>JAJTJO010000065.1:147211-676677 GCA_024550625.1 Dendroctonus valens
TGTGCGCTGGGCTTCATCGTACTCTATGTCTGTGATCAGTGTGCAGGCATAGTTTGGTGAGTTGTTAAATAGTTCAAGTACCAGTCGTTGATCAAGTTCCAGTTGTCATTGTCGAAGTTAGGGTTGTCGATATGCTGAAGGTCCTTTGATAGTGTCTGGCGAATGCGTCCGCTTTCTCTTTGTCTGTGTAGCGTTCTATTCCGTTTTCCGTCAATTGTGTCAGTAGTGCCAGTCTTCCTGTATTGCGCCAGTTTCCTTATTTTTCGCCAGTATGTTTTGCCTTTGTCCTTCTGTATTTCTTTACATGTTTTCTAGCCATTTATCTTGTCGGTATTGTCCAATCAGAGTTTTAATGTTTCTGTTAAGTTGGTTCATTGTCTTTTTAGGTCGTTATTTTGAGTGTTTGTATATAGTCTGTACAGTTCTCTCTATGTTTTATTAGTCTCAGTATGTATTTGGGTAGTGTATGTCGGTAGAAAGCATTTTTTATTTCCGGGCTAAATTTCCTATGGCTAGTGAAAGTTGTTGTTGTATGGTTTCTATTGAAATGGGGTGTGCTTGTGATTGAATGTAGTCATGTATATGTTGTTTCACTTTGTCTATGTCAGTCTTTGTTAGGTTTAAGTTTTTCTCTATAGGTGTATTGGAGGTAGGTTGCGTATGTGTAAGTCTATGTTAAACGTAATAGCCAGGTGGTCGGATCCAAGCTCGTTGGTTAAGTTTATGTTGTTGATGGTGTTTGTCAGGTTTCTTGTGTGCAGTAGAACGTCTGGTGTTGAGTCTGGGTTTGCGGGCATCAGAAAAGTTGGGTGGGGTGTGCTGTTTTTATAAAGTCGGAATTTTGTAGAAATCTTTTAAGCTGTTTCGTTTTGCTTTTGTTCATATTAAAGTCGCCTACAATTATTGCATATTTATAGATGCTCGCTTTAGTCAGTATGTTTTGTTCTAGGTTGGAGTGTGGGTGTATGTATGTCAGAAATATGTGTATCAGGTCGTTTAAGTAGGGTAGCGTAAAGTTGTAGACAGTCGTTCAAAGGGTTGTTGAGGGAGGGAGATTTGCTCTTCCAAGTTTGATGTTTGGTTTTAGGAGAGCTGCGACCCCGCCCCTGGCATGATTGATGGTATTTCCATGCCTATAGATATACTGCCAATTTCTGTACGTTGGTGTTTGTCCTAGTTTGGTTTTAGTCTCTACAAATATGCAGCAGTCTGTGTCGTTTTGTTCTATGTAATTGTAAATAAGTGGTTTTTTTCTGTTAAGTCCGTTGATGTTGGCGTAAAGTAGTCTCATGTTGAACGGTCTATGTTAGTGATTGTTTGTTTTAGTTGTTCATGGGGTTCTGTCGAGGTGTTTTGGTTGGGTAGGAGCATGTCGAACATCAACACATACATGTGGTCAAATTTTATAATTTTCCTTGAATTAATCAAGGAGTCCTTATCAATTTTGGCAAACGAGCCAAAAGCAGAATTAAAGAAAGTATTTTAATTTTTCCAAATAAAAATAATTTCGTGCATACACATGTTGCTGTGTATTCAATCTAAGTACCAAATAGTTACTTTTAGTTACCTGGACAAAACAAAGACGAAAGAAAACGTTCAAATCCAACATTTACAGATTTGTAATCAATAAATTATATTAAAATTTTCACAACCAGAAAGCTTTTTAGTCAAAAAAACCCAAAGGAAAGAATTTGTGAAACTTAAGTAGCTACCGGTGGTCACCATATGGAACTTAATTAGGTACAACAGTTATAAAAAAAAACAAAACGACAAGACACAACAGCTTTTTAAACTTTGCTGATAATTAACCAAAATAAGGTGTTAAGCTAAAGATTACTTGGACAATAATACAATTTGTTAAACATGAATATTAATTTTATTAGATGCTTCTATAAAACGTTATATTATAAGCAGTTTTAATATACATATGTGCCAGACATTATTAAATACCATATATAATATAAACACATACATATTACAACATGAATCCTAACTAAAACCAAACATTACAAACATGGTTCTAATGTTGCATTGTAATAAATAAAAAAAAGGTTTTTAAGTCTAGATAATTTGGAACGAATTCCCTTCAGTAGCCAGGGTTAGCAAATTGTGGCGTTAAAAATTGCATTGAAGGATTTATTCACTGAGTGAAACATTTCGAAAAAAGTGAAAATATATTACATAAATATGGTGCTCCAGATTAAATGCTACAGGTATTGCTTCGACAAATATTTGGATGATTGAAAATATACATAAAAATTCAAATTAATAATAAAAGTAACTGAAAACCAGTTGCTTACATAGAGGGATGTTACAAGACTTATCATGACAACCATTGTTCTCAAAGTAAACACAATAATAATGGAACAATTCGAGTATGAAGATGAATAAGAGTGACAGTAGGAAATTGTGTGCGAAAATTGGATTGAGAGCAGGTCCAGTTTTATTAGAAACTTTATAAAACAGTATCTGTAGCGCAGCTTTTCGGGCAGTTTCGCACATTTACCAAGCAGTTGAGGGTTTTTTTCAAAATTGTTTTAAAAGCTGTTATCGGTTACATTTCTTGGCCATTATCAACGTCTGAGCTGAAGCCAGTAGATATCTGTCGGATTATTTAAACAGAAAAGGCGTTTATAAGATTAATTTTAAGAGTATTGGGGATAGTATAAAGATGCCTAAGAGTTAGATTAGAAAAATGTGTTCGAAAATTAGATTGAGAGCGGAGAAGAAGGACCAGTGATCTTCATGTTCCAGAAGTTCTTCAGAAACATAAAATTGTGGTCGCTACTAATCCGCTTGAAATTCCTATCAATCATCAATGTGATGGTTGGAATATTTCACAGAAGAACTTTTAAATGCACTCTAATAAATTGCAATTGCAATGTCATCACATCTTGAATTCAAAGAAACTTAATTATTATCGCTTTATCGAAGAGGTAAAAGACAGAAGCTTTTCCAATTCGATTGCTGTATGAATCCCATATTGCAGGACTTTAGTTGGCGACCAGAAAAAGGGGTCGCTTTGAATGTGGCTCGTGGAAGAATGGAGCGCGCCTTGTTATAGGATTATAAAAACACCAAAACGTGGTAAAAAATATGTGAAATATTCCACAGAAAGTTTCTGTCTTTTCCGTTTTCGAAGATGCAAGAATTATCAAGTTTCTTCCTTTGAATTCATGATATGGCAATGCTACCAGGTATTGGCTCACATTAAATTTGGCTGGTCGAACTAGAAAATTTGAAAAGTTTCGGCTACACATGAAAATCTCATTTTGTACGGAATTCAACTCTTGAAATGATTTATGGAAGAAATGCAGTTCAAACTCCTAATTTAAGAACTGAAATCAGGAGAATATCAACAATTAATTTGGATCTTAAATAACACCTTACAGAATATTGATCACTAAAATAACTTATTTATATTATAACAGTTATTATGGCCCTGTATAATGGAATCTGAAACACCATGTGTTACAAGATTGTACGCATTCAATCAATAATAAAGCAGATATAAAGATTGCTGCATATCAACAGAACTCGGAAAAAAACGTTTAAACTTAATACTTGAACTAAAACAAAAGTATTGTTGCATAAATAAGGATTAACAAACTAACCCAAACTAACGGGAATTCTAGTAGGTAGGAGTAACTAACCCAAACTAACGGGAATTCAAAAAAACGAATCATGCTTGAACCAAATTGAGTTCATCTCGAGGAGGATTTCTCCTTTTTCCTTTAATTTTGATGAATAAGTTATACAATAGTGCACCGAGAATAAATGATAATAACAAGTTCTGAACTACCATTCCTGAAACAGCATTAGTACCTTCACTGATTCTTTCCAATATTTCTTTAGATTCAGCTACCTGTTTATCAGACTGAACCGTTAATTTTGCAGTATTTTTTGCCCCCTTAATTTCCGAGTCTGTGGCCTTTGGGTTCACTTGCGTCATATTTTTTGCAAGTCGCGACCACACTTCTGCCAGAAGTTTGTCCGCAGTTTCAGAGTTTCCATGACCGATTTTTTCCGAGTTTTGGTTGATATGCAGCAATACTTTTAATTTGTCCTTCCACATTTGCCACCCTGTCTTCAATAAATGTATAGTCTATTAATTGATTATTAGCATTTGTTTTACTGATGTTTGCCAAAATATCATTAATTACTGTACTGATGTTAGTTTTAAAACTATCCATATTAATAATAGTGCTATTTATTTTTTGCAAATTAGTTGTTTGATTCAGTACGATTTCCTCCAGTTTTTTCAATTGTGGATCAATATTTTCGAGCACTTGAGTCAATATATCAAGTCCAATGATTTGGCTAATCTCACTTTCAGATTCATTAAACCGCTGGTTTTATTTCGGTATGTTTCAATGCATTTTACGCCTAAAATATTACTAGTGTTGTAATCATTTCCTTGAATCACATCAATAGACCGTGATTTTAGCATATGCATAATATCTTTTAATTCTGTACATCTCCACAGATTATTATTTAAATCAACCGATTTCAGCATAGCAAAATTGTAAAAAAATGTGGCCCAATTATTGTGTGATCCAAACAAGCTTTCAGCAAGTAAATTGTTGGAAATGTTGAGAGAGGATAATTTTTTTTGATTTCGAAAACTGGCTGTAGGTAGTCTGTGCAAAGCATTGTAACTTAAGTCTATATCTGAAACATTAACTGCATTTAACATGGAATAGTCATCGATTTTTACCAGTTGATTGTGACTTAAATTTAACGAAACTAAATCCTGGCCAAACTTTATCGAAAACTCAGTTAATTTGTTATGACTGATTATTAAACGTTCCACATCTTTATTGATACTAACATTTTCTATTTTATTAAAGCTTAAATCCAGCTGACTCAAGATAACCTTGGAAAACTTTGGAAATTCAACCTCAAAACAAACGATTTCGTTGTAACTTAAATTCAGAATCTTTAAATGCATATGACTTAGAAATATGTTTTTCGGAAAATGTAATATTTTATTATGGCTTAGGTCAACACGAAACAGTTCGAGAACAGTATCAAACGGATCAACTAAGTGAGTTATTCTATTGTACGACAAATCTAAAACCTCTAAGTTTTTCAAATATGTCAAATCATTTCGACTTATAGACGTGAGGTTGTTTTTGCTAATATCTAAAAGCCGAATCGATGAGAATGGATAAAAAAACAATGCGGGAATAATTGCGATGCCATTTTGCGAAATATCCAGTATCTCTATTTTGCTAAATTGCACATTAAAATCATTTAGATGGCTGGTAAAGTTAGATGCTTTAATTTTCAGCTCTTGTGTTGAATAATAATTAGACAAAGCTTTATAGTTATCATTTATTACACTAAATACGGTCCTCGGCAGCATTGGGGTCATCTGAACACAGCCATAGCTTAAACTCGAGATTCTGATTACCAAATGAACCACATGACAAGCAATGCTTTGGAATAAGAGTTGTGGCATGCCGATAAACGGAGTCTTTTCGTGTGCAAGCTGACTGTCCTTTACATATTTTCAATGTCATTACAATCAGTAGAGCTTTAGCAAATGTCTTTTTCATACTTTTCTGAAAATAACATTCAAACAACCTTTTCTAAAAATGCTATTGCGACTTTTTTATGATTATTGTTTAATGATCTTCTTTTTGTATTAACTGCATTTCAAAATCTATCTTGACTAACGAAGTTTTCAAGTTTATTTTACTTTGATCAGCACATAAAAAACCTATAGATTTCATTCCTTTTCCTTAACATTATTTGTTAATCATTTCAATCGCTTAGAGTTGGTGTTGATTCAGGTTTAATCTTGGTAAATTTAGGACAACATTTTACTGCATGTTCATGTTGGAATATTATTCTAACTTGTTTTATCGATTCCTGAAGTTATCAATATTAAACCTGAATCACGCTGTATTATCATAGCATAATGGGGTTTTAAACACCTTATAGTTTACCTTAAGACCGACCTTAATTTCATTAAATTAAAGCACTTTTTGCCTCAAATGAAGATTACATGATCTAACATTATAAGATATTTTATTTTATTTACATAAAATGTCCGGCGCCTCTGCTATTCATAGCAAAAGTTATTCAAAAAAATCTTTTTTGAAATATCGGGAGAATTGTACGATGGATTTTAATGGAACTCGCTGTGAAGTTGGTTCATATATAAGACCCATGTTTTTATGAATTATCCGCGTTAATCCGCTTTGGGCAATTGAGGAATTCTTGAGTGTTTTGGTACAAAAACTATCATAACTTTTTATTTGGTAGATGGAATCAACTGATTTTTTCTCAGTCGATGTACTAGAAAGCCTTTTTGAACATTTTGGGTGTCCTTTTAAATCTTGAAGCATTCATAGTTTTTGCGCAAAAAAATTCTGTTCCTTGCTATTTAACATATTCAGACATTAAATGCAAACGTCGTAGTAAGCAATAATGTTCTTTTTTTTTAATCGACACTCCAACTTAGAACAAAACATATTGACCAAAGCAAGCATCTGTAAATATGCTATAATTATAGGCGACTTTAATCTGAACAGAAACAAAACGAAACAGCTTAAAAGATTTCTACAAAATTCGGACTTTATAAAACAGCACACCGCACCAACTTTTCTGATGCCCGCAAACCCAGACTCAACACCAGACGTTCTACTGCACACAAGAAACTTAACAAACACCATCAACAACATAAACTTGACCAACGAATTTGGATCCGACCACCTGGCAATTACGTTTAACATAGACTTACAACATACGCAACCTACCTCCAGTACACCTCCTATAGAGAAAAAGTTAAACCTAACAAAGACTGACATAGACAAAGTGAAACAACATATACATGACTACATTCAATCGCAAGCACAGCCCATTTCAATAGAAACCATACAACAACAACTTTCACTAGCCATAGGAAAATTTAGCCCGGAAATAAAAAATGCTTTCTACCGACATACACTACCCATATACATTACTGAGACTAATAAAACATAAGAGAGAACTGTACAGACTATATAGAAACACTCAAAATAACGACATAAAAAAGACACTGAACCAACTCAACAGAAACATTAAAACCTTGATTGGACAATACAGACAAGACAAATGGCTAGAAACATGTAAAGGAATACAAAAAGGCAAAGGCAAAACATACCGACGAAAAATTAAGAAACTAGCGCAATACAAAAAAACTAACACCACTGACACAATAGACGAAAACGGAATAGAACGATACACAGACAAAGAGGAAAGCTGACGCGTTCGCCAGTACACTATCAAAGGGCCTTCAGCATATCGACAAACCCTAACTTCGACAATAACAACTGGAACTTGATCAACGACTGGTACTGAACTATTTCAACAGCTCACAAACTATACATACAAACTGATCACAGACACAGAGTACAATGACGCCCTCAGAGCGCATATCAAAAACACAGCACCGGGAAAAGATAAAATAAAGGCAAAAAACTCCTGAAAAGCCTAACTCAAAAGACACACAAACTGATCTTAACTGAATTGAACAACTGCATCAGAATAACATAATTCCGAAAACATGGAAAACGGCTCAATAATCCCTATACCCAAAAATGGACTGGACAATACACAACCGAGCAATTACAGACCAATTACACTGCCACCAGTACTTAGCAAGGTTTTTGAGTACATAATAAGGCAGCGACTGGGAAAACTGGTCGGAAAGTACATACCATCGTATCAGGATCGGATTCAAACATCAGCACTCGACTATTCACCCACTCTTCACTCTGACTAACAATATACAAACAACTCACCTACTGACAGAAAGAAAGCTTGCCTGTTTATGGACATTAACAAAGCTTTTGATAGTGTCTGGCATAGAGGCTTATTATACAAACTATACAAACTACACACACCACAATCTACACCCATAAAGAACTTACTAGAAACAGTCAACTACAAGTACGAATTGACAAAACACTGTCATTTTCTTTTTCCCCTGAACAAAGGCTCCCTCAAGGATCCCCGGTCTCACCGTTTCTGTACAATATATACTGCCATGACATATACAATTACAACTTACCAGGCAAAAATCAAATCGACAGATCGGGCATACATATTACAATACGCAGACGACACGGCACTTATTGTACATGACAAAACTACTGAGAGAGCAGCTCAAAGACTCCAAACACTAACAAACAACACAATGACATGGTTTTATAAATGGAGACTAACACCAAACGCGTCAAAAAACCCATTTCTGCTCACAAACCACAGACTCAACGCTGACTCCCCTACAATAACGGCAGACGGTCAAACGACACAACCAAAAAACCACGTAAAATACCTTGGAATCACAATTGACCACAAACTTAAATTCACTAAACACATACGAAACATCAGGGCAGAAGCAATAAGAGAACAAAACACTTCCGATCACTAACCTACAAAGACAGAGGAATTATCACAAACACCGCCACCAAAATATATAAAGCTATTTGTAGACTCTTGCCGAGAACAGAAAGGACAAAACGTTATATACAAACAACAGACAAATTGCACTAAGACTATAACACGAAGTAAGACACCCCCAAAACCCACTACACAACCCCTCCACCCAACTACTATACGAACGCACAAACATGACAAAGATTTCGGAAAGACTCATACATCTACAGACAAAATGGACAAACAACCCTACAACTGGACCATACTGAATCCCCTTTGTCTTAGAAGACCAACTAGACAATCCCGCATTCCGTTTCCCTACATCAAACGCTACTCGAACACTTACAAACGCAACTGACTACTGGACAATAAAATAATTTTTCCTTGTCTTTAGAATGGAAAGTTTATTTAATAAGATTATTAACCTAGAATAAGAGAATTTTCATCTTTGTTTTTATTTAGATTAAGACTACATGTATTAAACAAGGGCAGAAAGACCCATAGGTCGATAGCCCTTTTTTAGAAATAAAGATGTTTTCTACTACTGTTCTTTTTGAATAAATTAAATTTGAATTTTGAATAAATTAAGTCAAAGTCTTCGGTTGTTCGTCTTTTGGAATCGTTTTCGTCCGAATTGGGTTCATCAGAAAAAAAGAGGGCGAGTTTGTAGCAAGATGTGGCTCTAACGTCGCAACACATCCCACAAAGTTTAATTAAAATCGATCCTTTCGCTTCCCGATATTAAAAAAACTGAATGCGTAAAATTATCATTAATTATTCAAAAAAGATAATTTTTTTTGAAGAACTTTGACCATCAATAGCAGAGGAGACAGACATTTTTCTTAGTAACATTTTGCTCAGATCGTCTTCTTTTCATCCAAAGAATATCGCAGTACCCTTTTGAGCATGTGTTTTCGTATATTCCTTAAGAGTTCGATTGAAAGACGCGATACCATTCCTAGCTTGCCAGATTTACATGTTCTTTATTTCTTTTCGGTGGTAAATCTTACAATCGATAATCTACATCCTTGCCTTCAACCTTGCAAGATTTATGGAAAAATATTACTAAATAATGCCACACAACAAGTGGTGAACATCTAAAATTTCCACGTGAGTGTGTTTTAAACAGTATCAAACTCCATTTAAAGTTATTTCGATTAAATTTCTTCAAAATTAAATGTTTAACACACGAATCAGTTACAGAAACATAAACAACCACAACGCATACCCTTTAATGCCATTTTCAAAGGAAAAAAACTGATCTAAATGTACGAAAACTTATGCTTTTCCTCCGATTTTGTCTGAATTTTTTAATAGGGCAATAAAAAAAAAATAAATTAAGAGTGATTAAAATATATTTTAAGTCATTTTGCAGTTACAAAGTTCATCTTTTAATGCAAAAAAAGCGATCGTCAAGTCCATTGTTTTTATGCTTATAAGGCATTTCTTTTTTAGTTTTGTTTATGTTTTTTTCTTATTTTTTTGTATTCTAGATTTGTTTATGCCAGTTATACCAAAAGTAGATTCAGTGTCATTTCTTTAATGAAGCTTCAGTGTAATACTTTTTAGATTGTGAGCATAGAATTTCGTGTCATCTAGTAGTGGAGACTTGCCGTTCGTAAATCATAAGAAATAAAGACCATTATCGTTTCATAGAAAATTATCAACATCCTTCATCACAACTTTTTCAATAGTATTTTTGCGACAATGCGGTTTTTGACCACCTTTTCTTCATTGAAATCCATTGGTTTTCCATAAGGTAGGTAACACAGAACACCATTATAGTTTGCAGTCATGCTGAACGGGCAAAAGTCAAAAGAAAAATTACAAAAAAAGTGTAAATAAAATATAGAGTGGGCAAATGAGTTTCTGACATTTGTGGGAGAGACAGCGGAGATGTTATGGTGTGCCTTGTTATCTAATGAAAAATCAATGAATTTTAATGCGTAAAAGTGGAACAAAACCGCATTTTCGCTGAAAACGCCACTAAAAAAGTTGTTTTCAAGAGAGGAAAACAAGGAAAAGGTGAAAAACACCACTAAGAAAATGTACATGATTTTCCAATAACCGACTGTGGGACACAGATATTGACATGAAATTCAGAACACTCACAATTCAGTTGCCCAACCAAAAGAGTTTTGGTGAGAGAAAATTGTTTAGGGACACAAGATTTTTAACAGGTTTACTTACATTTGCAGCTTCAAACGTGTGCAATTCTACAAACGGGGTACTAATATGATACCATTCACTGGCCTCTATATTAAAAAATCTTGAATCTTGAGCCTAATGTGTAGTTGGCGAGTCTTGAACAAATACGGGAATTTGAGTGGTCTGATTTCATTTCAATTGGCTGGCTTAGCAAATATTGTCGTTTCGCGATATCATCACATTTCTAAATATATTTATCAAACATGAAAGTTACCGGGTGAAAACATTTCAATTTGTAGTACAGTTTATTTTCCTTCTAGAAGCCCCAAATGAGAATTTGCATCGGAATGGTCGAGTGGGAAAAACAATATGCAATTTGTCAAAATTCACCAAATTCTCCCCAAATGTTAATTTAATTTAATTTATGCTAAGAGATGTGAATTTAATTATTAATTAATCAATGAAATTGACTTTCTTACGTTGAGCGGATTGCTTGGTCATTTCTAAGTCCAAAATGCCTTGCACACTTTTTTCCATAAGTCCATTGTTAAAGAGTTATAGGCAAAATAAAATAAAAAACACAGTAAATTAACCTGATACTCGCTGAAGTTGTTTTGTAAAATTGTTGCTTGTTATTAACGTTCAGATTTTAAGCTTAATTGATGTTTACGTTTCCAAAATAAAAAGTTCATGTTAGTTATGGATACAGTGAGAGAAGTGCAAGAAGCCAGTGCGGAAATATCAGTAGAGCTTTTCTGCTCAAAGAACATCTAATAAGAAAGTATGTACATTTTCTTAAAGATGCTGCAGAACGTCCAGTGCAGCAAGAACTGAATGAAGAGGAAGTGATTCATAAAATAATCGAAAATAGTTCCTCAACTGGGGTTCATCCAGTTCCTTGGCATGGGACCTTCTGCAGTAGCTTTAAGAAAATGCACATATATGATACTTTCTTATTAGGTATTCTGTGAGCAAGAAACATCTACTGATTTTCCCGCACTGAAAATGTAGCCACATCAAACTAATCTTAAAATCTAAACGTTGATAACAAGTTTACTTACTATTATCTTTAAATTAGTGCCTGTAACTCTTTAAAAATTGACCCAAAATATGATCTTAATCTATGGCCATCGAGCTACGGGACACCCTGTCCTTCCTTTCGAATAATTTGGCAGAAAATTGCCTGATTTCCTGCCATTTATTGAGTTAAATTGCACAACAAAGATCTGAAAGAAAATTGTATTTTGCACACTTTAAGCAATGCTTTTTAGGATTTATACCCACATGCTTGTCATGTTTTATCTGTAATTACATTCAAAAGGTAAGAAGGAAAACAGCGCAATGTGCATATGCTTTTAAAACTCTAAATAATCGCAATAAAGTAACGCATCTTTTTTAGCAAGATTAGAAAAATTGCGCTTACCACCTTTCTGTATCCAAATTCTACCCTAAAGTACTCGCGATTACCTTCAAACTCCTGAAAAACCTTCAACATCTTCATGTAGCTCCAAATGGTAAAATTTTTGGTCAAAAATCACGCAAATGATATAGAAAACATTTCAAAACCCGCGACAGAATGGACAAATCTCTCAAGAAATGGAAATGTTTCAGAATTTTTCGACATCTGGACGGAGTGAATCGCGCAAAACATTTCCTATCCACCATTCGACTAATTCGACTGAATGACATGAAGAATGAACCAGATAACTCGATAACCAAGGCGAAAAAAGCGGGAGAAATAAATAAATTCTTAATCGAACGCACTAAAATGAATATTTTTTTACTAGTTGACAAATTGAAAACCATATGATAATTTACGAAATGGAAATAGCGAGCCGACACATTAAACTCGTCCTGGAAGCGGGATATCTTGATGTCAGAATATTTAAAGGCAAATAAACATTTTTTTACTTATATACATTCAGAACCGTGTATTAAGTCAAGCTCCTGAAAATCCAGCGAACGTAAACAGATCTTGTAATTTGTAATTTGAGACAGCTTTTAACAACTAAAATAAACACACCGGCTCCAATGTGAGGATTTCAGATGCGACTGGGGGTGCAACTTTGGCCATATGCAACCAAATGATCTATTAGTGATCACCTGATTATAAAGTGACTTTGAAGGTTTTAGTGCATTTACTAACGACCCCAAAAGAACCGATTCACTATGTAAGAAGCGCCAGGTAGTTAATAGTCGGTTGGAAAAAAAATGCTGGGAAAGATTTAAAAAATGACCCACTTCAAAAAGCTAATTTTCTTCAATATTTTTGTTTTATGTGTCTACGTATTCTGATTTTCATTAATTATTTTATTTTCTCAAACGTATCTCACCACTCTTTTCAAGAGTTTTTACATTTAATGCTGCTATGTTCGTGCAGTTTTTTCTTAATTAATAACAAGAGCTTTTGGTGATCAAAGTAAAGAAGATATCTTCCATACAGATGCAATTCCAGAAGAAAACTGGAAGACTTTTTAGAATGCCAAGAAATGGATCTTGAATGTTTTATTCATTGGGGATTAAGAATTGAATTGAGGGTTTCAGCTTCAGTGAAATTCGCTTGTTCTGAAGATATTGCTGATTCTGTCGATTAATTGATGAATAATGAAGAATTTGAGGATAAATCTATGCCTTGCTGTGAAGTTTTGCAACTTTCACCACTCTGTATATTCAACCTGCGATACATGTACATATACTGACAAATTGTCGAGTATGTGGGAACAAAATCCTTCATTTCATATCACATTTCCTACCGAGTAGATATGCAAAAATTAGATTCAGCAATGTATTTTTATAACACAAATAATAAAGCATTTGCCTACTTATTATATATTGCATAGAAATATTTCGCTGTGTGGTTTTGGTCAAGGAACGCTCTCAAGCAAGCACGTTAAACTAACATTTTTCCAACGTTTACTCCTTTTCTAGAACATTATTAATTGTAAATTTTTTGAAAGCTTTCTGATTATTATTTGCAATTTTTCCACTATGTTTTTTTTAACTGGAACATTGGTCAATGTTGATCGCAACCCTAGTAACGCAAATAACTTACTCGGACCAAACCGATTTACCTCGCCTATCTTCGACATTGTGTGAAGGAAGAGAGAGAGAATGCAACAAGGGCATTCGTCTCCATGGTCACTGGCCTGACCTTGTCTTTTTGCTAGGTATACCAGGGACCATCGCTTAATTAAGACGGAGAGTTGGAAAAGAACTCTGGAAAATCTGGACATACGTTATACCAAAACAACACCGAAACAAATTCACACAACGGAAGAGTAGCCATTATGATCCACAAAAACTTAAAACACCTAGGTCACAAAAGTGAACTCAATATCATCTAGAGTGGCGTATATTATCCTGAAACTAAACCAAAAGTACAACCTTCAAGTAATACAATGTTAGGCACCAACTAGTACATCAGAGGATGAAGAAGAGGAACAATTCTATAAAGACATTACGACTGCAAGAAGATCCGAAACGATCAACAAAAAGAACCAGCAGCAGGTTGGTGCCCTGCTCTAGGGCAAGTTGGCACCAAGTTGCCCTAGATAGGGACACATGACGAAATTTGGAAGAAGCTTTTATCCAGCAGTGGATAAATAAAGGCTGACGAAGAAGAAGAATTTGGAAAAGAACTGAAGAAGAAAATACTTGGAGGACGAACAGTATTATCAATATAATTGTTTCAAATTGTCTCTAATTCAATACTGAAGTACTGGATGATAGTAGTATTTTTATTACTGAGAATAACAATCGGAAAAGTTGTGCGGTTACCGCTCTCTATTGGCTTCAATTCGAGACTTTATTCACAGAATCAGTCCACCAGATGCTGCAATCAAGCAATGTATCGTCCGCATATCTCAGGTTTGTCATCTTTTTTCGCTCATGGAGATTCCTCCATTCCATCCAGCCAATACATGTTTCATTGAAGGTTTCTGATGAGTGCAATTAGGTGTTCACCTTGCAAAGAACCTTCGCAGTCAAACGCTTTTAAGTAATCCAAGAAACTGATCACTGGAATATTGAATTCTCGACATTTTCATCAGATGACGATTTGGTCTCTACTAGCACTACTATTTATATTTTATATATAAAACAGTATATTTTATAGTACATTAATTTTACGAAAAGGAAATTAAATCCACTCACTAATTTTTATATTTATATATATCTTTCTTTTTTTATAAGAAGATCAAAAACTGCTAACTCGCTTCATTAATCAATCCCTAGAAGAAAAACTCTTCAATGAATGACCTCCTATCCAGACCGCGGTTTAGCATGTGGGTCTTTCTTTCGTGAAGATGTGTGTTGGCTGATTATCAGTATGCGAGCCGGTAGGTCAAGGTGCTTTCTCCATCGGTAACCCTAATCAATGAATTCAATGATATTTCGGAAATGATCAGCATATCGGAAGCACATTGCAGTTGTAATCGCTTTAATTATATAATTTGGCGGTTTTACAGTTGGTGAATTACGTGCGTGTTTAACTCATTGTTCTTGGTTTGTTTGTGCAAAGTGCCAGCCGCAGATTAAACACGTAAATCTTCATAGAGCTTCATTGAAAACTACGAGGTATGTATGGCTTGTTGGTATTTTTTTCGAGAAAATTCATTTTATTGCTGATTTTTAGTTTGCTTTTTCAATGCGACATGTTTAGAAAACTCTTTGCTGCCTTCAAAGCATTTTATGTCACCAATATTAATGAGCGACTTTCTTTAAACTAAATTTTATTTAAAACATTAACTGATTGATTCGGGGATTTCGTTAAAAGCAAAACAAACGTTTCTAATTCGAGCCCAACCCAAATGAAATTAACCAGTTCTGCTTTAATTTAATAAAATTTTCAATTTTATATTTTCTTTGGTCAGGCATTTTGATGAAAAGAGCACCCGGAGTTGGAAGCCATTAATCTTGCGTTCGAAATAAAGTAATACAGATTTAATTAAGGAAATGGTCGAATCCCACGGAAAATAGCCATCAACTGCTAGAAAATTGACGTACTTAAGTAATTTATTTTATTAAACTAGACGAAGTAGTTTTTAATAAAAGTTAATTCTTTACTCTGTTGTTGAGTTGCATTTTTATAATTGTTTCTTATTCCAAATTATTATAAGCGTAATAATTTCTTTGAATTTGAATTTTATTCACCAACCTCATTTAATAAAATCAAATTTTATGAACCGAAAACTTGAATTTGTTTGAATTGAATTGGCTATAAAGTTCTGAATATCACCTTCTCTTAAAATTTCCTTAAAACAATAGATTGTAAAAAAAATTGAGATTTCGATTAATTTGACTTTCTTCAGAAGTGATTCAAAATTTTTCTTGATTTTGTAAAGCAAGAGCGCGTTATTGAATTTTATATTTTCAAATTTTATATTATTTCAACTTCAGAACTTTTAAAAATCGTAATCATCAGTCTGAACATGTCTAATTTTCGAAGTCTTTTATAGTGTGAAAAATTTTATTTTACAAGGTTTACGTTAAAAAAACTATTTGGCATTTGGGTTTTTTAAAAATGTTTGCTACTTAATTTGTTTTATTCGAGATTTAGCAAAGTCTATTGCCACCTACAAAGGCAATTCCTTTTTATAATAATTAATTACGTTGTTTCTTTTCTTACCTAATTCCGCTTTAATTCTAGTAGTTAGAAGAGACTTAGCCCAGGGGCTTTGTGGGAACGAATAGGTTTGAAACCGGTCCTAAGAGCTAGTGAATACACAATTTTCATACCGTTTGATTGTTATGGATTCTAACAATTAAATTTATTAAATTATTTTTCTAAAAACATATTGAATTACCCTTGATTGAATGTAAAACGTTTCAACTGTAAAAACTGCGTTTGGTTTAGAACAGAGCAGAAAAGTCGCTAAGAGATAGTAAAACAATCAATTAGGTCACAACGAGCGAACAGGAGAAAAGCACATTAAAATTATTAATTTCATCATTGTCTTATTTGTTAATAGGCTGAGAACTGGATGAAAGGCAGGTTATTTGACAAAATATTTTCAAGGATCAAGAGCTGGATAAGGATCAATACTTATTGAATAAGAAGATTTAAGATTTAATTAAACAATTTCCATATTTTTTTTCGAATTTTTCACTTGCACAAAAGCTGTTTAAAAGCGGTGAAAACCAAAGAAAAATCAACATAATCGACTGAAAACACATTTTAAATTAGCCTCTGGAGTTAAATATTGACTATAAAATTTAATCATAATCACTTGCACCTCCAGTAGTTAGTCGATTTTTTTAAAAACGATTAAAATTAGACCCATTTGAAAATATTTCGGTTTTTTGATAAAATAAATATAATAAACTTGAATTAATATCATGGGCAAAAGCTAGAGGATCAAGCTTTTTTGGCACTTTCATAAAAACAGTTTCTAAAATCAAATTTTTTAAATTTTACTTAAAAACAAAGAAATGTAAAAGCGAAAATTATAAAGTATATTAATACATAAGTAAAGAAGTTTGTGTCTATGCCGGAAATGTCCCAATTTGCCAGGTACAGGAACGACATTGAAAAATTAGGAAAATATGAATGGAAATTTCATTCTCTTTATAATTTGTTGAAATTCTGGGGTAATTTTAAGTTGCTCTTAATATCCATTTTAGTGAAGTAAATAAATTATTAAAAAATGTGTAGTTTTAATTGGCGATTTGGTAAAAATCATATAGACGTTTGCTACATTTTTCCCAAACTTTAATCTACAGATTTCTTTAGAATCATTTTTTAAATAATTTTAATTTAGTTTTAAATAATTTTAGATAATTATAAGCAAAAGGTGTCTAATATACATGTATATGCCCACTTTCTTTGTCATTCTTATCACAATATAATCTGTTAAATCCGTATCAATTTGATGAATTAGTCGAATGGCCTATAGGAGAGACTGTCCCCGATGTACTCCCGAATGTTCCAAAAAATGTCGTTTTTAATTTTTAGGCAATAAAAATCCAATTTTCTTTAAAACGAGTTTTTTCTTTTCTGTTTAGGCAGCGGTTGGTCAATTTTAGCAAAGAAAATCGTAATTTAACACTTTAATTTAGCTGTTGCGAAATATTTGCTTATAGTTCAATTTATTTATGTTTAAAATTAGATACATCATTCTTTAGCTTAATTAAACCTGAGAGGAAATAATTATAGGAATTAATCTTCTCAAATATAAAAATCCTCTTACTTTAATCCTATCAATAAAATCGAGATAAATAACGGCTTGTGTAGTAGGAAGAAACAATGCTGATGGCGAGTCTGGTCTCGATTCTTGATCAGGCTGGTTTGGTCGGATGGAAGTCAACTTTTCTTTTTCTACAGTGAAAGATTGTCTTCTAGGTCAATGGTAACCTTCGGGGCGGTTGCATCGACTTCTTCAAGTCATTTTCGGCCTGATCGTCGTCTAAGCGATTAGGCATCTACTATTTTTTCCTATAAGGTATTTCAGGCATTTGTTCTCGCTGTAAAATCTTACAAGCAATGAAAGTAAATGTATTCACTTCTAACGGTAAATCATTGCCTAAAAATGTTTTTATTTTAAATCCGCGTTCCTTTTCCAACGTTTTTCAACTACAGTCAAACAGTAAAAGGCTTCTGTTAATTAAATCTTCGCAAAGTGATAAACGCTAACTTTTCGCAGTTAAACTCGTTGATTCGTGATTTCAGCGCTCTCAAATCAGACCTGAAAGAATGTTTAATCAATTTAAGTAACAACTCGTCCAAAGTTATTTAAAATGCGCTTCAAAGGCAGTTATTTAATTTTCGAAGACGCATTGAAAGTCGGCCCAGCTAGAAATCTAGAGTCGTTTCTCAAAGGAGTATACAGGCAAATACCTGTATTTATCTAAATCTGTAGTCCATTAAAATATTTTCTAAACTTTCCTCTAATTAATACTGCAGGGAGTGCTTCCGCCGTATTGTCAAGAATTTTTCAGTTTAATTTATAACTGTACCGATTTAAAACAGGGATACAAAAATAATTTATTAGTAACTGCATCATGGTTTTCTTGCCTTGTTGGCGCTCATGTATTGAGAAGTTTTCAAAAATATTAAATACACATAATATAATGTAAATATATATTTTTTATATTTTTAATTAATTTAATTTTGTTGTTTTCAATAAACAATTCATTCAGATTAAATTCAATTTTTAATACATTTCTCACTTGTGGTGATACATTTAATGAAGTAATGAAAATACGTTCCAAACTTGTGATTTTTTTGCACATTCGCCATGTGAATGCGTCTAGAGCTTAACAAGCTTTGTTCTTTTACCAGAGATTAGCAGAGAGAGAGTCAACTAATCTCTGTTTTCACTCAATCTTGATTCTGTTTTAAATTTGCTTCATTTTAGTTTTCTATAGTTTTAAATGTATTTCGAAAAAATTGTTGATTGTAAGTCCGATCTGAGCCTTGTTTAGAGCGATGTTTACTTAGTTTTTCATAAATTCCACTTAATTAATTGAATTAATGGTTTAAGAAATCTTCTAAATCGGAGTTTTTATTAAAGGTTTTTCGGTTTTTGTTGCAACAGAGTAGCAGAGGGCAAGTAGGTTATTACATCCAATGGAAAAGACTATTCTGAAGACAATGGATACAACCATCGGAGAGCGCAAAAGAAGAAAGAAAAATAACTGGTACGATACGGACTGTGAGAACGTACAGAACCAAAGACACTGCGATAGGGCTCAAATGTTATAGGAGCCTTAGGATATTTAGGAATACTTATATATACTATAGACACTTAGAAAAATATATGGGACCAACCCAGGATTCTAGTTCAGGCCAATATCGAGTAAGAACAATCGCGGAGTTAGAATAATTGTACCAGGGAGATATTGTGAGAGAAGCAAAGTCACAGAGACTGAGATGGGCAGGACACATATACAGAGCACCGGATCACAGAATGCTGAAAATTGCATGGCAGGAAGCACCGACGAGCAGAAGACCACCGGGAACACCAAAAATGAGATGGAGGGACAATGTTCTATTGGATATGCGGAAGATGGGCATTGAAAATGGACAGGAAACAATGCTAGATAGAAGTCGATGGAGGCAGATTATGCTTGCAGCCAAGACCCACATAGGGTTGTAGTGCTACTTGTTGATGATGAATGGAAAAGCTGAATACCTAAATATGGCAAATTACCCAAAAATATTCAGAGAAGAAATAAAAAAACAATTACTTTGAGTTCTAATTCTTTTCACATAATGACATTTTAAATGAGAATATTTAACATGAGAATATTTAAAACTTTTTAACGAGATTTTTTTGTTTGGAATTTAGCTTTAAAAAAATTAATTGAGTGGCTACATTTAGTTCTTATTGTTACAGCATGCGGGACCGAGATAGAAATGTTTGGACTTTGGGATCCGGCAAATTTTCGACTCGTGAGGAGGATTTTGATACAGCGTTTTACTCATTGGCCCTTACAGGATATGCGACGTATATTATGGATGAAGGTATGTATTCCATTGTCTCAGGTTACAAGGCAGTTCAGTGAACTGAATTAAAAAATGGAAAGAAATATAATTTATTGCAAATTTAAGTAAAGTTTGATGAAAGTCAACTGTAAAAAATATCTGATTTATACTCTAAGCCTTGCAACTATTTATGTATTTTATAGTTTTTATTATTATTACGGCCTAAACAGGCAGGTTGTTTCTGTTGAATCAAGTAGCGCATTGTGCAATTTGTTGCTATTTCGAATTTACTGAAAAAAATTATTAAATACAAAAAAGAATACAAATGAAACGAATATTTAGTAGTAACAAATACAGTGAAACATCTAACTATTGAGAGGTAAGGTAATCAAAAAGGAAATAACACAGAATTAATTGAGAAACTCACAAACTGAGTTATTTTTAAATTGTGCCAATGAATCAGCAGAAACATTGAATTTTCTTCGATGAAGATACTGAATGGAACAATGAAAGTCGGTTAAAAACCAAAACTGCAGGCGATTTTTTAAGCTTCAACTGCGATAAAAACGATCTCAATCAGTGAATACAATTTCCTTGCATACTTTTCCTTTTTAAGCTGCTCACTTGCACCACAAAAAATATTCTGCTAAAAATCTAAAATTCTCTACTTTTCCGATAGTGTCGAAATTTTCTTAGTCAGTCGCTACTTTTGGCTGAAACATCATCAAAATTGAAAGCAAAAAAGGCAATAAAGCATCGTTAGTAAACATTTGCGAACAATAGGCAATCAGAATGCGAATGTATTTGAATTGCAAAGGACACACGTAGGCGAGGTGCTGATTTCATTTACTCATCAACCCGATTTAATCGCATTTTCATATTTCAAAAGGGCCCGGTCTCATCATAATAAAATTCGGCATTAACCCATATTTTAAACGCGCAAATTATAAATGACCGTGGACTTCATGTCTGTTTCGAATGGAAATTGGGGTTGGGATTGTTTAGATGTGGCAGATTATGTTGAATTTGATCAATTCTTGGTCGTTAGTGTTGAGCAAATAATATTTGCTAAAATCAAAGGGAAGGGAAGAAGTTTTTTAAATCCATCTCAACAGTTCTCCATCTCAAATCCAATCCATCTCAAAACAGTTACTGCGAAAAATTAGAATTTATGTTTATTGAAATTATCTGCAAACAACACAATGACATGGTTTTATAAATGGAGACTAACACCAAACGCGTCAAAAAACCAACTTCTGCTCACAAACCACAGACTCAACGCTGACTCCCCTACAATAACTGCAGACGGCCAAACGACACAACCAAAAAACGACGTAAAATACCTTGGAATCACAATTGACCACAAACTTAAATTCACTAAACACATACGAAACATCAGGGCAGAAACAATAAAGAGAACAAAACACTTCCGATCACTAACCTACAGACAGAGGAATCAGCACAAACACCGCCACCAAAATATATAAAGCTATTTGTAGACCCTTGCTAGACTTTGGACATATACTCATGACCAACGGAACAGAAAGGACAAAACGTTATACACAAACAACAGAACAAATTGCACTAAGACTAATAACACGAATAAGACACCCCCAAAACCCACTACACAACCCCCCCACCCAACTACTATACGAACGCACAAACATGACAAAGGTCTCGGAAAGACTCATACAGCTACAGACAAAATGGACAAAACAACCCCTACAACTGGACCATAATGAATCCCCTTTGTCTTACAAGACCAACCAGACAATCCCGCTTCCGTTTCCCTACATTAACGCTACTCGAACACTTACAAACGCAACTGACTAGTGGACAATAAAATAATCTCTTCTTGCCACTGAAATTTTATTTAGTAATATCGTTAACCTAGAATAAGAGAATTTTCATATTTGTTTTTTTATTTAGATTAAGACTACATGTATTAAACAAGGGCAGGAAGACCGATAGGTCGATAGCCTTTTTAGAAATAAAGCTGTTTACTACTACTACTGAAATTATCTGGGATCCTCCATCAAATCCTCAGATGTGTGTTGCTGGACATTTCCAATTTTTCCCAACAGAATTTTCAAAAAAATCACATCAATTATTATAAATACATTGTGAGCACAAGTGCAGAAAGTCATATATCTTTCCATTAATTACTCTGGTGGGGTTTTTTTCCATATCGGGCAAAAATGATAAACGACCACAATGTGATGGAAATTTATGGAAATATGAAATTCATGACCGGACGACACGTAATGCCGGATTTATTGATTGAAATGTACTTTGGTTTCAGCCGATTATTAACTTGGTCAGTTTCGGATCATTTTATTATCGCTCCAATATTAATAGCGCGTTTTAGGACCCTTTTCACTCCAACGCCATTACTGAACCCAACCAGTTTGCATTAAAGAATCTGTAATGGGCTCATATAAATATTCGCCATTTAAAATATTGAAATGCAAAGTTGACAGAATAGGAAATCTTGGCTTTGAATATTCAGAAGTCGACCGACTCAAATGGGAAATGAAATGAGTTATTTACTTAGTTGGAAACTTTGCAAATGCGAACAGTCCGGGATCCAAATAGAAATTGAGGAAGGCATTGCCTTAGTCCAATTTTCCTTTAACTGTTTTGGGGAAATCAGGTGGAAAACTGTAAGGTAGAAATGAGGGATTTAGATTTTTGTAGAAAAATTCTTGTTTATAACTTGCTAAAAATGTAAAAAATAACAACAAAATGATAGGCTTTCCTCGAGAGAAAATTCAAAAAAATCATCAGTTTCAACAATTGATAATGTTTTGTCTCTATTTTCGTATGTCTAGAGGAAAAGTTCATGAATTGTCGAGTGGTTCGGTTTGAATCCATTCACGTCCACATAGATAAAATTTTTAACAGAGAAAAGCTCTAAAGTCTCTACAAGATACACATGTTCCTTAAGAGATGCAGTTCTGACATGAAATTCCTATTAACATTCGTTCTCATCCACAAAAGGGTTCATTATCTAGATAGAGTCTTTGAAAGGCAAATAATAAGTTTGCTTTTTATTAATTTTCTTTAAAATAATCAAGTTTGAAATTTTGAAGCAATTTTTCCTCGATTTTCCTCTTTTTTCGATTTTTCCTCAATTCTGCTCAAAACGCAATATACATTTTAGAAATATTCACGTTTGGCTTTATGAAATCATCATGAACAAATTATTTTGAACACCAAAAACTCCAGATCTGGACCTATTCGATTTTTATATTTTGAAAGCTTTTTTAACTTATTAACTTCTTCCTATTGGTTACTTCCTCCTATTATATTGGTACGAGTATTATTTCTCATACAATAAAATATTTTTATTTAAAGAAAATGTGTGAATGTTTAAAGTTTTAACTTCGATAAAAGCACGTGTAAGTGTTTTTTCTTACTCCCAAAGCTTTTTTTTTACCAATTTTTCTTACAAATTACTTCAATTTGGATTACTGATTTATTCATTTGCATATCAGTAGTAGTAAACATCTTTATTTCTAAAAAAGGCTATCGATCTATCGGTCTTTCTGCCCTTGTTTAATACATGTAGTTTTAATCTAAATAAAAAACAAATATGAAAATTCTCTTATTCTAGGTTAACAATATTATTAAATAAACTTTCCAATTCTAATGACAAGAAAAAATTATCTTATTGTCCAGTAGTCAGTTGCGTTTGTAAGTGTTCGAGTAGCGTTGATGTAGGGAAACGGAAGCGGGATTGTCTGGTTGGTCTTGTGAGACAAAGGGGATTCAGTATGGTCCAGTTGTAGGGGTTGTTTGTCCATTTTGTCTGTAGATGTATGAGTCTTTCCGAAATCTTTGTCATGTTTGTTCGTTCGTATAGTAGTTGGGTGGGGGGGTTGTGTAGTGGGTTTTGGGGGTGTCTTATTCGTGTTATTAGTCTTAGTGCAATTTGTTCTGTTGTTTGTATATAACGTTTTGTCCTTTCTGTTCCGTTGGTCATGAGTATATGTCCATAGTCTAGCAAGGGTCTACAAATAGCTTTATATATTTTGGTGGCGGTGTTTGTGCTAATTCCTCTGTCTTTGTAGGTTAGAGATCGGAAGTGTTTTGTTCTCTTTATTGTTTCTGCCCTGATGTTTCGTATGCGTTTAGTGAATTTTAGTTTGTGGTCAATTGTGATTCCAAGGTATTTTACGTCGTTTTTTGGTTGTGTCGTTTAGCCGTCTGCAGTTATTGTAGGGGAGTCAGCGTTGAGTCTGTGGTTTGTGAGTAGAAGTTGTTTTTTTGACGCGTTTGGTGTTAGTCTCCATTTATAAAACCATGTCATTGTGTTGTTTGTTAGTGTTTGGAGCCTTTGAGCTGCTCTCTCAGTAGTTTTGTCATGTACAATAAGTGCCGTGTCGTCTGCGTATTGTAATATGTATGCCGATCTGTTGATTTGATTTTTGTCTGGTAAGTTGTAATTGTATATGTCATGGCAGTATATATTGTAGAGAAACGGTGAGAGCGGGTTTGCATATCATTAATTAAAAAAAAAATGTTTAGATCAAAAATTTTGCGGCTGGTTACATTCATTAATTTTTTAGAAGCAAACGCTATTTTTGACAAATTTAAATATAAAAAAAGCCTTAATATCTTCTAAACCAAGAGGAATGTACAGATTTCGGACATCGTACAAGTTTAATTTCATTCCAACGTTTTGAGAAAAATATTCGAAATGTTTACCTCTTTTTGATGAACAAGACACACAGGGGAATTTATTTGCCTTAAAATGGGATAATTTGGGAGATATTTTGCACTTTTATAGTAAAGTTTGGGGGTGAATATACGATTGTGGAGTAAATTAATTTAAAAACTAATTTTGTCACAAAACAAACCTATACCCTCTAGATTTAGGGCTAAAGACAGGAAAGTTGTAAATCGTTCCAAAATTTCAAAATTGCTGAGTAAAACAGATCTCACTGTGAAATATTCAGTAGTTTATAGTGGAAGCGCTTTCATATTTCCGATACCCAAAAGTGTTATTTTCTAGTCAGAAACAATAGCCGCTAAGTATTAAAGTGGAGTAAAAACTACCTCAAGTCTCTAATACATTTCCCCCGACAGAATGACAAAGCCGCATTAGCTTCGTGTTGATTAATGCGTTGCTCTCTATACAAAAATAAATGGGCCCACAAAAACTTTCAAAATTGCTTTTATCAACTGGATATGTTGCGCTTCCGGCATTCTAATAATCTCAGATAACCTTCGTGTTAATGGAGTTTGGATCAAAATTCCAGCCAAAAAGATTGAGTCGGGATTTGCACGCGGAACTAATGAAGTTTGAACGATGTTATAGTGGCGTGTTCATATCGAATAAAACGAAGATTTGACCTAATTATTACTACTGCTAATGGTCGATGGGAAAATTAAAGTTAAAACCACGTAACTTTCATGCGAATACATAATTATTTCGTTTGATACACAAGTTTGCTATTGCAACTCTACCTTTGAAGCAATTAGAACACTTTAAAGAGTTACCTTTAGTACCTGAAAAAATTGTTTTGATTTTTTGATTATAAACCATTACCAGTAAGCCGCTTATAAAATCTCCGCAATGAGGATACCGCAAAAGCTCCAATTTAAATTTTGGAAAAACCGCAAAAGCCGCAAAGCTACACATGCGAGCAGCATAAATGTTGTAAAATAGAAACTACAACCCTGATTGCCATCTACTGCTACAAAATAGATTACCGTCCGGATCCAGACCGCTGAAAATCCCTAAAACCCCGATTTTTCCTGAAAAAATCTCAACGCCCTTTAGAGAAGAGCAACTCTGATTATAATAATCTTGGTCTGGACCACATACAGCCTGAAGACGCTGGACGGTAAAAAATTGGAATAGTCGGACGGATCCTGACCGCTGCAATTCCCTAGCGCGATTTTTTTGGAAAATATCATGATTTTAAGGTGTTGGAAACTTGGAAAAACAGCGCCAAATCTAAATAGTTGGCCAGGATCACTTGCAGCCTCTTAGGGCGCTGTCCACTAGACCATCGCAAAGAAATAAACAAATTCCACCTACCTTTAGGCGCTTTGGTCTGGATTCTGCACTATTTTTACTTTTGAAGGCATCAAATTTACAATAGGAAATCAGTAATAATTGATATTTTCACTTGAAAGACAATCCAAAGTGTGTTCACAATGGAACTCTAAATTGACAAGGTTCTTATAAAAACAGTTCAGCAAAAAACCTGATTTTTTTATAGCTGGAAAACTGATTAAAAAGAAATTTAACATTGGAAAAATTGCGAATACAGAGCCATTTAATTTAAGGTGTAAGTAAATTAAAGTACACAACAATAGAAAGTGCAGTTCACAGCAGAACGATAGTCTACTGAAAAAAAGGGCATATGGAAACCGACATTATCTAACTTTTAATTAATTTAAAGAAATACATTTGGAAATTTAAAAAAAATCCAGTCGAGAATCCAGAAACTCCGTCGTTCCTCGTCGAATAAATATTACATGCACAAAATATCATAAAATTCGAGAATATATGAGACTACATGGCAACCAGGACAAAGTAATGCCAAACTTACCGAATACTGCAACGTGCCACCTGGAAAAAAAGAAAAAAAATCTTTAGTACACCAGAAACTTAGTTCAAAGCCCAATTCTTTGGAATCAGCAAAAGAAACAAAGAAAAATAAAGAAATCCATAAAAATTCAGTAGCTTCTGGAAACACTAAACTCAGTTCAAGTTCAGAGATTTGTAGATAGAGATATTTCTTACCATATTTCTGCACAGCTGGCCCCCATCCTCCATTGTCTACCCATTAATCCTCAAAAAGCCACACTACACTTGAACACACAATGAAGATCCACACTAAATTGAACACTTCAATCCTGCAATTAACTATGCAGGAAGGATGATCTACCGCACTTGCCTTTGCCGCAACAAATTATTCTATATAATCCGGAAAGACACAAAGGACCCCGGACCTATTTCGTCCATTGGTCGTAATAAACTGAACTAAATGTTCAGCTTTTCGCAAAAACTCATGCGATATTGAAGTGTTTATCGCATTCCAAAGGCACCGAGCTACAGAACTAACATAATTATATAATATTTTGCTTGCTCGTCCCTTGGATGTCTCATAGCTCAGTATGCTGTTCGATTTCAGTTTTTTTTATTGTTGACAATGTTGCAGAAAGTTTCAGTTCATACGGAAATATTTCCAAGTCTAATAGGCCAAAATGAAAATTGTTTCTTGCTTGTGTTAAGTTACTTTAAATTAAAAGAATTTATCAAAAAATTGCATAAACATGGCGAGCTTTTAAGCGAATATTTCGTCGGTTAATTTTGCAAATTTTCCTCTGTTTGTTCTATAGGTATACAGACTGAAAAAGGAAAAAAATTGATAAATAAAGGTCCTCAACAATAAAGAGAACAAAACACTTCCGATCACTAACTTGCAAAGACAGAGGAATTAGCACAAACACCGCCACCAAAATATATAAAGCTATTTATAGACCCTTGCTAGACTATGGACATATACTCATGACCAACGGAATAGAAAGGACAAAACGTTATATACAAACAGCAGAACAAATTGTACTAAGACTAATAACACGAATAAGACACCCCCAAAACCCACTACACAACCCCTCCACCCAACTACTATACGAGCGCACAAACATGACAAAGATTTCGGAAAGACTCATACATCTACAGACAAAATGGACAAACAACCCCCACAACTGGACCATACTGAATCCCCTTTGTCTTACAAGACCAACCAGACAATCCCGCTTCCGTTTCCCTACATCAACGCTACTCGAACACTTACCAACGCAACTGACTACTGGACAATAAAATAATTTTTTCTTGTCATTAGAATTGGAAAGTTTATTTAATAAGATTATTAACCTAGAATAAGAGAATTTCCATATTTATTTTTTATTCAGATTAAGACTACATGTATTAAACAAAGGCAGAAAGACCGATAGGTCGATAGCATTTTTTTAGAAATGAAGATGTTTACGTTTTCAAAATACAGGGTGTCAAAGTTTGAAATTGCATTGTGAAAGTCATGGAAAAATAGAGGTGGTTTTCTACTACCTCAGCAAATAACTCGAAAACGGTGGCAGATACGAAAAAATTGTAAGAGGCAACACAGTTTCTAAATTGAACCAGAAAGGCACAAGAAAGTTTATTAAATAAAATAAATAGCCATAACTTTTAACATCGGCTAATTTAGCAGTTGAATCCTTTCAAATTGATTCAACATTATCATGTACATCTTTCAACTGAAACTGAGATAAAGCACTAAACTGGTAGATGGGAGAATGAATTATTCCCGTAGGCAATAATAGCTGAACAATGAAATTTCCTCATATTTCCCTTAATTCTTATAAATTATTCGATCTGACAGTGGGTACAGTGGAGGCAGGGTAATTTATAGCTGGAAAAAGCATATGCAGCTTCTAACGATAATGAATATGGCGCTCTTCATTTTGCAGAGGACGTTCAAACCATTTCGTTAAAACTTAGGAAAGTGTAGTTAATTAATTTTACCTCCAGAATGGAAAACTGCAATTATAGTTCGGGATTCATGGGAGAATTTCAGCCGCTGTTAGGCGGGATCGAATAGGGATTTATTGCAGTAAATCAATTACAAGGAGCAAAAATGAGAAACTGTTTTATTACACATTTGCTTCGTTATCGGTTTTTAGCTAAATGAGATCCAAGGAAATAAATCATATTAAAATCATAATAAATTTATAACGGAAACGGGGAATCAATCATTTAGGATCAGCGCAACAGTGGAGGAGATTTTGTGATTCCTAATTTCTTCTGAAAGTTACCATCAAGTAAAAAACACGTTAATTTTTCCTTTGCGCATCCACGAACATTAATCTGGCTGGAAGTTTACAAATTGATGAAAAGTCTCTAATAATTCATTGTTGGCAAAATATTGTTTTTCACCACAAACTTAAATTCACTAAACACATACGAAACATCAGGGCAGAAACAATAAAGAGAACAAAACACTTCCGATCACTAACCTACAAAGACAGAGGAATTAGCACAAACACCGCCACCAAAATATATAAAGCTATTTGTAGACCCTTGCTAGACTATGGACATATACTCATGACCAACGGAACAGAAAGGACAAAACGTTATATACAAACAACAGAACAAATTGCACTAAGACTAATAACACGAATAAGACACCCCCAAAACCCACTACACAATCCCTCCACCCAACTACTATACGAACGCACAAACATGACAAAGATTTCGGAAATACTCATACATCTACAGACAAAATGGACAATCAACCCCTACAAGTGGTCCATACTGAATCCCCTTTGTCTTACAAGACCAACCAGACAATCCCGCTTCCGTTTCCCTACATCAACGCTACTCGAACACTTACAAACGCAACTGACTACTGGACAATAAAATATTTTTTTCTTGTCATTAGAATTGGAAAGTTTATTTAATAAGATTGTTAACCTAGAATAGGATAATTTTCATATTTGAATTTTATTTAGATTATGACTACATGTATTAAACAAGGGCAGAAAGACCGATAGGTCGATAGCCTTTTTTTTAGAAATAAAGATGTTTACTACTACTATTGTTTTTCGGGCTTGTAGGCCGTGGTCCATAAGGTTTAGAACCTGACGTTTCGTCTGCACCTTCGTACAATTAGACTCAGCAACAAAAGAAGAAGTCAAGTAGTGGTTAATTTATCACGGAGGACACTAATTGAACATCAAACCAATGTGTTGGCAAAGGAGGAAATTTTGCCATTTCACTGACCTCAGTACTCAGAAAATTTTTATATTGTTATAGTCCGGCCGTGAAAGCCCGGATTCCTTCATAATACGTATTTGATTCCGAACATTCCATGCCATATAACTTGAGTGGTGATTGAGGAAACCTACACTTGGCCTTTAAACCCTAATTGAGAATAACTGGCATATTTGCCATAAATATAGACTTGAAGGAAATGAAATATATATATCATTTGAAACATTAATAGATCTCCTAATGGAAAATAGCTGCCCATTCTAATTTTAGCCCCATTTACGATCAATTCTAGCCTGACTTGAATATAATGAAAAGAAACAATTCGAAACCACCCTTGTAGCGTCGCAAGGGGTTATTATCCAGAAAAGCTAGAAAGAGGTGGAAAACATATATGCGTGTTGTAAAATATTTACCTTCATTCTAACAGTGTGTTTCAATTAGCTTCCTCATGGACTTAAACGTGCTTCTTCGCTTCTTGCCTGGTTATTAAACTAGTTCGCGTGCCATTTGTCTGATTCATTATTTCGATAATTTTTTGTTGGGTAAGTGTTATAGTGAACTTCAAAAAAACACTTTCAAAACTATAAACCGTCGTCAATTAAATAGAACTTCTAAGGTAATTTGTGTCAGAGCGTAGCTCAATAAGTAAATATTAGTTTGAAAGGGAATTGAGCAATAGTGCAAAAGATTGATTGAATAAATATTATTAGAAGTAATTGAACAAACAACAGAAAGCAGTTGGGTTTAAGTGTTCAATATTTTGCTTTAGATGTTACCTGAATTTTATAAACAACCATATTTTTGTACTCGAGTGAGAAAATTATTACAAATTTTTCAAGGAAGAATACAGTGAAGTGCAGATAAGAAAATCTTCAATCATTTATGATTTATCAATCATTATTTTGTACAGTAGTAGTAAACATCTTTATTTCTAAAAAAGGCTATAGACCTATCGGTCTTTCTGCCCTTGTTTAGTACATATAGTCTTAATCTAAATAAAAACAAAGATAAAAATTCTCTAATTCTGGGTTAACAATTTAATTCAATAAACGTTCTAATTCTAATAACAAGAAAAAATTATTTTATTGTCCAGTAGTCAGTTGCGTTTGTAAGTGTTCAAGTAGCGTTGATGTAGGGAAACGGAAGCGGGATTGTCTAGTTGGTCTTGTAAGACAAAGGGGATTCAGTATGGTCCAGTTGTAGGGGTTGTTTGTCCATTTTGTCTGTAGATGTATGAGTCTTTCCGAAATCTTTGTCATGTTTGTGCGTTCGTATAGTAGTTGGGTGGAGGGATTGTGTAGTGGGTTTTGGGGGTGTCTTATTCGTGTTATTAGTCTTAGTGCAATTTGTTCTGTTGTTTGTATATAACGTTTTGTCCTTTCTGTTCCGTTGGTCATGAGTATATGTCCATAGTCTAGCAAGGGTCTACAAATAGCTTTATATATTTTGGTGGCGGTGTTTGTGCTAATTTCTCTGTCTTTGTAGGTTAGTGATCGGAAGTGTTTTGTTCTCTTTATTGTTTCTGCCCTGATGTTTCGTATGTGTTTAGTGAATTTAAGTTTGTGGTCAATTGTGATTCCAAGGTATTTTACGTCGTTTTTTGGTTGTGTCGTTTGGCCATCTGCAGTTATTGTAGGGGAGTCAGCGTTGAGTCTGTGGGTTGTGAGCAGAAGTTGGTTTTTTGATGCGTTTGGTGTTAGTCTCCATTTATAAAACCATGTCATTGTGTTGTTTGTTAGTGTATTTTGTACATTTTCATCAAAATTTACTTTTAGTGCAAAAATTTTAATGTTGCTTCCGTCTATTAGCCCTATCAAAATACCATGTTTTTCTCAATAATTCTTTTATATCTTAGCTTAATCGGACTGGATTTCCGGGAGATAAATGCAGATGGCAGTGCCCTGCTCCTTGAATTCTCATAACCCGCAATTCACAATCAGTTAAAACGCTTTGGACACAGGTTCATTAATAACTGATTAAATTACGACAAAAACTCTATAACAAAATATTTTCTATAAATTTCAAATTCCCAGAAGTTTTTAAAACAGCATTAATGTTTGTTTGTTTGTTGAGCGACAGCGGAATATAATCAACAAAAGAACTTATAAAAAAATATAAATCATAAAAAATAACAGGTAATTCCTTAGGTTTTCCGAGTAGGTACATGTTTGGGGTTCGATAGTAAAATCGAGAAATTCTCGGTAAAAATAGTTCGTGATTATCTCGATCTGGCAATCTAGCTGCGCCACACAGATAAGCTGAAGTGAAATAATAAGACAAACTGATCACGCAATAAAGCAATAATAGGGAAAAGGTTTAATAAAACTGGATGATTCGTGTGTGATATGTACTATTTTTAATTTTTATATGAAAGTAAGCTTTGAGTTGTTTACAAAGGAAAATTCTATTAATGGACAACACATTTTATGAATAAAATATATTGAGCAATCAATCAAGGAAATATTTATTGATAGTTTTTCTTCTTCTTATGCATGTTCACTAATGAATGTTTGCGACCACATGTCTCATCTGTATTCCGTCTCTGACCGTACGTATTAGGCTTTCCACTGTTCGTAACCGGTCCACTGCCTTATGTTACGTAGCCACGACTTCTTCCTCCTTCCCATTCCTCTCTTTCCCTCTATCTTCCCCTCAATGATCAGTTGTAAGAGCTGGTACTTCGTATTTCGCATTATCTGTTCTAGATATGCAGTTTTCTTTTTTTGATCATTAGCAACAGTTCACGTTCTTGCTTTATTCTTTGTAGGACATTTTCGTTGGTTACTCGGGCCGTCCATGGGATTTTCAGTACTCTGCGGTATACCCACATCTCGAAGGCCTCTATTTTATTTTCTTTTTATGTGGTTCTCTTGGGAAGTATAATGGAGGTGATTTCCCGTTTTCTTCCGCCATGGGTATGAAATTACATTTCCTTAATTTCAGTTCTAACGGCTATACCGCCGGGACTCGGTCGCCAGAGCCTCGCCTGTTATCTAGCAGGGTGTGCAGGATGGTCTGTAATAGGCCACCACTCGTGCAGGTGAGGTTGACTTTTGGACAGGCTCTGGTCCCTTCTTGCCTTCGCCCCCTACACCTCCTTAATTGGGGCTTGATTGAGTCGATGATTTTTCAGAAAAAATACAAAACTTCTTAAAAATTAAATTTTTGTCAAAATTGCGCTAGGAAACTGGTAAACTGCAATGTAAAATGTGCAAACCGTCTAAAAGTTGGCACTAATTTTTCAGAAATTTGAAGTTCTTAAACGGATTTATTCAAAAGTTTAAGATCGAACATTTTTATAAAAGAGGGTTCTTAAGTTCATCCTTAAAAAAATACACGGTGTGAAAGTTAAATCAAAAAACCGAAAAATGAATATATCTGAAAGCCCTTCATATATTTTAATGATATTTTGCAACAAATATTTTTTTGGGCACTTTTTTTTCTCAAAAATATTGAATGTTTGTTACGCGCGCAACTGAGGGACCAAAAAACGGTTTCATTTACTAGAAGCATGGCCAATAAACAGCTACTGACACGTGCATAGCTTCATGACAATGCCTTAAGCGGTTTCGGAGATTTTGATATTTTTTTTTGTTTTTTAATAAAACTTTAACACCCGATATCTCGTTATCTTAAAATAATGTCAGCAATTACCTTCTAAGTTTGTGAGCGCACCACCATTTCCAAATATTCCTTTTTCTGATAGCTTTTGATTTTCAGATTCTCCTCCCGAAGAAGAACATAGATCAATCGATCCTCAACCTCTTTTGGTAAGTTTTCTGATTTTCTCTAGTTTTTTAATTTTTTGGTAATTTTTACTTTTTTTTCAAAGATCATCAGACTGCTAATATTAGCTATCTAATTTATAAAGAAAATATTTTTATAAAGTTATACTTACTTGGAATAGCGAACTTGTAAAAGTTTGGACTTTTCTTGACTGATCTCATATTTTCACTTATTTATTAATTTTATTTTCAATGAGATTTTTGGACTTTGTTGAGCTTATTTTTTGTTAGTATTTAAGTTTTATTTTTATGTTAGTATTTAAGTGACAAAAGATCTTCATAAAAGTGATTCAATTGAGGAAAAATTGGCCGGTTTGAGGTAAGTAATGAACATAAATCTATGCAAGATTTATATTATGAACTCTCACTGCTTGCTGATTGGAGACAAAATAGTACACTTTAATTCCCTTTAGAAAACACCGTTTTAGTGATAGGCAAATTGTGCCATTAGTAATATGCAATTTAACGTTTTCAACTGCCTCAGACAGGATAACTTGCCTTACGTACTTTCATTGTCAGCATACCTGAGCTTTGGAGCCAGAACTAGGGAAAATTTATGTTTCCCCATTTAACCTTATTCTAATTGTACAATGAGGTATGGAAATTGCTTCGTGGGTGGCATCTGAGTTAAATAAATCAAGCTAATTCCGCTTTAATTTGAACAGGAGAAAGCCATAATGGTAGTGCGGTTCTTTGTCAATAAACTTCAACTGGAAATTTTAGCTCTAACGTTTTGAATGTCTGTAGAGTTTGTTTCGAAGGAAACAGCAGAGCTTTCAAAAATTTCCTGGAAAATTTTGAAAATCTTCAAACGAATCTGGAAGGTGATCATAAAGTGTTTATATGATAAAGTTAATTACGAAAAAATTATTTAGTAAAGTTTTCAGTTTCACTTTAATCTGTTAATGCACCCAACAGCTTCAAAAACATAAGTAGCATACAAGAGATTTATTCGGATTTTTGTTGTCGCTATATGGACATTCTTCTCCAACATAAAAGAATAAAGCAAATAAATCTTTGTGTCTGAATTTGTCTTGCTAAATTTCAGTAGAACAGAGATAATGTAAGGGCAATTTAAAATACTTCAACAGTATTCCCGTTTTATCACTTGAACATCTTTCGATTAAATCTGGAATTCTAATCCTCTAGAAAGCATTTGATAATTTCCATTATAGCAAAATGCTATTAACTTAAAAATAATAGCCAGATTGTTTGCAGTCGAGTTGAAAAGTCTGGAAATTCGTTACTGAAAGTAAAAATCCCGATTTAGCCTTAGCTGCTGATTTGTGGAAAAGGGTGAAAACAAGTGCATCGATTAGCTCTGAAATGCGAAAGACAGGTTTAGTTGTGAAATCGATTCGGTAGCGTGTTCTGGGACCAATTTATTTGATACATCACGGCAGGTAAAATGCGGTAAATCCAACGGGTTGCTGTTTCACTTCTAGCCCCATGGCGTGTGATATAGACAATAGATTTCGCCATAAAAGTCTGATTTGTTGGTGAAAATTCGCCAATAATTCCATACAGAGGTAAATTATCATTACCAGTTACTTAACATCTGAATTGTCAAAAGATTCGGCTTTGCACGTGGTTATTGCACGTGGTTAAAACTCCCGCAAAATATTCATCTCTTTTACAGAATCGGTTTTTTCAAAAGATACTGAATCACGCAACTTTACCGACCTTTGGAAACGATTTTCAGCACTTATTTGCAACGTTTTCTCATGTGGCAACCAATAAAAAAATATTCAAAAATCCTGCATAAGTAGACGAAGAAATTCAAACCTCTTACCGAGCACCAAGACATAGAAGAAGCTTGACAATATCAAACGTACATCGTGATTAAAATTAGGCATTACAATTTATTCATTCCAATGTATTCCTGGGTTTCAGTCAATTTTATTGTTTATTATTTAAAATGTTACAAACACGTTTCGGTGTCTTTATCCACCATCATCAGTTTGTGTATATAGTTGCTTCTACCTTCACATTTGACTGGTCACTTCTTGATCCACCATCATACTACAGCACTCAAGGAGTGACCAGTCAAATGTGAAGGTAGAAGCAAGGTCACTCACTGGAGTGACCAGTCAAATGTGAAGGTAGAAGCAACTATATGCACAAACTGATGATGGTGGATAAAGACACCGAAACGTGTTTGTAACATTTTAAATAATAAACAATAAAATTGACTGAAACCCAGGAATACATTGGAATGAATTAAAGTACAGTCAGGAAAATATACGAAACGATTACAATTTATAAAAATGTTAAACCTTCCAAGCTGGATCCGAGTAAATTTCCACTAAAATAACCTTTTAGTGTAGTTTGGTGAAAAAACAATAGACAGAAATTTGGAACATTGAGACCAGAATAACTGCTGGCATTAAATTTTAATGCAGCATTCAAGGCATCAACCTACTGATAGGTTATTCGCAAAGTAAAGTGTAAAAGTGCCGACAAAAAGTTGAAACAAAGCTAATTGCTTTATTATATACAGATAACGATCAAAATATGAGAACAGCATTTATTTAATGCTGCAAGATATTTTCTGGTTTGTAAATGTAGAACAATAAAGTATTTGCCGGAAAAAATATGGTAAGCGCGTCTAAAGTATCTAAATCGTGGGATTTGCTTTATATGCAATTGCGTATAAGTGGAGTATAGAACAATCTAGGAAATCTAGCTTTCTTTGGAGAGTAGAACATTATTTGAAAAGGTCGCATCTTTTCGAAATTTGAAACAAGTGGGTTTTTCGGGTTTTTAGGCCGTCGTTCGGTAGAATTTCTTCTTGACGTTTCGCAAGCACGTGCGGCTTGCATCTTCAGAAGTGGTTTCCTTGAACGCTTACACTGTTCTGATGCGATTCCTCGGGCGCAGTCCGTATTTATGCACTGGTTGCGATGACGTGGTTTGTGATGACGTGGCCTGTGTCATCGGAGCCTGCGCATTCTGTTGGCTGTTGCTATCCTCCGGTGTACTGGATTCTCTCTCCTGTCTTGAGCTGTTGCTTTTTCTTGCTGTTTTTGCGTTGGTGAGTGCTGGAAACCATATCCTGTTCAGCGCCATTGTCTCTTCTTTTCTGTTGAAATTGTCGTCGTGTTTGTAGATTTCAATGGCTTCTCGTATTAGTCGGGGGCGATACCCTGTTGTCGTGGCCAGGACCTGTGCCTCTCCGAAATAGATGTTGTGTGTTCCATCGCTGAGGGCATGTTCCGCCACTGCCGACTTCTCCACATGTCCCAGTTTACAATTCCGTCGGTGTTCTTCTATTCTTGTCGCAACCGATCTCTTAGTAGTTCCTATGTAGACGCTTCCACAGGAGCATGGAATCCGGTAGATTCCTGCAGTTGCTAGGTGGGGTCTTTTGTCTTTAACTGACCCTAGACATTCTCGGATCTTTGTTGTGGGCTTGTAGACCGTTCTTATGTTGTGTTTCCTCAAGAGCCTCCCAATTCTGTCCGTAACCCTGGGAACATAGGGCAGGAAAGCTTTCAGAGTGGACTCACTTTTTTCAGCACGGCCCACTCCTACTAGCATTTTTGGTGTCCTACTCCTAGCATTTTTGGTGTCCAACTGGGAATCTCCGTTCTGAAGAAAAGCTTTTTCCAAGTGCTGTAGTTCCGTTGTTAGTGTTGTGGTCCACATATTTTTCTGGCTCTATCCGTGAGAGTTTTAATGATTCCCTGCTTCTGACTCGGATGGTGGTTAGATAGCTTGTGAAGATATCTGTCTGTGTGGGTGGCTTTTCGATATACCTTGTGGTCCAAACGGTTCCCCTGCCTAGACACCCAAAAATCCAGGAAGGCCAGTTGGCGGTTTTGTTCAACTTCCATGGTGAATTGGATGTCTGGGTGCTGTTTGTTTAGATGGTCGAGGAACATGTCCAGGTTTTTGCGTCCATGCCTCCATAGCACGAACGTGTCATCGACATATCGGTACCAGATCGTTGGTTTAAGGGGTGCGGTGCTCAACGATGCTTCCTCAAACTTCTCCATGAATAGATTCGCCACCACCGGACTGAGTGGGCTTCCCATGGCAACTGCTTCCTTTTGCTCGTAGTAATCTCCATTCCACAGGAAGTAGCTGCCCTTTAGACAAGCCTTGAACATATTTGTTGTACTCTCTTCGAAAAGCTCCGCCACTAATCCTATTGATTCGTCCAAGGGTACCTTTGTGAATAGAGATACAACATCAAAGCTGACCAGCATATCCGTAGGTTCCAGTCTGAGGTCTTGGATCTTCTCAATGAAATGTTTCGAATCTTTGATGTATGTTTCCGTGGACCCCAAGTGTGGCTGCAGAAGAGAGGATAGATATTTTTCTATATCGTAAGTTGGTGATCCCGAGGCACTGACGATTGGTCTTAGTGGCATTCCTTCCTTGTGAATCTTCGGTAATCCATACAAACGCGGGGGGAGGGCTTCTGACCTAATAATCCTCTTCCTGGTGTTCTCGTCTATTGAGGATATTTTGATCAGGCGGTTGATGTTTCTGAGCTTGGCTTGAGTCGGGTCTTTTTTGAGCTTCGTATAAGTGACTGGGTCCAATAAGTTTTGGATTTTCTGCTCGTACTGCTCTCTGTTCATGACGACTGTAGCGTTTCCTTTGTCAGCCGGCAGGACGACAATGCTTGTGTTCCTTCGTATTTCCTTGAGGGCATGTTGCTCTTCTCTGCTTAAGTTGCTTGGTGGTGGTTTCGCTTTTCGTAGGATTTGGGTGGTTTCCAGACGTATTTCATTTGCCGTTTGTTCTGGGAGCCCTTGCAATGCTGTTTCGGTGTTCGCGATAATTTCCTCTATTGGTATCATTCTCGGGCTAATAGCAAAGTTTCCTCCCTTGGCAAAGACGGATTGTTCCGCAGGCGTTAGTGAGTGACTGCTCAGGTTCACCACAGTTCGTGCTGGGTCCAGGCCTGACGTCGTTTGGGTTGATCTTCTATATTTGGCTTCCAATTTTTCAAATTTCTTCTTTTGTCTCTTCGTGTCTCTGTCCAGTTCTCCTTGCATGCTGCTATAGGAATGGCGTCGATCTTCTAACTTCCACCACTGGGTACGTGCAATGAATTCGGGTAGGTTGCAGGTACAGCAGATATTAATTGTTGTAATATTTCTACAACAGTCAGTTCTGTAGTTTAAAAAGTTTCGTAAAGAAAATCTAAAAATAAATTAAACTTTTGACACCCTGTATGATATCCCAAATTTCATGAGTGGAGGTCCATGTTTTCGAAAAAAATAAAATATCTCCAAATGCCCCAAACAAGGTCAATTTGCATAATTGGGAAGCTGCTTAGGTCGAAAGCAGTAAAAAAACTCGCATGTGAAATTTTTTTTTTGCCGAAAATTTCATGAAAGTGGAGGCCGATGTTTTCGAAAAAATCAAATATTTCCGAATGCGCCAAACTTGGTAAATTTGTATAATTGGAAGCACCTTAGGTCGAAAGCAGTCAAAAAACTCGCATGTGATACTTTTTTTTGCCGAAAATTTCATGAATGTGGAGGTCCATGTTTTCGAAAAAATCGAATCTCTTCAAATACCCCAAACACGGAAAATTTGCATAATTGGGAAGCTCCTTAGGACGAAAGCTGTCAAAAAACTCGCATGTGAAATTTTAATTTTTTTGTCGAAAATTTCTTGAAAGTGGAGGTCGATGTATTCGAAAAAAAAATAAAATCTCTCCAAATGCCCCAAACACGACAAATTTGCATAATTGGGAAGCTTCTTAGGTCAAAATCAGTAAAAAACTCCCATGTTTTGGTACTCCTGGAAAAACTAAGGAGAAAAAACGGAATAAGAAAAAAGTGTTTCTTCTCTTATGACGCAACTGTAGTTTTCCGTTGACACTTATTTAATATAAAAAAAAAACTATTGAAATTTCTAGTACATTTGAAACGCCCTGTATATGGAACTTTTTGTTCCGCTGCTCTTCAGCGAAAAATGTTTCGTTTTGGATCTATACAGGCAAAACAATAAAATTTAATTAATAATATGCAAAGTTGTAAAAATGCAATTGCTAAAGTTTTTGTACTAGAACTTTATATTTAAAATATACAAAATTTTGCAAATTAATTTTGAGGGAATTGATTAATTTTGCATTTTTTAAACCAACTCCCATTGCCCTAGTTCTTCCGCAAATAACAGTTTTTGGAGTGGTTTATCAAGCTAGAATCAGGATCTAAATTTTATTTAAATCATCAGCGATCGCCCTGTTTATTTTTAACATGAATACGAAGAGCTAGAAATATTGTATATTGAAATATTGAAACTATCAATTCAGACCGGTTTACTGACTTAAAAGGCGTATATTTAAGAATGTATTTTCAATGATGCAGAGCCTAGGAAAGGTGCCTACATGTCTCGTCAAGCAAATAACTGCGTATCAATATATTTTGATATTGGTTTAAAAAAAATGAAAAAATGTTGCAATAACAAATAAATGCAAACAATCGACTGGCAGTTCCACCACCACCACTTTTTCGACTGGCACGATCGTGTTTTTTCCTCACCGTCACATGTGGAGTGTTTTACTCGCCCGATCTGATATCTATAGACTTAAAGCATACCGACTTGTTAGTTGTTTTAAAATCGCGGAAAGTAAAAACGTCTCGCGTGTCGTGGGAATTTCGCTGATATTTCGAACTTTTACAGCTCGCAAATTAAATTTTGCTCGTTAGTATTGGGTAATCATGGCGCTGTGCTGGGTTTCAATAAGTAAATAATTGTGTTGTGTATCATTCCTGTGAATTTCCGTAATGATCGTCTGTGCAAAGTTTTCCAGTGTTTTTCCCCGGATTTAGTGCTCTATTTGGATTAAATCATCTTATCAAAATCCCCTTTGATTTTCATGATATACCATTACGAATTCGGTTTCGTGGTAAGTCCCAGTTCAGGAATGTTATTATCAAGTCGTATTTTCACCGAAAGCAAAGATAGACATTTATTTCACTGCCAAACCAAAGCATGTTTGTTGTGCTGTTTCCTCCGAAATTGGACAAGAATTTCAAGGCTAAAAGCCTGCTTCTCAGCCCTTATTAACCTGGATAATATGTTACAAGCAATGGTAATAGTAGATGGTTTTAAAGTTACTCTATAAAAGCTTCATGGATTCATTATTTAAGACACCTGAATGAGGTTTTGTGGTAGTTTTCCAGCGAGATCAAATTGATGAGTTTTTCGGGCTCGAATGAATTTTGTCCTAACGTTTCGCAAGCACCAGTGACTTGCATCCTCAGATGTGTTCAGAACGAGTTCAATGTAACCTTTGAGGATACAAGCCACTCGAGCTTGCGAATCCTAAAAAAACATTTTCAGTGACTGCATAAAAGCCAGAAATCTTACCAGTTTCAAGCAATGACCGCGAAAACCGAACTCTTTTGATATCCCAGTTAAGTTGGCATTGACATCGTAACATCACAGACCAATGTGTAGTCAGACAACCAAATTAACAGATGTTTAAATTGGGCAGCTAAAAATAATTGCGTGCAAATTGTAGTTCTTCGAGGACAGTTTACAAATGTACTTTTCCTAGGTCAGTTATTTAGTGTTGCCAAGATTAAAGGAAGGAAATAACATTCTTAATTTTAAGTTACTTAAATACTCAATTTTGTTTTAATTTTAATTTTTCTTATCAATAAAACAACGCATGTTTTTGCCTCATGATATTGCCGATTGAATTTAAAAATGTGTATAAAACAGCTTCTTGCAAAGCTTTTCTCTGACACTTTTTTCGTTTGTCTCCAGCTCACTAAAAATACATCTGGGTGTCTGCATCGTCTGCAATTGTACACAAAGAAACTCCGAGCTTCTCATGAGAACATATGAGGATTTCACCAACTTTAGTTCCTTTACTTCATACAAAAACCGGTGTTTATTAATTTTCATTTCAAATTTGAAGTGCACGGAGAGAGTCCTTTTCTTGAATATAAATATTCCAGTTAATGCTATGTTTATTAATATTTTTAGTGTGATTATCCAGAGCCTTCACTTTATCCCATTAGCAAATAATTTTTTTCGTTTTTCTACGTTGATAATAAATCAAATAATTTAGTGTATCCGTCTAAAATAGTAATGCCTATTTTAAATATACTGTAGTTTGGAACAAGGTGTTTTTACTAGTTGGAAAGAGTCACAAACATCAGATTCTCAGTAAAACATAAATATCAGAACCTAAAATATGGAAAAGTCCTGAAAATCATTAAAATCTAAGCACATTTTTAAATTGAATCGAAGTGTATGGGAAGACATTTTTTAAAGCTAAATGGAAATTATGACCTTTCAAACAGCTCAGCAACATAAACGTTACACGGCTGATTCCGCCCCAATTTTGGAATTGGATAAATTCTAAATGCTGCCAGCGATTTAATTTCTCTTTGAAGCGTTCAATTGCACCTTTTTTATGTGTGGGTTATTTTTTTTGCAAAAATTACGCACCTTAAATAAAGTTTCTTACAGGGTGAAAAATGAAACAATGCAAAATTCCTTTAACTTTGGCATTTTCATCGTTCAAAACTAAATGAATAAAGATCGATTCCATATCACAAAACGGTTTTCGAATTTTTTTCCTGTTTCATTTACTTACAGTGTGTTCTCAAAAGTTTTCCGATTTTTTTTCTTAGTTTCCAAACCAGGTTTTGAAATCAAACCTTGAGCTCATCTTGAAGATAAAACTTCATAGTCGACTTAAGAGAAAAACTTTCAAATTAACTAAAGTTTACGTTCAAGCAGTCTGTTCATTCATGTAGCCCTGTATATTGAAATTTTCTTTCAGCCGACTATGAATTTTTCGCTACAACAGTAGCTCCAGATATTGAAAATCACTCGAAGAGAAAAAATGTTCCAATCTGCCAATCCAAAAAGTTGATTTTTTGAAGATTTTTGCATTTCTTTATATTCCACCCTGTAGGAACTTTACCTCAAGCACCTAATTTATGCAAAAATACAGACTGACAGAAAAGGAATTGGACTATTTAACGCTTCAAATAGAATTAAAATCGCTCGCAGCAATTAGACGCTATCCAATTGCAAAATTAGGGCAAATTGGGCCGTGTGACGTTTATTTTGTTAAGCAGTTTTATTCCCGATTATCTTGTTGACCTTTCAAATTATATTTTAAAGTAAATTAATTATTCGTAATATCCTGTACGAAAAAAACAACTTTACAAGAATTTTTTGACTTGCAGGTTACTTTGTCATCTGCAGATTTTCTAAGCTAATTTAAAGTAGGAGGTTGTAAATTAAGGAAAAAAAACATTAAATAAATAGGGTGATCTCTATAAACATCTCTATCAAATGTCCATTTGTAGCTTCTCATTATCTTTTTAAATCAACAGTAAGAAACAACGAATTTTTAGTTACTACACAGTAGAAATCTCAGAAACGTCTTTTTCGAAATAGACCTCATTATGGAGTCGGTTCTTTCTGATATTCTGTATATTATTATTGCTTGTAAGGGCAGAAAAACCGATAGGTCTTTTAGGAGGATACTTTTCTAAGAAATTAAGATTTTTACTAATACTATTGCTTGTAACACATGAATTAATTTTCAGGTTGAAATAATGAAATAAAATATCTATCTTTGCCACTACTGACCAGCAGCACTATTTTTTAAAGACATTCTTTTAACCTTTACTGCGGTAGGAAAATGTCTCGAAAGTAATTGAAAAGTTCTAGCAGCCAATGAGTTTAAGAATAAACAACAAAATGTAATTTAAACAATATTAAATCATTAACTGAAAATTGCGACAAATTTTATTTTGTCTCTACCTCAATGTTTTTAGAGACTTAATTAACTTCTGTGCTTATTTTTAATCGAAAGATAAAACAAGGTATTTTCCATGTCGTTGTAGGAATTTGTTTACTCTTTTATTGAAAAGTTTACACTATTTGTGCCCAAATAAATAAATCCCAAGATAAACATCGTGACTATACCGGCAAATACAGTTTGCAAATGGTTATATTTATCAGAAAAATTCAGTTCAGTAAATATGAACTACAAACATTGATGACATGTCTAGTAAATATCTCTCAAATCTTATCAGGACGTATATTAATTTCATAAATAATCAGCCACTTGAATTACTACTGTACATTAAATCACGTGGAAAACTTTGTGTAAGACAATGTGCAAAAATGCTGAAATTAAAGCCCAATGGCTGAATTTCCGTATAATTCGAGCCAATATATAGAAAATTCGAAAAAATGAGACTGAATTGGAATGATTCCTCCAATATTAATAAACCAATAAAATCCTATAAAAAATTGCCCAAGCTCACTGACCCATATTAGCTTCATCCCGTTTCTCTGCTCACTATCTTTGTCGTTTTGCGTAGCCATCACATTATATTCAACAATGCAGGTCGACGTGAGTAAAGTAATTGATTGATCCAATTTATGACCAATTGCGATAATCAAGCAATTAACTAGAATAGTTTAAATTGGAAAATACAGATTCATTTATTGTCATTGAATAATCAGCATATCTGCACCACGGTTTAGTAATTTATTGCGCGCATTAATTTCCAACAGAAAACAAAGAAATGTAGTTTCATTTTCAAAAAAAACTCCGACAGTTTCAAATTTGAAAATTTTTTGTCTCACACTTGATTTTAGTGCGGAGACTGCTACTTTTTCACCAACGAATTAGTGAGACAAATTCCCAAAAAGTGAAGGCGCGCCAAACCAATTGCTTGCTAATAGTTATCGCGCTTATTAAAACCAACGAGACAATATTAATCCCCCATTACCCAGGTACATTCGTTATCAAATATTCCAGGCTTAAGCGCCAGTTATTTCATCCACACTACAATACATTCACGATAAATTAGCAGGTCGCCGGAAAATTTATTTCAGCGCTGGAAATGTTTGCTAAACTTTACCTATTTATTTGATTCGAAAAATACATAAAATTATCGCCTTGAGACATTGGTTCCAATGTCAAAATCAATCAATTAAATATTAAAAATAAAAATAATCGTCGCACATTTTGACAGCGAACATCGGTGATATTGAAAACTAAATATATTGAGTCCGGTAGCCAAAACTACGTTTCGAACATTTAATAAATGTTTTATTAGTAGTGCGTACTTTTCTGGGGAAAGTTTGGATTTTTCATTCATAAATCCAACTGAGGTCCAGATTATTAAACCAACTGGCCCGCATTAAGCCCAGATTTTGTCCCGATAGACCGCGATAGCGACTGATTTTAGGAAGCAGGTGAAAAACATTGAAAGTTATTACATAATGAATGAAATTGCCATTGTTTATTACATAGCAGTAAGGAGATAATCGTATAGAAAAGTTTGTAAGAAAGTCGGATATACGGGGTGTCAATTTGAAAACTTTCCATCCTTAATATGTCTGTTACAGTTAAAAATATGAAAAATCGGAAAGACACGTTAATTCTATTTGTAAGGGGGACACTTTACATCAATATTTTTAGCCTTCTTGTTTCAGCCCCCTAGAAGGGGTAGATGTCACTCTGTAGAATCCTAAATGGGAATGGGGGTCAAGTGGCACATCGCAGAGTACGCAAATTATTCACCAAAAAAACTTTTTTTTTCTTCAAAAGTCCTCCTAAAACATTATTTATTGTGTTGTATATAAAATGTATTAAAATTTATTTCGTGCGTCTCAGCTATAAGAAATTAATAAAGTTCAAACAGCCCGAGGAGTTTTTATAAGCAAAAACGACAAATACAATTCTCCATGTCATACCTAACGCAAATTACGCTGTTTATGACAAACACTTAAATAACAAAAGATAAATTAATTTTAGACGAGATAAGGTAATCCACGAAATCAAACTAATATCATCTTTCCTGGCATGAATCGCACTTGCTAATTTCATTGTGTTAAATCTCGGTTGATTGTTCGGGAATATTTTTCATTTCCTTTGAGTGATATGTTTGTTGACCGGGTTTTTAACGTTTCAGGAAATGCCTGTTTAAAATTCGTCAAAATTGATTGAAACATTTTCAAGAATTACATTGAAAATTATATAACAACACTTTTCATGTTGTTGATACGTTGCAAGCTCGGATTCACTAAAGTAAACACAAATCAGCGAAATGATTGATACGTTTCCGCATTAGTACTTTCGGTTTCTTTGGACTAATGCAAACATTCGCTGTTTTTGCGTAATAACATTTCAATTTTTTGTTTTATTTGCATTTTCAATTACTTGATTTCATGTTTAAACCGCGCAATGAATAAATACTAAAGGTTTCGTACTAATGTTAATTAAATTTAGGGTCCATCATCAAGCATAACAAACATGCATCTTCCTGAACCGAGAAAAAAAATTACTGTGTGTTGATTTTTTGAGAATCTTAATTTTTGTTGGGTATTTTGCTTCAATATTTTCGTTCTTTAAAAAACTGAATTTTCGTACGTCTTTTATTACATATTGATAAAGAGTACTCTTATTTCACAATAAAGCACGAAATATTTATTAAAAATTATTAAAATATTTATTAAAGGATACAGGAAAGGATTAATAGATATCGTACTGCACACTTAAGCTCAAACTGGAAGAGAAAATTCCAATTAGTAAAGAAATAATTTAGAAAAGTTGCTGTGACGTTTTGATACTAAATTTGCTATCGTTCTCAAAATATACCTAAAAAAGAGAATATTAAAAAATTGTTTAACAAGGCTAAATGAATAAAAATCTGTAAAAAACCGCTCTGAGTTTGACACGCTTTATACATGTGACTATCGACTTTTTACATTGACTTAAGAATCATTGTTTAAAAGAAGGCAAATAAAATAAATTAAGAACTTTGGTAAAATTTTTGATTGTAAGTTTCTTTGGTCTACTTCAGATTTTAGCCATATTTATTATATATTATATATTTATATAGCTAATTATCTCGATTTAGTGAAATGAATATATTGTTTATTATTTCACGTTTTTTTGTTGATAGTTCCTTTGCTAAAATTATTGATTGATTGATTGATCTATGAAATCTTTGATTTTATGTATGATTGGTGTTCTTTAATTCTTTTATTTAAAGGTCTTGAGGTTTCCCCTATATAAAATTTACACAATGACAAGCAATTTGGTAAATTACGTTTTTTGTACTTTTCATTTTGTCACAGGTTTAATTTTTGAAATTTTGTTTTCAGTTTTCTGGATAGTTGTAATATTGAATTTGTTACATACTCGTTTAAGTTTATTTGAATTCCCCGGACTAAATGGAATAAAAAGGTTTGTAATTTTGGATTTTACATTTCATTAAAACATTTGTCAATAAAGGATTTTGAATAATTATTGAATTTGAAGGTGTTTTTATACACTAAAGTTTCGAAATTGTAAAAATTTTTCTTAATTAGTTTATCGAGAAATCGAGTTTGTTGTTTTAGGTTTTTTCAGTCGTGAATTTAGTTGTTGGTTCTTGTTCAGATATGATAAAAAGTTTTTGTTCCCCATGACTAAAATTTGCAAATACATCATCAATATATCGGGTATATATTTATATAAATAACAAAAAAATAAACGTTTTTATTCTATGTTATGTCTTTTCATGGTCTAGCAGGTTGGTTAAGTAGTGTTTGAAAGTGTTCAAGTAGTGTTTTTCTTGCTCATTGGGGAACGGAAGCGGGATTGTCTTGTTTGTCTTGTAAGACAACGGGGATTTTTGGGATTGTAGTTTATGTTGTCTTTCTATTATTCTAGTTATATTTGTTCGTTCGTAGAGTAATTGGTTTGAGGATTTGTGTAGTTAGTTTTGGGAATGTCTTATTTTGGTAATTGATCCCAGTGCAATCTGTTCTGTTGTTTAGTTTTTCTAGATGCTTTCGCTGTCAGTATATGTCCGTAGTCACGCAGAGGTCTACATATTGTTTTGTATATTTTTGTCGCGGTTTTTGTACTAATCCTTTTGTTTTTGTACATTAGTGATCGGAAGTGTTTTGTCCTTTGAATGATTTTTGTTCTTACGTTATGTGCGTGTTTTGTAAATTTTAGTTTTTGGTCCAGCGTCATTTCTAGATATTTCGCCTCTTGTTTTGGTCTAGTTCTCTTTCCCTCTGTTCTCATTAAGGGAGAGTCGTCTTTAATTTGTGGTTTGGTAAAAGTAGTTGGTTTTTCGTGTCGTTTGGTGTAAGTCTCCATTTGTAGAACCACGCAATTGTATTGTCTGTTAGTGTTTGAAGTTTTTGTTTGTTTGAAGTTTTTGGTGTAGTTTTGTCTTGTACGATCAATGAAGTGTCGTCGGCGTATTGCAGTATGGAGGCAGATTTGTCAATGTGGTTTTGTCGTGTCAAAATATTGAACTATTTCTTCAATATATTGCATATGTTTTTTATTTAAATGTTGCAAAATATCCATTTGGAGTTCCGCTTTTTAAAGCGCACTAATAAATTTTCCAACGTGCATTGAACCACAATTTCATTTCGCTTCATCTTTTTTATTGGCTTCTCTTCCACCGGGTTGCAGAAACTCTTTATAAGAGTAATGAAAAAAATAATGTTTATATAACGAAGGAATTAAAGAGTAAATTTACCAGATCTATTCAAATATGTTTATGGCCGCGAAAGCCGAACTATTCTGATAAAACGTTTCCACTTTTATTATTATTATTCATCTATTATCGCCATAATCTTTTGTTTAATTCCTTGCGTTATTTGGCATATTCGCTCAAATGCAGATGCATCTGGTAAAACCTGATATTTTTAATTCTCTGATTAATCTTGAAAAATCCATGGAGTGCGCTTTGCACTGAAAAAGAGCAGAATGTTAATACAGGTGTTTCATTCCCAATATTTCCTCAAACATTTATTTGTTTTCGACATGAAGACTGGTTTTCTTTATTGTTCCAAACAGCTCAGCTTCCACGATTTAAATTGCTAAAATCCGATGTTTGAATGGAAACAATGGCCTTTGATAGCCTTGCCATGGACATGATATGTTAATTAGTCTGAGCAATCGCATCTATTTCGGTAGTTGGGCACATTTCTTTGTTTCACTTTAGATCATTCGGCTAATTACCGAAACATCAACAAAACCTCATCCATAGAGAGCTGTTGCAAGTGCTGTTAGAAATCGTCATTCGTTGCGAACATTATTTTCCTGTTGGATCAGTGTAAGCATTCATCTTTCGCATAAATCTGATGTGTTACACGAACTGCTTAGATTTGAGGAATTTGATTCCGATTTTTCACGATTTTTTGATATTTTCAAGGCGAGTTTTGTGTCTTTGAGTTACTGAGGGTTTGAAAGAAAGCAGCATCAACAGGTGAGTTTTTCGGGGTTTTTAGTTCTACCAGTTCCAATGCCTCTCTTTCTCGATCTAAAAGCCGGAAAAACTCAGCAGTTGATGTTAATTGATCTTTGAAAGGCTGAAGATTTTAAGTCAAGTTCAAATTTGCCATTTGCAGGAGTTATCGTAGAAATATTTGCGGTTTTTGATAGTCACCAACACTGCCCATTTTATCCAGCTCGTCCGTTGTCAACGAAAAGTCTAAAATAGCATTTCCAGCCAATATTTTGAATGCTATCCCAACATCTTTATTTCTGTGTGGAGATATTTTTATATTTTGGCGACCATATTATGGCTCACTTGTTCAATTACTGGCGCCGCTATTTCCGTTAATTTTCGCATGGACTCGATGAGCCCTAAAGTGGATTCATTTTCACTCAATGCAAGTCTTCAGACTCAACTAGTCAACAGAGCCAATCAGGCAATTAATGAAATGAAACTAGGCTAGAAGGACTGATGAAGTTGTGCATATGAACACCTGATGTTGAGTACAAAAATAGCAACTTATTGGCGTCAAAGAATGGATATATTGATGTGTTTATTCGAATGCAGTGAACTTCCACATAAACCAAGGGGCAAGGACAAATTAGTCTACTCCACCTACTATTTCATATTTAGCTCTGGAAAGTTTTACTCGCGTGATTTGGCATTAGAGGGTTTTTAAATTTCTCCTGCTGTCGCTTTTCCAACAGGTTATTTCAGATGCGGATTGACGTATTTCGAAACTGTTTTTGGAACATTCACCCCGATAAGAGAAGCCTTTGCAGTTTAGGCCCTTATAGGGATTCATGGCACGATTTTAATTAGTGGGTGAAAACATATTTTTAGATCGTTCCCGTTGGACTGATCTGATCAAAAATTTTGGTCAATTCACAGCATTGATTTCTGGCCGCCAGTTCGCGAGGTAAAGCAAAATCGAACATACATCGAACTTAATAGGTACACGATGGAGTATCTGCTAGTTTTATGGCACTGACGTAATAAAGCTTTTCGAGTGTCCAATAAACTTTTGATTTATAAATGTTTACAACTGATATAAAATGCTTGATGATGATGTCTTCTAATTGTATGTCGGACATTTTTATAGCGCTGAGTGAGTTGAAGAAACTGGCAGAATTCTGGTTATTTCTTATCGAAATATTCATTAGATACAACATGAAAAACGACAATAAATTTTAGTTTAGTTTTTTGTCTAATGCAACTTGTTTGTTTTTTGATACAAGTCATTTTTTTGAAGCAATCAGGTGTTGAATTAAATCTCTACAAAATGTAATTGAATACGACCTTGATGTGCTAGATTCATTTCGGCGTATAAAGCAAAAAAAGGAAACTGTGCCAAAAAAAAAATTTCTATTCATATTCAAGAAAAAATCACGAGTTGCCAGGTCGGTTGAGTGCGGCGGCAAAATTCTTGAAATTTGAAATCCAACGGAGGTTTCAAATGCAGACCAACCAGTGAGTTGTGCACTGCCTCCAAAAATAGATTATCAGAAAATTATATAATCAGAAAAAAACCAATAATTCCATTAAGTACGCCGCTCTATACGTTTATTTTATGTGAGTATTGTCTCTTTGCATTTATCACTCCGTCGGGATCAATAGTTTGCATGTTTTGTGACTTTACGACCTCGTTTGTTGTAAACGTGGTCTCATCAGTGAACAAAATGTTCCTTAAAAAGCGTCTATTTGCCAGATATTCTCTCTTGGCCTATAAACAGCATTCCGTGGGTCTTTTTTCCTCTCGCAGTTGAAGAGCGGGCAAAAATTTTGCCTTAAACGGACTTATTTTACATTTTACATGGCACTTTCTAATGATTCTTTAGGAATATTTGAGATATTTTTAAAAACCGCTGAAAAGCAGGCCACAAAGATCAATTATTTGGAATTTGAAATTGTTTTATAAAGAGCGCATTGCTTTCCTCAGTTTCCTTGTGATGAAAGTGCGGTGGGAATTCGAAGAATTTTGAGAGACTACTATTTTTCGACAGAATCGACCTCAATGCCCTTTATGAAATTTTCGATCAAAAATCAAAATTTCACATGCGTATTTTTTAAGTCTAATGGATTGTTTACAACCTAAGAAGTTCCCCAATATACACCCATAAGATGGTTGAGTCGATAGTAAAGAAAATACCATTGGTTAAAGACGTGACTGGTCAAAAACCGGTTAAAATGAACCAAAAATATGAAATATTTCAATTTTGAGGCTTTGAACGAATTTCTGTAATGAGCGTATTGCATTCCTCGCTTCCTTGTGATGGAAAATGATGTAAAATTTGAAAAATTTGTTGATATTTAATAATTTTTGAAAGAAATCGACCATAATACCCCTTATGAATTTTCGATCAAAAATCAAAATTTCACATGCGTATTTTTTAAGTCTAATGGATTGTTTACAACCTAAGAAGTTCCCCAATATACACCCATAAGATGGTTGAGTCGATAGTAAAGAAAATTCCATTGGTTAAAGACGTGACTGGTCAAAAACCAGTTAAAATGAACCAAAAATATGAAATATTTCAATTTTGAGGCTTTGAACGAATTTTTTAATGAGCGTATTGCCTTCCTCTTTTCCCTGTGAGGAAAATGATGTAAAATTTGAAGAATTTGTTCATATTTAATAATTTTTGAAAGAAATCGACCATAATACCGCTTATAAATTTTTGATCAAAAATCAAAATTTCACATGCGTATTTTTGAAGTCTACTGGATTGTTTACAACCTAAGAAGTTCCCCAATATACACCCATAAGATGATTGAGTCGATAATAAAGAAAATACCATTGGTTAAAGACGTGACTGGTCAAAAACCAGTTAAAATGAACCAAAAATATGAAATATTTCAATTTTGGGGCTTTGAACGAATTTTTTAATGAGCGTATTGCATTCCTCGCTTCCCTGTGGGGAAAATGATGTAAAATTTGAAGAATTTCTTCATATTTAATAATTTTTGAAAGAAATCGCCATAATACCCCTTATGAAATTTTTGATCAAAAATCAAAATTTCACATGCGTATTTTTTAAGTCTAATGGATTGTTTACAACCTAAGAAGTTCCCCAATATACACCCATAAGATGGTTGAGTCGATAGTAAAGAAAATACCATTGGTTAAAGACGTGACTGGTCAAAACTAGTTAAAATGAACCAAAAATATGAAATATTTCAATTTTGAGGCTTTGAACGAATTTTTTAATGAGCGTATTGCATTCCTCGCTTCCTTGTGAGGAAAATGATGTAAAATTTGAAGAATTTGTTCATATTTAATAATTTTTGAAAGAAATCGACCATAATACCCCTTATGAAATTTTTGATCAAAAATCAAAATTTCACATGCGTATTTTTGACGTCTACTGGATTGTTTGCACACTAAGAAGGTCCCCAATATACACCCATAAGATGGTTGAGTCCATAGTAAAGAAAATACCATCGGTTAAAGACGTGACTGATCAAAAACCGGTTAAAATGAACCAAAAATATCAAATATTTCATCACCTTGTAACTTGAAAACGATGTTTATGGGAACTTTCTTTCATAAAATGATTTGAGAAAGCACTTTTTGCATGAAAAAACGAACAAATCACAATGACCTGGATTAAAATCTTTCTCCAGCCTTTTTGGTAGAACAGAACGTGATTTAACAGAACAGAAGAGAACGGGAAAACTAAGTAAAATAATGTTTTAATACTTTTTAGGAAAACATCAGTTAAACACCCGAAAGTTATAAATTACTACATCCAATCCCGATTTTTATGCAAATTAAGAATCCACATGATTTATTAAACTATTTTCCTTTTGTCGCCTTTTGGAAATGATAAATTTCGGAAAAAGTCTACGAAAAATTTTATCTGAAACACTCCAACTGATGGAAAATTACATTAAAATTTTGTTGGAACTCAAAACGCCTTAATACACCCGTAAACATTATCTAAATCTGATAAGATATTTTATTTAATTTTTTTGATTTATATAAAGATTATAATTTAGAAGTTCGAGTTGAACAAATCCAAGACTCTAACAGATTTTTTGCATCATTGTGGTTTTTATTTTCAATTTTATTAGGTATTTAGTTATCCATCTCTCAAATATTAATATATTCAATTTCCTTACTACTACCTTAACATAGCGATATTCTTGTAGAGTTGGACTGAAGAATTTGGGCAATTTTGCTGCGGATTCATTCGAGATTTTCTCCTAGTTATTAGGGTATTTAAAAATTTAAAATCGGATTTTGTTCAATTGGTATTTTACTTCAATATACCAATTTTAATTTCTGTTTCTGAAAATTTCAGCTGTTTTTTTCACTCACGCAGATTATATTAATATAACAAACTAATTTTTCTTTATGTGCACCTACAAGTAGAATGCTTTCACATCAATTAAAGCCATATCCAGCGATGTTTCGTTCAGATTGTTAATATAAACAGGAATATTTTCCGAGAATGTGTGACAAATTAAACAAACAAAACATAAAATTCCACATGCAATCAGTCACTAGAAATTAATTTGCATAACAATATAACCTAATTAAAACCAAAGCTGTGCACATTAACATTCCTTATTTGCATCTCATTTGCTCGTTCATGGTGCAACAAGTCTTTAAAGCGAATTTTAATAATTTGTAGCACTAATAATCCACTCTCTCGTTTCAATTACGCGTTATCTAATAGTTATGATTTTATTATCTAATGGGTACAATTATTGTCAGGCTCTCACTTTGTGCGTTGGGTTTAGTTCTGCACGGCTACGTTCAATAATCACGCTAATCGAATCTAATGTCTCATGATATGTTTGATGAATTATATCGGAATGTTTATAAAATATTAATGGCAGTAATTTGTGTTTGTAACTGGACTTGCTCATTTATTATTTTTCTAGGTCTTACATAAGTCGCGATAGCATGTTTGTTATTGCTCGTGGTGATTTGGGAAGTAATCCTTTCTTATTTGTTTAATGGTTTATTTAATCAATTAAAATTGGCTTCAGTTCAAGGAAAAATGAAAAAATATGCATCAAGGCAAGTTTGTAACGTTTCGTTTTATTGTCATTTTGCATAATGAGCCAATTTTAAATAGATATTAAGAAAAATACAGTTCAACAGATTTGTTAATTTTTCTGCAAAGTCACCCATTAAAATTGCAAAAATATCGGAATTGACTAATAGTTGTTGAGGTAATATGTTAAATATATCATTCTTACAGAACACATTTCTGAGAAGTGCTGCTTTTACAGTGCATATTGAATTGGTCCAGCAGTACCAAGGTTAACTTACCGCAATATGAAACACAATCTTGGTCGAGCTCATGTGTGGTGGGCAGATGGAGAATTATTTATTGTTTTCTCTTGAATGGATTTTCGGTTTTATTTACAAAACTTTTAACTTTTTTGTGGTGTTTCCCACACATTTACTACTAAAAAATTAATACTAATTTCGCATGCTTTTCCTTGGCAATTTCTTATATAAAAATTAGTAGAAAGTACATTACCCAACTTGCTTTAATTGTTAATTATAAATTCCTTTTATCTGATGTTTGGATTTTGGCAGAGTAGCGAAAAGCCGCCTTTCATAAAACATGAAGGCAACGTTTTCAAATAAGCGATCAAGGGCAAATTCGCGTGTTTACAGTAAAATTTTTTATTGCAATCTAAATGTCAAAGACTTAATCAAGACCGTCCTACTTCAAGGGAAATAGCTGGATTGAAAATTAGCGTAAACAAAATGTTTATGTGGCTTCGAATTCAATTATGAGTTTTCTCGTAGTGGAACGTGTAGAGTTGCTTACTTTCGACGTTAATCGGTCGTCGAGCAATATTTTGCCATTGACCTTATAAATAACTAGATTTTACGTTTTTTTAAGTATGATCTAGATTTTGCTTATTTCAAGTACACCAAGCTGTTTGACAATTTCCGGCATTTAGTTTGTAGATGGGGATATTGTGTGCTTCTATCTACAGTCAATAAAACTATATTTAAAGTTAAAATGTTGTTCTACAAAAAGTTTCAACCCAAGTGCACCCTCGGCTATAAAAATTGCTGCCTTTCAATATAGGGCAAGTAGAAAGTTGCGGCTTCCAAAGTCAATAGAAGACACTTCATTGTCCTAATGCCGAAAGTTTCATTTAACTAAACCCCAAATCTTTATTTTTGTGGACTTGGTAAAGGTTGATCTAAAAATTAATGTTTGACAACAAGCGTTTGTGACTATAAAAATTCGTAACTTCACATCTAGCTCAAGTACAAACTTGTCTCATACGCAATCGATGGGCGACACTTTTTTCTATAAGCTGTGGGAATTCTGCTAAAATCGCATCTAATATTGATTTTTGCGGACTTGATAAAGGCCGGTCGAAAAGGTAATGTTACCACCAACATGCATTCACGACTTTAAGAATTTCTTACTTTACATCTAGCGCAAGTAGAAACTTGCCTCTTTCACAATCAATAAATCATACCCGACTCTATAAGCTCTGAAAATGTTGCTAAAGTCGCATCAAATATTGATTTTTTGCTGACTTGGTAAATGTCGGTCTAAAAATTAATGTTTGACAACAAGCTTTTGCGACCATAAAAATTCCTAACTTCACATCTATCGCAAGTACAAACTTGCCTCTTTCACAATCAATGGACGACACTTCTCTCTATAAGCTGTGGGAATGTTGCTAAAATCGCATCAAATATAAAATTTTGCGGACTTGTTAAACGCCGGTCTAAATATTAATGTTACCACCAACATGCATTCACGACTTTAAGAATTTCTTACTTTACATCTAGCGCAAGTAGAAACTTACCTCTTTCACAATCAATAAATCATACCCGAGCCTATAAGCTCTGAAAATGTTGCTAAAGTCGCATCAATTATTGATTTTTGCTGACTTGGTAAATGTCGGTCTAAAAATTAATGTTTGACAACAAGCTTTTGCGACCATAAAAATTCCTAACTTCACATCTAGCGCAAGTACAAACTTGCCTCTTTCACAATCAATGGACGACACTTCTTTCTATAAGCTGTGGGAATGTTGCTAAAATCGCATCAAATCTAAAAATTTGCTGACTTGTTAAAGGCCGGTCTAAATATTAATGTTACCACCAACATGCATTCGCGACTCTAAAAATTTCTTACTTTACATCTAGCGCAAGTAGAAACTTGCCTCTTTCACAATAAATGAATCATACCCGAGACTATAAGCTCTGAAAATGTTGCTAAAGTCGCATCAATATTGATTTTTGCTTACTTGGTAAATGTCGGTCTAAAAATTAATGTTTGACAACAAGCTTTTGCGACCATAAAAATTCCTAACTTCACATCTATCGCAAGTACAAACTTGCCTCTTTCACAATCAATGGACGACACTTCTCTCTATAAGCTGTGGGAATGTTGCTAAAATCGCATCAAATATAAAATTTTGCGGACTTGTTAAACGCCGGTCTAAATATTAATGTTACCACCAACATGCATTCACGACTTTAAGAATTTCTTACTTTACATCTAGCGCAAGTAGAAACTTACCTCTTTCACAATCAATAAATCATACCCGAGCCTATAAGCTCTGAAAATGTTGCTAAAGTCGCATCAAATATTGATTTTTGCTGACTTGGTAAATGTCGGTCTAAAATTAATGTTTGACAACAAGCTTTTGCGACCATAAAAATTCCTAACTTCACATCTGTCGCAAGTACAAACTTGCCTCTTTCACAATCAATGGGCGACACTTCTCTCTATAAGCTGTGGGAATGTTGCTAAAATCGCATCAAATATAAAATTTTGAGGACTTGTTAAAGGCCGGTCTAAATATTAATGTTACCACCAACATGCATTCGCGACTCTAAAAATTTCTTACTTTACATCTAGCGCAAGTAGAAACTTGCCTCTTCACAATAAATAAATCATACCCGAGACTATAAGCTCTGAAAATGTTGCTAAAGTCGCATCAAATATTGATTTTTGCTGACTTGGTAAATGTCGGTCTAAAAATTAATGTTTGACAACAAGCTTTTGCGACCATAAAAATTCCTAACTTCACATCTATCGCAAGTACAAACTTGCCTCTTTCACAATCAATGGACGACACTTCTCTCTATAAGCTGTGGGAATGTTGCTAAAATCGCATCAAATATAAAATTTTGCGGACTTGTTAAAGGCCGGTCTAAATATTAATGTTACCACCAACATGCATTCACGACTTTAAGAATTTCTTACTTTACATCTAGCGCAAGTAGAACTTACCTCTTTCACAATCAATAAATCATACCCGAGCCTATAAGCTCTGAAAATGTTGCTAAAGTAGCATCAATTATTGATTTTTGCTGACTTGGTAAATGTCGGTCTAAAAATTAATGTTTGACAACAAGCTTTTGCGACCATAAAAATTCCTAACTTCACATCTAGCGCAAGTACAAACTTGCCTCTTTCACAATCGATAGGCGACACTTCTTTCTATAAGCTGTCGGCATCTTGCTAAAATCGCATCTAATAATGATTTTTGCGGACTTGATAAAGGCCGGTCGAAAAAGTAATGTTTCCACCAACATGCATTCGCGACTTTAAAAATTTCTGACGTCACATCTAGCGTAAGTAGAAACTTGCCTCTTTTACAATCAATAAATCATACCCGAGTCTATAAGCTCTGAAAATGTTGCTAAAGTCAGCATCAAATATTGATTTTTGCTGACTTGGTAAATGTCGGTCTAAAAATTAATGTTTGACAACAAGCTTTTGCGACCATAAAAATTCCTAACTTCACATCTAGCGCAGGTACAAACTTGCCTCTTTCACAATCAATGGACGACACTTCTTTCTATAAGCTGTGGGAATGTTGCTAAAATCGCATCAAATATAAAAATTTGCGGACTTGTTAAAGGCCGGTCTAAATATTAATGTTAACCTCCAACATGCATTCGCGACTTTAAGAATTTCTTACTTTACATCTAGCGCAAGTAGAAACTTGCCTCTTTCACAATCAATAAATCATACCCGAGACTATAAGCTCTGAAAATGTTGCTAAAGTCGCATCAAATATTGATTTTTGCTGACTTGGTAAATGTCGGTCTAAAAATTAATGTTTGACAACAAGCTTTTGCGACCATAAAAATTCCTAACTTCACATCTATCGCAAGTACAAACTTGCCTCTTTCACAATCGAGAGGCGACACTTCTTTCTCTAAGCTGTCGGCATCTTGCTAAAATCGCATCTAATATTTATTTTTGCGGACTTGATAAAGGCCGGTCGAAAAAGTAATGTTTCCACCAACATGCATTCGCGACTTTAAAAATTTCTGACGTCACATCTAGCGTAAGTAGAAACTTGCCTCTTTTAGAATCAATAATCATACCCGAGTCTATAAGCTCTGAAAATGTTGCTAAAATCGCATCAAATATTGATTTTTGCGGCCTTGATAAAGGCCGGTCTAAAAATTAATGTTCCCACCAACATGCATTCGCGACTTTAAGAATTTCTTACCTTACATCCAGCGCAAGTATAAACTTGCCTCTTTCACAATCAACAGAAGATACTTGTGTCTATAAGCGCTGAAAATGTGGCTAAAATTGCATCAAATATTGATTTTTGCGGACTTTTTTTGCGCTGAAAATGTTGCCCTAAAAAACATATACAAATTTTCAACTTCCAAGCTTGGGAAGAAGCACTTGCCGCTTTCCTAACTTTTAGAACACACTTAAATGTGTTAATCTGGAAAACCTCATTTGATCGCATAAAATCTTTATTTTTGGGGACCTGCTAAACGTTGTCTTTAAAATTAATATTTTCAGCCAAGTGCAGTGACGGCTAGGAAAATTCCTAATTCCTAATGGAGAGTAGGTAGAACATGCAGCTTTGAAATCTATAGACGATATGTGAATCTGTTAATGGCTGAACATGATATTAAAATGGCATCAAATTTTGATTTTCGATTTTGGCGGATTTATTAAAATTAGTCTACATATAAGTTTTCAACCTAGTGCATCCCTGGCTCTAAAAATTTCTAACTTCCAATCTCGAGCAAGTACAACCATGCAACTTCCAAATTCTCTAGCAGCCACTTGACGCCCCAAAAGCTAGAAATTTAAATTTAAAATTGCACAAAATTTTTATTTTTGCGGACTTGGTAAATTTTACTACTAACTGCATCTACAGCAAGTAGAAACTTGGATTTTTCTTAATCTATAGAAGAGACTTGATTCTCTAAACGCTCAAAAGTTTGTTAAAATCGCATCAAAACTTGATATTTGCTGGTTTGGTAAATGAGGGCCTAAAACTAAAGGTTTTAACCCAAGTGCATCCTCGGCTATAGAAAATCTTGGTATTCAATCATTCAAACGGTCAGAATTTATAGAAGTCACTTGGTTCTATAAATGCGGAAAATTTCATTTAAATCCAACCTAAATTCATTTTTTGCAGTGAAAGTTTTCACATCCAGAGCAAGTAGAAACTTGTGTCTTTCACAATCAAATTGCGGAAAAACGAAATTTTGCGGTCAATATAACAAATTATTTTAAATTTTCGCATTCATTTGAGAGTTAAACAGACAAAATGAAACAGAATAAAATATTGCATAGATTTGTTTTGGACATTTTGCAACCCGAAAACTAAGTTTCTAATATCTGTAACCCAATTCGGGAGCTTTTTTTTGTAATAAAAATCCGCCTGAAGTGTTTTTTCAAACGAAATCCTTATGTAACTTGTAATTGGAAAGGATTATCACATACTACTAGTAGATTCGCTTGCCAAAGTAGTAAGATCTGGCGAATTTATAAACACATTAAAGTTTATACATTCCCGCATCTACCACGTCTTAATTTCCGCCGATTCTGCTTGCATAGTTGTTTGAATGCCAGAAAATCGCGGCATATAAACATGTCGCTATCGAAATTAAAAGCCGTTCATTTGTCCATAACAATGATTACTTCGTCAACCTAATTGTGTCGAAGTAAATTGCATGTTATCCTGTCTACGCAATGGTTGATTGTATTCGTAAGATTGAACACCTTTCACTTGTTCAGATTTGTGTCAGATCTTTGCAGGTTTTACCGGATCATCGACGTTTTCTCGGGTTAATTATAGCAAACATTTTAATTTCCGAATAAATTGCAGCCTATATAATGTTGGCAGGTGTATAATCGCGTTAATATCAATCACATATTGGCAGTGTGCAATCGAAATAAATCGTCTTGTGCATGAATGAATAGAATATACGTGATTATATGTTACTAGGTTGGTGCCCCATTTATTGAAAATGAGAATAATATACTTTCAAAAATTAAGAAACTAGCGCAATACAAAAAAACTAACACTACTGACACAATTGACGAACACGGAATAGAACGGTACACAGACAAAGAGAAAGCTGACGCGTTCGCCAGACACTATCAAAGGGCCTTCAGCATATCGACAAACCCTAACTTCGACAATGACAACTGGAACTTGATCAACGACTGGTACTTGAACTATTTCAACAGCTCACCAAACTATACATACAAACTGATCACAGACACAGAGTACGATGAAGCCCTAGCGCATTTCAAAAACACAGCACTGGGAAAAGATAAAATAAAGGCAAAACTCCTGAAAAGCCTAACTCAAGAAACACACAAACTGATCTTAATTGAATTGAACAACTGAAACATCAGAAATAACATAATTCCAAAAACATGGAAAAACGCCTTAATAATCCCTATACCCAAAAATGGACTGGACAATACACAACCGAGCAATTACAGACCAATTACATTGCTCCCAGTGCTTAGCAAGGTTTTTGAGAACATAATAAGGCAGCGACTGGGAAAACTGGTGGGAAAGTACATACCATCGTATCAGTTCGGATTCAAACATCAGCACTCGACTATTCACCCACTCTTCACTCTGACTAACATTATACAAACAACCCACCTAACTGACAGAAAGACAGCTTGCCTGTTTATGGACATTAACAAAGCTTTCGATAGTGTCTGGCATAGAGGCTTACTATACAAACTATACAAGCTACACACACCAACATATCTACTACACACCATAAAGAACTTACTAGAAAACAGACAACTACAAGTACGAATTGACAAAACACTGTCATTTTCTTTTTCCCCTGAACAAGGGCTCCCTCAAGGATCCCCGCTCTCACCGTTTCTCTACAATATATACTGCCATGACATATACAATTACAACTTACCAGACAAAAACCAAATCGACAAATCGGCATACATATTACAATACGCAGACGACACGGCACTTATTATACATAACAAAACTACTGAGAGAGCAGCTCAAAGACTCCAAACACTAACAAACAACACAATGACATGGTTTTATAAATGGAGACTAACACCAAACGCGTCAAAAAACCAACTTCTGCTCACAAACCACAGACTCAGCGCTGACTCCCTTACAATAACTGCAGACGGCCAAACGACACAACCAAAAAAACCACGTAAAATACCTTGGAATCACAATTGACCACAAACTTAAATTCACTAAACACATACGAAACATCAGGGCAGAAACAATAAAGAGAACAAAACACTTCCGATCACTAACCTACAAAGACAGAGGAATTAGCACAAACACCGCCACCAAAATATATAAAGCTATTTGTAGACCCTTGCTAGACTTTGGACATATACTCATGACCAACGGAACAGAAAGGACAAAACGTTATACACAAACAACAGAACAAATTGCACTAAGACTAATAACACGGATAAGACACCCCCAAAACCCACTACACAACCCCCCCTCCCAACTACTATACGAACGCACAAACATGACAAAGATCTCGGAAAGACTCATACAGCTACAGACAAAATGGACAAACAACCCCTACAACTGGACCATACTGAATCCCCTTTGTCTTACAAGACCAACCAGACAATCCCGCTTCCGTTTCCCTACATCAACGCTACTCGAATACTTACAAACGCAACTCACTACTGGACAATAAAATAATTTTTCTTAGATTATTAACCTAGAATAAGAGAATTTTCATCTTTGTTTTTTATTTAGATTAAGACTACATGTATTAAACAAGGGCAGAAAGACCGATAGGTCGATAGCCTTTTTTAGAAATAAAGATGTTTACTGCTACTATACTTTCAATCAATTGATATCAAAATTACAACGGAAGCAATAAGCAAATCGGCACACATTCAGCTTTTCGACAGCAAGCCGCTCAAGCTCTTTTTGCTTTATTAGGTTTCATAAAAACCTGATCTTGTGTTTACGAACAAAAATGTCTTATTTTCCAATTTCAATTGCCGATTCAAGTTTCACAGCTTGTATCTCAGAAACGGCTCAAAAATCATAATGCTCGTTACGTTAAGAACTTTTCGGTAGCGCCTCTCAAAAACTGTGCTTTTTCTATTGAGCACTTAAAACAAATTCGTTCCAATCGCATACAATCTTGATTTTTGCAGAATCCAAAAAATAACGTTCTCAACCAAATGCACTTCCTATTGAAAAAAATTAAACTGCCAACTTAGAGCAACTAGAATCTTGCAGCTTTCACAATTTAGAAATTTCACAAATAGAAGAGGCTTGAATCTGCAATGTGGAAATTTGATTGCCTTGATATTCAAGTCTTGATTTTAACGGACTTGACTCCTATCTAGAACTCTTAACTATCTAGAATTTCTAACTATCTAGAGTTCCTAACTTCCCACCAATAGAAACTTGCAACTTCTAAAATATACAGAAGATTCCGTAGTTTGAAAATTCTGAAAAGTTCATTGCAACTGCACTAACTGGGGATTTTTGAGCACTTGGTAAATATTGGCATAACTGATCGATTTCAGCCAATTGCACTCGTTGATTTAAAAATTTCTAACTTCCAATCTGGAGCAAATGGACACCTGTAGGTTTCACAGTCTATCGAAGATAGTTGAATCTGCAGATGCTAAAAGTTTTGTTGTAATCGCATAAAAACGTGATATTTTTCGAGTACTTGATGAAAGTTGACTTATAAATGACAATTTTGACCCTAATGCATTCGCTGCTTTAAAAATTTGTAACTTCCAATCTAGAGCAACTAAAATCTTGCATCTTGCACGATTATTAGAACAGACTTCAGGCTGCAAGAGCTGAAAATTTCGTTAAAATCGCATCAAGTCTTTATTTTTCCCGGTTTGGAAAATGTAGGCTTAAAAATAACGGTTTAAGCTCAAGTGCACGATCGGGTAAAAAAAATTCTGCATTTCAATCTAAGCCGAATAGAAAGTCACTGCTTTTAAAATTTATAGACAGATCCAGATACTTCTTTCTGCAGATGATGAAAATTTCATTAAATTGCATTAAAACTCAATTTTTGCAGGCCTGATAAATCTTGACTTGTACATGTTCATTTCAACCCAAATGCATTCAGTGATTTAAAACTTCCTAACTTCCTATTTAGAGCAAGTACCAATATGGTTCTTATACAATTAATAAAAGAGAATTGTATCTGTAAGCGTTCAATATTTTGTTAAAATTGCACCAAATCTTGATTTTTGCAGACTTCGTAAATTTTGGACTAAAAATTAATGTTTGAACTCAACCGCACGTTTGTCTATAAAAATGTCTGCCTCTAAATCCCGCACCAATAGAAAATTAAGAGTATGATAATCTTTAGAAGACACTCGATTCCACAAATGCCGAAAATTGAATTTAAATATACTAAAATTTTGAGTTTTGCGAACTTGGTAAAAGTCGACCTAAAAATGAACGTTTTTACCGCAATGCGGTTGCTGCTATAAAAATTTCTAGCTTCCCATCTAGAGCGAGTAGAAACTTGTGTCTTTCACAATCAGATAGAAGACACTTATATGTAAGCTATGAAAATGTTGCCAAAAACGCATATAGCATTGATTTTTGGGGACCTGATAAATGTTATCCTCAAAACTAACGTTTACACAAACATACGTTTGCCGCTTTAAAGATTCCTAACTTCCCACTTAGAGCAAGTAGAAACATGTGTTCTAATCAATGAGGACACATGAATTTGCGAGGTCTGAAAATGTTGTTAAAATTGCATGAAACATCGATTTTTGCGGATTTTCTAAATGTTGGCCTAAAACAGACCGTTTTCACCCAACTGCACTGACTGCTGAACAAATTACAAACTTCCATTCTAGACGAAGTAGCACTTTCGGTATTCCCAACTTTTATAAAAAACCTAAATGTGTTGATCCAGAAAATCTCATTAAAATCGCATAAAATCTTGATTTTTGGAGACCTGCAAGTCGTTGTCTTAAAAATGGACATTTTCGTCCAAGTGCAGTGACTGCTACAAAAGTTCCTGGCTTTTAATGGACAACACGTAGAAACTTGCAACTTTTCCAGTTTATAGACAATGCTTCAATCAACAAATCGTGAAAATAGCATTAAAATCGCATTAAATTTGCATGCTTGCGGACTTGTTAAATATTGGCCTACATTGGAAAGTTCTCCTCCTAGTGCATTTTCAGCTCTAAAAATCCCTTCTTCTGATCTGGAGCAAGTAACATCCTCCAAGTTCCCAATTCTCTAGCAGACACTTGACGCTGCAAAATATGAAAATTTGATTCAAATTCCACAAAATTTGTATTTTTGCGGACTTGCTAAATGTTACTTCTAACTGCCTTAGACTGAAAGTCATAACTTAAAAATTTGTAACTTTGCATGTAGAGCAAGTAGAAGCTTGGGATTTTCACAACAAATAACAGAAACGTGAGTCTGCACGACTTGAACATATCATGAAAATCGCATCAACCCTGAATTTTTGCGGATTTTGTAAATGTTGGCCAAAAAAATGGTTTGAACCCAAGTGCATCTTCGGTTATAAAAATGCCTGCCTTTAAATGTGGCGCAAGTAGAAAGTAACGGCTATCAGAATCTATAGAATACACTTGGCTGAGCGAAAGCTTAAAATTTAATTTAGCTGATCCCAAACCTTGATTTTTTGCGGACTTGGTAAAAGTCGGTCTAAAAATTTTATGTTTCCGCCAACATGCCTTCACGACTTTAAAAATTCCTAACTTCCAGTCTCGAGCAAGTACAATCCCGCAGCTTTCAAATTCTCTACAAGGCACTTGAGTCTGTCTGGAACATCTAAAAATTTCATTCAAATCGCATAAAATTTGTATTTGTGACTTTGTAAATATTGGCCTAGGAATTAGCGTCATGATTCTTGAACAAAAAAACGCCTTGAAACCTTTGCAAAACCACTACGACGCCTCTGTTTCAATTCGCTGCAACCAAAAAGGCGAATTTGAAGCCGCTTACGTCCGAAATAATTTAATCTTGATCGTTTCCAAGGACGATGATTCGCACAATAAAACACCCACTTACCTACCTTACACATGCTAAGCGACTTAAACTTTCACTTATTGTATTTTTCGAGCACGATATTGCTTTTAAGGTGTAAAAGTAATTAATTCTCGATAAAGAGGCGAGAGTAATCCCTCGTTCATAGGCATGAAAACCTTATTTCGTAGTAGCGCGTCGTGGGAGAACAAAAGCCTTCGAATTTATCTAAATGGAAGATGAGGATTTGATATGTTAATAAAAGTTGCGAATATTTTGATTAAAATCGTAAAAGCACACAGTAATTTGTAATTGCAAGGCTTTGGTTTCTCTAGGTCTCAATATTTGTTGCTTTAGTACTTACTTACTAGTAATATTTTTCCATTTTCTTCATAATTTTGTCAATATTTTCATCCTAAACAACAAACCGAACTCGATGATCAAACGATACTGCTGCTGGTCTTCCTAAAGCTTTCCATGAATGATTCTCCTCCAATTCGTATTTTTCTCCCATAGCATCTGACACTCACAAATGTTGAGCACTGAAAATGCCACTGGAAACCAGGGCAGGCGAAGATACCGAATTCATCGCAAATCTCATCAAAGAAATAGTTGATGAAGCCTTGCAGAGGACTGAAGGATCAAAGGTGGTGACTCGGAATCGAAAAATCAGCGAAGATGAGAAAGATACGCGAGCAGTGCACAGAACCACCTCCATTGTTGTTCAGGACTGGGATAACGATGATCCCATCGAGTGTAAGAACAATTTTGTCAATGCTGGCATTTTACAACGCAGTGCTAGTGAAAGAGTTGTGAGAAGTGCGCGACGTGATGAGGAGAACTCTAGTAATAACCGGCACACCATCCATGCTGAGCATATCAAAGATCCGAAGCCCAAAAAGAAGAAAAAGCTGTCGTTTAACTTTCTATTCCACATCAACAAGCACAAGTCGAAGGACCATAAAAACGATGAAGAGACTGAAAAGTATGACACATTCAGCCAGCAACTCCCGAACTTCAAAGCCCATGCTTTGAGCAAGTCGAGAAAATATGCTTCCGCTTTGGAACTCAGCTCTCCTCCCGCCGTCGTCAAAACCTCAAAACCGTCTCTGTTCAAGAAATTGGCTACGATCAGTGACGATTCTTCGAACTTTCTTCGGCGCTCTTTAAGTTTTCGCGATGTGAGGAAAAAGGAGAAAACGCCATCCAGAGAACTGACGGAAACGCGCAATCAGCAATGGAGACAGTCGCTCCAGTCTTTAGTGGAAAATGATACCAGTGTTAGTTATAAGGACTTGAGTTTTATCAACTATGATGTATTAAATGAGTTTAGTTATAAGAAGCCAGTGGAATTGACGCCGGGAAAAATTATTGAAACTAATAATAATTATATTGGGCGAACGCAAAGTATGAGGGAAAAGGTAAGTTGAGTTTGGTTGGTTTGGGGCGTGTATTTGTCGTTTTGTTTATTTCTTTATATTTAATTCCGTTCTCAAAGTGTTCTAACAGTTATATTGGAAATTTCCGAAGAAGAAGATTTAAGGTAAATATTTTTTAAATTGGACAATGATTCTGCAACTAGTAGTTCCTTTTAATAAAAGCCAAAGGCTTCTTTTTGAATAGTTGAGGATTTAAATCATAAGGTATTTAAATTGAAATTTAGTTTTTGTTTTTTTTTTCGAAATTTGAAGCTTTATTGAGCAAAAATGGATACAAATCGATTATTCAAAGTATTGTCCATCGCTAGCCACTACGTTTTCCCATCTTTCTGTCAATTTTCGGATACCAGCTCAGAAGAACAGTTCGTCTTTTGATGCGATACGTCTTTTGATGCGTTTCCTCGTAAGAGGTGAAGTGCTGGTCAGCCAAGCCATGTGCCATCGATCGGAGCAAGTCGTAATCTGACGGGGCAATATCTGGGGAGTACGGAGGGTGCGGTAGAACATCCCATTTCAACGTTTCCAAGTACTTTTTGACGGGTTTTGCGACATGAGGACGAGCGTGGTCATGTTGCAAAATGATTTTTAGACCGTTTTTTTATATCTACGGGTTCCTGATCTGAAAATTTCGGGACTGTCTTTGGGCTGGAAAGTTCACATATTACATATTTGTTTATAAATATTTTACTCACAAAAGTTAAATATTGTGGCCGCTCAGAAGTCGTTCAAAATGGAGTAAAGTATTCGATTTTTCCAAAGCAATTGAGAAAGTTGATATTTTTTTGAAAAAATCGATCACACCGCTTGAAAACGTTCAGTCAAAAATCAAAAAGACTTTATATTGTCGGTAAAAAATTGTCACCGCTCAAAACCTCTGAAAATGGGCCAAAAAAGTCGATTATTTTGGCTCTAAAGTTTCTAGCGTGTTTTTTAATGAGCTAAATGCAATTCTCGTTACTTTGAGATAAAAAAAATATATTTAAGGAATTTTGCGAGATTTGATATTTGTTCAAAAAAATCCATCTCTACCTCTTAGAAGTTTTCAGTCTAAAATGAAAGTTTCACTTGCGTGTTTTACGAGCTCAATGGATTGTTGCCGAGCTAAGAAACTCCGCAACATGCATATATAAAGTGTTTGAGTCTGTAATATCGTCGGTTAAACATCGTGACGATTGAAAAACTGTTCAAAATGGACCTAAAATGTCGATTATTTCGGGTCTGAACTTTCTAGAATATTTTTCAATATGCTCGTTGCATTCCTCGCTTCTTTTTCACGAAATAATGTAGAATTTGCCGCAATTTCAAAAATTTTATAATTTTTCGAAAAATTGAACTCTGCGTGACCGCTTAAAAGACTCTAAAAATGTCAATTATTTCGGATCAGAAGCTTTTCGTAAGTTTTTATATAAATTTGCTGCATTTCTCGTTTCGTTTTGATGAAAATGATGTAGCACTAGAAGCGTGTTGAGAGACTTACACAAAACTGATCATAACAATGCTGAAACTCAAAAAATACTAATGAAAAAAGCCTGATAATGATCCAAACTCGAAACCTGCTGTATAAATTCAAAAATTGTCATCTAAAAATCAGTTCTTGCTCCAATCTGAAGGCGTACGGTTTGCAAGTTTTTTTAAATACACTTTTACACCAATAGTTCATGAAAATCGCAAAATTTGAAACTTTATGGCCTAAACCTGAAACCTTTCATACCATTTCAAAAGTGATTTTTCTAAAAAATAGTTGCTTGCTTTAATTGGAAGCTCGTTCAGATTGCAATTTTTCTTGATAATGGTCCAACATCGAAACTTTCCATACAAATTGAAAGGTAATTCCTCTAAAATATTTTGGCTACTAAAATCTTTAAAATCACACAATAAAAAAAAATAAAAAAATAAAAAATAACCTCAACCACCCTCTGAACGAGTGCATACATTTTACGATACCCTACCTAAATGACCTGATACACATATTTCTCACATACATACACCCACACTCCAACTTAGAACAAAACATATTGACCAAAGCAAGCATCTATAAATATGCAATAATTATAGGCGACTTTAATCTGAACAAAAACAAAACGAAACAGCTTAAAAGATTTCTACAAAATTCGGACTTTATAAAACAGCACACCCCACCAACTTTTCTGATGCCCGCAAACCCAGACTCAACACCAGACGTTCTACTGCACACAAGAAACTTAACAAACACCATCAACAACATAAACTTGACCAACGAACTTGGATCCGACCACCTGGCTATTACGTTTAACATAGACTTACAACATACGCAACCTACCTCCAGTACACCTCCTATAGAGAAAAAGTTAAACCTAACAAAGACTGACATAGACAAAGTAAAACAACACATACATGACTACATTCAATCGCAAGCACAGCCCATTTCAATAGAAACCATACAACAACAACTTTCACTAGCCATAGGAAATATAAAATAAAAAATGGAAAATAAATAAAAAATTCTTTCTTCCGACATACACTACCCAAATTCATACTGAGACTCATAAAACAAAAGAGAGAACTGTACAGACTATATACAAACACTCAAAATAACGACCTAAAAAAGACACCAACTCAACAGAAACATTAAAACCTTGATTGGATAATACCGACAAGACAAATGGCTAGAAACATGTAAAGAAATACAAAAAGACAAAGGCAAAACATACTGGCGAAAAATTAAGAAACTAGCACAATACAAAAAAACTAACACTACTGACACAATTGACGAAAACGGAATAGAACGGTACACAGACAAAGAGAAAGCTGACGCGTTCGCCAGACACTATCAAAGGGCCATCATCATATCGACAAACCCTAACTTCGACAATGAGAACTGGAACTCGATCAACGACTGGAATTGAACTATTTCAACAGCTCACCAAACTATACATACAAACTGATCACAGACACAGAGTACGATGAAGCCCTAGCGCATATCAAAAACACATCACCGGGAAAAGATAAAATTAAGGCAAAACTCCTGAAAAGCCTAACTCAAGAAACACACAAACTGATTCTAACTGAATTGAACAACTGCATCAGAAATAACATAATTCCAAAAACATGGAAAAAAGGCTTAATAATCCCTATACCCAAAAATGGACTGGACAATACACAACCGAGCAATTACAGACCAAAAACACTGCTACCAGTACTTAGCAAGGTTTTTGAGTACATAATAAGGCAGCGACTGGGAAAACTGGTCGGAAAGTACATACCATCGTATCAGTTCCGATTCAAACATCAGCACTCGACTTTTTATGGACATTAACCTGTTTATGGACATTAAGCCTGTTTATGGACATTAACAAAGCTTTTGATAGTGTCTGGCATAGAGGCTTACTATACAAACTACACACACCAACATATCTACTACACACCATAAAGAACTTACTAGAAAACAGACAACTACAAGTACGAATTGACAAAACACTGTCATTTTCTTTTTCCCCTGAACAAGGGATCCCTCAAGGATCCCCGCTCTCACCGTTTCTCTACAATAGATACTGCCATGATATATACAATTACAACTTACCAGACAAAAATCAAATCGACAGATCGGCATACATATTACAATACGCAGACGACACGGCACTTATTGTACATGACAAAACTACTGAGAGAGCAGCTCAAAGACTCCAAACACTAACAAACAACACAATGACATGGTTTTGTAAATGGAGGCTAACACCAAACGCGTTAAAAACCCAACTTCTGCTCACAAACCACAGACTCAACGCTGACTCCCCTACAATAACTGCAGACGGCCAAACGACACAACCAAAAAACGACTTAAAATACCTTGGAATCACAATTGACCACAAACTTAAATTCACTAAGCACATACGAAACATCAGGGCAGAAACAATAAAGAGAACAAAACACTTCCGATCACTAACCTACAAAGACAGAGGAATTAGCACAAACACCGCCACCAAAATATATAAAGCTATTTGTAGACCCCTGCTAGACTATGGACATATACTCATGACCAACGGAACAGAAAGGACAAAACGTTATATACAAACAACAGAACAAATTGCACTAAGACTAATAACACGAATAAGACACCCCCAAAACCCTCTACACAACCCCTCCACCCAACTACTATACGAACGCACAAACATGACAAAGATTTCGGAAAGACTCATACACCTACAGACAAAATGGACAAACAACCCCTACAACTGGACCATACTGAATCCCCTTTGTCTTACAAGACCAACCAGACAATCCCGCTTCCGTTTCCCTACATCAACGCTACTCGAACACTTACAAATGCAACTGACTACTGAACAATAAAATAATTTTTTCTTGTCATTAGAATTGGAAAGTTTATTTAATAAGATTATTAACCTAGAATAAGAGAATTTTCATCTTTGTTTTTTATTTAGATTAAGACTACATGTATTAAACAAGGGCAGAAAGACCGATAGGTCGATAACCTTTTTTAGAAATAAAGATGTTTACTACTGCTAAAAAAATAAAATTCTATCTGTTCCTTCAAAGTTGCAGTCATTTAAAGAACCGTTAAGTCCTTCAATTTGCGCCTAAAACTGACTTAAATCATTAATTACTGATTTTTTTTTATTAAAAGTTTTGATAATAGAGGGTCAATTGTCGAATGTTTTCGATAAAGGGATTTTCAAGAGGAGTTTGTGGATTCCCGTGGGGTCAAAACCCTGATTGTCATCTGTATTCAAACATTTTTTTAAAGCAAAAGCAGTGCGCACTCAATCAATGAGCCGAACATTGAAATGTCAAGGATAAAAGCTGAAAATAGTGTGGAAAATTTCAATATAAGAAATCGTTTTCCCGATTTTTTTGAGTCATCAAACGCAAATCGTTTCAGTGGACACTTGAAAACGATTTGGCCAGTGGTATGTCAACAATAACATATAATTACGACACCGAATGCTTTATTGAAATCCGTAGTGATGTATTAGTGAACAACGGAAAACCATAAGTTTTTTATTTTTGGCACCAATCCGCAACAGATTTATCGTCCGCATTGAGGTGTCAGAAATAAAAAAATAAATAATGGGAAGTTTGCACGTTTTTGAATTATATGCGGATTAGCGGTTTTGCGTGTTTCCTAAATGGTCGCCCAATGGTTTTAGGTGATAACGGAATGCAGCCGCATCGCACAAGATATAAATAAATACACTCTAAAACAGCGCAACCAATTCGAACAAAACTGGAAGTAGGTACAAAGCTGCTCATCTTTTGCCCAAAATTCCCCATTGAAAATCCCCATTCATTTAATATTACCCCGACAATATTAATACAGGGCACTTAGAGGAATCCACTTGCAATTGGTTCAGCCCAACGGGGCAATAAAAGCGCCGGGAACAGTTTCAGCTGTAAAAAATAAAATTTTAATGTGCGGAATTAAGCTGGCTTTTACAGAGTCTCTTCGTCTGCAAACATATACTTGAGTAAAACGCATTATTAAATCTGGCAGCTGCTTATGGAAATTTCACTCTCTTCTATACACAGTGATTCAAAACCAACGTCATTCTTTTTAAGAGGTTTGTAATAACGAACTTTCAAATTTTCTATTAAGCAAGCAAGACAATTAGTTAAATGTTTTGCCCAGATGTTTATTGATCTCGAACTTGAGAACTCGAAGAAACTCCATATGGAGTAATGGGTTAAACAAGAGTTGCTTCTCTACTGTTCTATCAGCTAAGTTCAATGAACATTCCGTTAGCACGAAGTTGCCATATAACAGAGAAATATTCCTTTAAACAGTGAAAACTGATGTTGTGAAGTGAGGTTATAAAGATAAATTCAGCAGTTTTGTTATAGTGTTCAGCTGTGTGATAAAACTCATATGTGTGATAGATCGCACCCTTAGAATCTTAAATGGGAATGGGGGTCAAGTTGCACATCGTTTTAAAGGGCCTTCAATTCTCTTTTCAGTGGCTTGACCCTCCCCTGTCTCTTCCTCGCTACGCCCATGAGTGGCACTGTTTCAAACTTTATTTGTAAATAACATTTGGATGGTACTACGAGAACCCCGTTCATTTGCGTTCATTCGATGTTTTATCGCTAAAATTCCACCAAAGCCTTTAAATTTCATCAAGAAATTCTGGACCAAAAAACATGGTCAGAAAATTTAAAAGCTGTAAAAAAATTAAAAGCTGCGAAAATAGGAATTTTATTGTTAATTCGCTTTTGCTTCTTGGGCTGTTCAGTGATAACTTTTACTAAGTGCATAAAGTATGAGAATGGTTCATTCTCTTCAAGAAAGAACTGAAATTATCTTCATTTATGGAAAGGTTAGAAAGTGCGCACCAAAGACGGCATTGGTTTTCGGAGTTTTGCAGAAATCGTAATCATGAAGTAAGTCACAGATATGTGCTGGATTTGGTGGCAAAGTTCTCCGAAACTGGTTCTGTGAGTAATAGAAAAAGAAACAACCTACGAGTGATGAATGAAGGAGTTCAAAATGAGGTTTTGGGATTATTTGCTGCAGAGCTCACCACCTCCTTGCGGACAGTAGTAGAACAGGCAGGAATATCACAAGAGACTGTAAGAAAAGCATTGAAAATACATAAACTCCATCCATACAAAATAGAATGAAGAAAAAGTAGAGTTCTGTGAATTCATGAGTCGTCGTCAACGCCATCCCCAGTATTCTGCCGAATATCTGTCTCAGCGATGAATGTTCATTTTTTCTAAATGGAAATGTGTGACGAAAACCCGCATATTTTTCGAGAAAGACACACACAATATCCTCAAAAAGTCAATGTTTGGGCTGGTATTCTGGGAAATGCCAATATGGTCCTTTATTTATTGTGTGTTAAGAGACTATTGATCCTCTTGTCATGCATGAGCTAGAGACTTGAATTGATGCAGAAGGTAAATCAGTTTTACAGGAGGATTGGGTAACATCCAGCAGGACTCACCATCCAACATCCAGCTCCACCTCACTATTTTCTTCCGGTCCGACAGTGGTTAAACGAGAGATTCCCGAATAGATGGATTGGCAGAACGGGACCAATTGAATGGCCTCCAAGATCGCCTGATTTAACACCCTCAGGTTCCTTTCTTTGGGGACATCTAAAGTCCATTGTTTTTTAGAAACAACCTGCTGATATTGATGATCTTAAAAGGCCAATTGCAGCAGAATGCCGGTCAATTCCCGGTTTTCCGAAATGTTAGGGAGGAATTATTGTAGAAATTTGCCTTCCGCAAATAAAAAGTTATTTTTGTCGAAGTAAAATAATCAATAAATGAGATATCAATTGTTTAAACTAGATTTTCTTTCTGTTATTCAACGATTTTCACGGTGTCACCTACTCTTCTAATCATTTGTGCTACAAGGAGAGGCAGTGTAATAATTTTTGTGTAAACACTAACCTGGAAACCAACATCGGAATGCGGGAAAGTTTAATTGTTTCTGCAACTTTGAAACGCGATTAGTCGGAAACATCTGAACAAGAAGTATCAAAGTACGATACTACTGAAAAGGGAATTGAAGGCTCCTTAAAACGATGTGGCACTTCTAAGGGTGACATCTACCCCTCCTAGGGGGTTGAAACAAGAAGGCTAAAAATATTAATTTAAAGTGTCCCCCTTATAAATAAATTTGATGTGTCTTTCGGATTTTTCATATTTTTAACTGCAAGAAAGATATTAAGGGTGGGAAATTTTCAAATTGACACCCCGTATAATGAGAGTGCATACATTAATATGTACGTAATTCTACCGCCAATTTGGAGAACAACCACCTATTCTTTTAATTATATGAGAATAAAATGTATTCCGGCGTTCATGTGTTTCATAGATCTCACAGGAGAATACCCGTCAACACAGGAATTAGACAAGGAGACAGCCTAAGCCCTATATTGTTTAACATCATCATGGATGAAATCATTACAAAAACAAAACAGATTGGAAGGGGATATCGAATGGGAAATGCAGAAATAAAAATAATGTGATACGCTGATGATGCAGTGATAGTCTCCGAGGATGAAGACAACCTACAAAGACTCTTATATACGTTCGAACAAACTACAAATAATTATAAAATGGAAATATCTACCCGGAAAACACAATCACTCACTATATCCAAAGAGCCCCGAAGATGCAAACTCGCCGTTTACAATCAAAGTGTAGGACAGGTGATGACCTTTAAATATCTTGGAGCAAACATCACCAGTAACACGAATCTAAAGGAGGAAGTAAGGAATCAAACATCAAAAGCCGCTCTAATATCGGGGTACTTACGAGACATCATCTGGAGAAACAAGCACATGAGTATAGGAAGTAAAGTCAGAATCTACAAAACGTGCGTGAGACCAGTGATGACATACGCCGCAGAAACAACAGCGGAAAACACAACAACCAAACGCTTGCTAAGAACAACAGAAATGCGAGTCCTAAGATCCATAACTGGACACACACTATACGATATGAAAAGGAGTGAGGAAATTAGAGATACCTGTAAGGTTTCGGATGTTGTAAGATGGACCAGAGCAAGGAGAAGAGCGTGGAGAGACCAAGTAGAGAGAATGGCCGACGACCGAATGGCAAAAATCGCCAAAGACCAAAAACCTAACAGCTCAAGACTCCCAGGAAGACCACTGAAGCGGTGGTACGAAAGCTGGACATCAGCATCCCAGGACTAGGAAGTTGAAGAAAAACACAGGACTCTGAGACCTAACGTACGAGGAAGAAGAAGAAGAAGAATAAAAAATAATGCTTTGATAGTTTTCTGATAAACGTAAATGGAATTTTACCACAAAGCTTGTAATTGCCCTAATTTCAAGTGCGGTTCGAATTCCTGATTTTGATCCATTGGATCAGCGACGGGAATTGTTTGAGCAATTTCTTCAATTTTGAACGTTACGAGAAGAAGCAATTGAATGAATTGGCAGAACTATTTCCATAAGGTTTTTTTGAATCTTACAAGCTTCAGTGTTTGACGCTGATAGTGCTATCGGGTTAAAATAATGGCATTGATTCCTGCTAGAGTCCTATCGCAATCAGAACCTCCAATTTTCCATGCAAACACCATCTTTAACCTATTACTAATGCAATAACAAAACTATGTATGATAGTTTCCCGTTCAGAAACCCATGAAAGCAAACACAGCGGGTTTGTCGATTTTTTTTTCTGCTTGGAAAAGTGCGCATTTTCCATTGTAACACTTCTGTCGTATTCGCGATGAAGTTTTCAGTGACCTTATGGAAATCGCGATAAAAGTGATGATGAATCCGTCGCTTGAAAAAAAAAGCACTTACCCTAATGGGAATTCCATTTCACCTTTGTCCGCGTGCCGATTTCATTATAATAATGTGTCCGTCAAAACAGTGTGTAATCCAATAATGCGAAGATATTTCCCCTTGCTGTTGTTTGGATATTTTTCGGCTCTAATGGATCTAATTAGTGTTAAGAAACTAGTTTGCATTGTTTTTCATGTGGCTCAGTTTTACTTAAGAATATCGTTATTTTGCTTATGAAAGAAAAGTGGGAAATTTGAATTCCAAATCATTAACTAGTTCTAACTTCTAACTAAAAATCTTAGACCTATTTTCGTCTGAAAGATTATCGTCGTCTCCTCTTAGAATCATCGAACTTCCCAGTCAGTTTCAGGCCCGTTTCGTCCAAAGATTAAGCAAATAATCCCCGGCTACAAAGGAAGCGATAATTCAATTCACTATGCAGACCAATTTCAATTCGGTCGACATTATGTAAATTGATAGACAGCTTGGCTAAAGGACGATTTAATATTTCTTTGTTTCTAATGTACATAAATTGTCCAACTAATAGAAGTTTCGAGGGACGCTTGTCGATCGATATTTAAGTTAGATAATTAAGTGGGTTGAATTTGAACATCGAAGATAACTACTAGATAAAAATAAACAAAACATAATTTTTTTAGTTATTTTTATTCAGTTCGATTTTTTTTTCGGATGAATTATTTAAATAAATACAAAACACACAAAAAGCATAATATTAACCCAAAAATGGACTGGACAATACACAACCGAGCAACTACAGACCAATTACACTGCTACCAGTACTTAGCAAGGTTTTTGAGTACATAATAAGGCAGCGACTGGGAAAACTGGTCGGAAAGTACATACCATCGTATCAGTTCGGATTCAAACATCAGCACTCGACTATTCACCCACTCTTCACTTTGACTAACAATACACAAACAACCCACCTAACTGACCGAAAGACAGCTTGCCTGTTTATGGACATTAACAAGCTTTTGATAGTGTCTGGCATAGAGGCTTACTATACAAACTATACAAACTACACACACCAACATATCTACTACACACCATAAAGAACTTACTCGAAAACAGACAACTACAAGTACGAATTGACAAAACACTGTCATTTTCTTTTTCCCCTGAAAAAGGGCTCCCTCAAGGATCCCCGCTCTCACCGTTTCTCTACAATATACACTGCCATGACATATACAATTATAACTTACCAGACAAAAATCAAATCGACAGATCGGCATACATATTACAATACGCAGACCACACGGCACTTATTGTACATGACAAAACTACTGAGAGAGCAGCGCAAAGACTCCAAACACTAACAAACAACACAATGACATGATTTTATAAATGGAGACTAACACCAAACGCGTCAAAAAACCAACTTCTATTCACAAACCACAGACTCAACGCTGACTCCCCTACAATAACTGCAGACGGCCAAACGACACAACCAAAAAACGACTTAAAATACCTTGGAATCACAATTGACCACAAACTTAAATTCACTAAGCACATACGAAACATCAGGGCAGAAACAATAAAGAGAACAAAACACTTCCGATCACTAACCTACAAAGACAGAGGAATTAGCACAAACACCGCCACCAAAATATATAAAGCTATTTGTAGACCCCTGCTAGACTATGGACATATACTCATGACCAACGGAACAGAAAGGACAAAACGTTATATACAATCAACAGAACAAATTGCACTAAGACTAATAACACGAATAAGACACCCCCAAAACCCACTACACAACCCCTCCACCCAACTACTATACGAACGCACAAACATGACAAAGATTTCGGAAAGACTCATACATCTACAGACAAAATGGACAAACAACCCCTACAACTGGACCATACTGAATCCCCTTTGTCTTACAAGACCAACCAGACAATCCCGCTTCCGTTTCCCTACATCAACGCTACTCGAACACTTACAAACGCAACTGGACTACTGCAACTACTGGACAATAAAAATTTTTTTTGTCATTAGAATTGAAAAGTTTATTTAATAAGATAATAGAATAAGAGAATTTTCATATTTGTTTTTTATTTAGATTAAGACTACATGTATTAAACAAGGGCAGAAAGACCGATAGGTCGATAGCCTTTTTTTAGAAATAAAGATGCTACTACATAACATTAAATACGCATTTGATTAAACACACATCGGTTTTTTCGATCTATATCGAGTTTTTGCGTTATAACTGCCCATGCAGTTAGTTTAGACACTTCGAAGTTATTCTTTCAAGTATTAAAAACGTCCATTTTTCTATAATTATCTCAGACATTTTTCTTTTCAAATCGCCAGATTTTGTTTCGAAAATTAATAGTTTTTCAATTTTTAAAACAATCATTCCTAAGTAAAAAGTTATTATTATTATGACCCAAAAACTAAATGATTGAAAACTGGAGAGTTTTTCGGGTGTTAGGCTGTCGCAAGCTCAAAGGCTTGCGTGTTCAGAAGTTGTTTGCTCAAATAAAGAAAATCTTCAAAATTAAGCAAAACAAAAATCGCAATTTTACTATCCTGGATCTTCCCTCTTTACATCGGGTTAAATGAAAAAAACTTTCGATTTTTGGTGATTTCACACTCTGCGTGTGAAACTGCGGCAATTCGATGGGGATTTGAGGGGTTTATGGGGGTTTAAAGTCTTCATAAGAGCCTGTGGTGAATTTTGGGTTTTTCCCACCAGACCAGTGGGATATTTTTTGGGAAAATGTCTCAACCCTTTGGGGCATGTATTTTATCCATATCTAACAATCTCTGCAGAAAAAATTTCTATACAATTTTCTTTAACAAACATCAAATCACATTTACTTTCTTTGCTCCCAAGTGAAGTTTTTAGGAAAAAAATGGAGCTTTGAAAACTGGAAAATCTTAAGAGTTTCAAGCAGTTCATCAGCAAACGTAACTTTTTCATTTTTGTAAGATTTGCGTATGATAGAACTGAGAATACTAAGAAAATCTTAAAGAACTAAAAAACAAAACTATTAACAAACAACCAAAAAAAAACACGTTTTTATGACATCAAAATTTTAATTTAACCAATGAAAAAACGAGTATTAATTTAAACGAATTTTTCTGAGATTAATACAGTAAAAATATTGAAAATGATGCAAAAATCAATGAAGGAAACAATTACTTAAACAATATTTTAAAGAATCATAAAATCAGTTTTGAAAAATTTATTGCAGTCAATTTTTTCTGCTTACACTCATTTTAAAGCTATTTTCATCCTAAAAGAGAACATGCTGTAGTGTGAACAATTCTGCGTAATTTTTAAATAAAATGTGTTATAAATGGCTCATGCTGCTTTTAATGTTATATTTGGATTATTGATTCATTTTCTAAAGTTCTTTATTATTGTATGTGTTTACTTGTCTATTGTTTTTGGGCTGGATTTATATTATATTCCAATATATTCCTGGGTTTTTCAGTCAATTTTATTGTCACTAATTATGGTGTTATGTGATGAGCCCTGCGTTTCGTCCCGGGTCTACCTATTGGACTCGTCAGTAAGGCTTAGGTAGACCCTGCCTTATACGCCAGACATCGGTTCTACGTGTTCGGACGTAAATGAACCGAGCCGGTATAGATCTTCTGCCTAATATTGGAATGAATTAAAAGTACAGTCAGGAAAAAGAAATATACTAAAAAGATATAGATGCTTGGGAGAAAAAAGCAGAATGGAACGAGTGGTTTTCAATCTAATGCTAATCGGCAACACGGGTTGCCAATATCTCACCGCAGAAGATCTATACCGGCTCGGTTCATTTACGTCCGAACACGTAGAACCGATGTCTGGCGTATAAGGCAGGGTCTACCTAAGCCTTACTGACGAGTCCAATAGGTAGACCCGGGACGAAACGCAGGGCTCATCACATAACACCATAATTAGTGACAATAAAATTGACTGAAAAACCCAGGAATATATTGGAATGAATTAAAAGTACAGTCAGGAAAAGAAATATACGAAAAATTTATATTATATTTGAGTTTTCGTTCACTAAATATATATAAAGCAGTTTTTATAAATATTTTGATACACTACTAAATACTAATTCATTATCGAAAGCGCAAATTTTACTTGCTGTTTTAAAGATATTTTCAAAATACCCCATAATTTAAAATTAATTAACTTGTTATTTCCCCATTGGCAGGTACTTGATAATATTTTTTCTTGTTTCAGGGAAGTCCCCATTTGAGAAAACCATTTTATAACAGACATGTTTCTTTAACACCGGACTACAGGTCAAGCCTTGGGTCGATACAAGGTGAGATGACTCATTGATTATTTATGATTATTTATATTTATTTATCACCGGTTGAAAAATACATAGTTTCCAGTTTATAAAAATACGAGTATTTAGTAACTTTGCAGCTTTGAACCCAGATGATTTAAATCTAGGCTTATTTTTCTGAATGGACTTGCCGTTAATCAAGTTAGATTAATCTTCAATTAATCATATTCTACTGGAAAACTTTTCTCTTGCAGATTTAAAAGATACAACTTATACGATATCTTTGCCATCACTTCACCATAATGCCAGTGCAGATCCCAGGGACTTATCGAACGACGTTCCAAAGGACCAAACTTTTTCCCATACTGGGTAAGTCTACTCATGAAACTTTATTGAAGCTAAAACACTCGAATTTTGTCCATAAAAAGAAATCGAAATCCCCACAATTTGCATGTACAAATTCAATATTCAGCGACAATAATTAGCAGAAATACAAACCCCAGACCATGTACTAACTGAAAGCGGCGCATTGCATAATGTAAAACTAAATGCCAGCTAGTTAACAAATTCAACAAAACGCTTTGCGTGACTAAGAACATTATTACGTGCAAGTAATCAATCTTAAAAATAATTAACTAAATTTAGTTCGAAGTCTGAATGGAAACAAAAATAAAACGCTCGGCCAAAAATATGAAGCATTGATACATCCGGAGTACCAATGTGTTCTCTATCATCACGGGAACATCAACCAACATTTATTATGTAGTTGGCATGTACTTTTTTATGTTTTGATGCGTCTTGTCTAAAATGCTTGTTTTAAAACAACGAAACCAGTAGTTTACCGACAACAAGTGTATGTAATCGTATCTGGGTTCTAAAGCTAAAATTTTTCTTCGTTTGTGGGTGGAAAATTCAATTTTGTAATAGATGTTTATATTTTAAACTAGCAAATTTAACATTCAGTTTAAAGCTGAAGAGTCAAGTGAAGGAAAATTTAATTTCAGGATTCAATTTCGACACATTGCAGGTCGGTTGAACGGAGGTTTACAAAAAAAATGTTTATGCAAACTTTCCTGCTTTCTGTCAAAAGTTTCTGACTTTTTGAGGCCTTCTGCAAACTCGGTAACATGGATTCACACGGTTCTATTTTTATGAAAATTGCAGTATCTTTAGAGCTAAGCCTCATCTAGAAATTGAAAGCATTTCAATTCGCTACTTGCTTTGGTTTGGAAAATGATGCAAATTTTTAATGGAGAAAGCGCAGTTAAGCTTTTAATAAACCTGGCAAAAATGTCTATTAAGCCCGATTTCTTAAGGCCCCTTCTTCCTTAATCTTTATTAAAGAAGTTTTCTGTATCTGTAGGGCCGAGTCTCTTCTAAAAATGTTGAAAATGTTAATATTTTACTTATGTTAGTTTAGGAAATACGAATGTTTAAAGGCGAGAGCGCCTTTGAGCTAAAACGTAAATTTTTACACTGATATTTTTTACACCCATTAGAGGAAATTTATAGAAAACCTTTTACATATTTAGAGTTAAGTGGTTTCCAAAAATTGTGAAATTTTCAACCTGCTACTTTTGCTAGTTTGGAAAATGCGAATTTTTCAGGGCGAGAATGCAGTTATACAAAAACATTCTTTTTGAGACCGGTATTTACAAAGCTGATAAAAATCGGTATTTTTGACGAATTTTATGAAACTTTCTGCATCTGAAGAGCCGAATTTTTGCTACAGATCACGACAATTTCAAATTGATACTTGTATTAGTTTAGAAAATACGAATGTTTAATGGCGAGGGCGCAGTTGTGCAAAAACATTAATTTTGAGATCGGTATATACAGAGGTGGCAAAAATCCGTATTATAAACGATTTTAATGAAAGTTTCAATATCTATAGGGCAAGCGTTGTCTTGTGATGGTGGAAAGTTGAAATTGGTTCTTTGGTTAGTTTGAAAAATGCGAATTTTTAAAGGCGAAAACGCAGTTGTACAAAAATATTCATTTACCGACCGGTATTTACAAAGCTGGTACAAATCGGTATTCTTGACGAATTTTATGAAACTTTCCGCATCCGAAGAGCCAAAATTTTGCTAGAGATGACAACAATTTCAAATTGCCACTTATTTTAGTTTAACAATTGCGAATTTTTCAAGGCGGGAATGCAGTTGTACAAAAACATTATTTTTGAGACCGGTAATTACAAAGCTGATAAAAATCGGTATTTTTGACGAATTTTATGAAACTTTCTGCATCTGAAGAGCCGAATTTTTGCTACAGATCACGACAATTTCAAATTGCTACTTGTATTAGTTTAGAAAATACGAATGTTTAATGGCGAGGGCGCAGTTGTGCAAAAACATTAATTTTGAGATCGGTATATACAGAGATGGCAAAAATCCGTATTATAAACGATTTTTATGAAAGTTTCAATATCTATAGGGCCAAGTGTTGTCTGGTGATGGTGGAAAGTTGAAGTTAGTTCTTTGGTTAGTTTGAAAAATGCGAATTTTTAAAGGCGAAAACGCAGTTGTACAAAAATATTCATTTACCGACCGGTATTTACAAAGCTTGTACAAATCGGTATTTTTGACGAATTTTATGAAACTTTCCGCATCTGTAGAGCCAATTTTTGCTAGAGATCACAACAATTTCAAATTGCCACTTATTTTAGTTTAACAATTGCGAATTTTTCAAGGCGGGAATGCAGTTGTACAAAAACATTATTTTTGAGACCGGTATTTACAAAGCTGGTAAAAATCGGTATTTTTGACGAATTTTATGAAACTTTCTACATCTGTAGAGCCGATGTTTTGCTAAAAACGACGAAAATTTGAAGCTGCTACTTATGTTAGTTTAGAAAATTTATTCATATTGAGACCGGTATTTACAGACCCAACAAAAATCTGTGTTTAAAAGCGATTTTTATGAACTTTCTGCATCGATAGAGCCAAGTGTCTTCTAACAAAAAAATGTGAAAATTTCAAATTGCCACTGTGTTAGTTTGGAAATTGCGAATTTTTTAAAGTTTTCTTGACGTTTTAATAGTTATTCTAGTATCTTTACCAAAAAATACCTAAAAAGAGTATTGGTAAAAAAATTTCTGTCATCGGCTAAAATCTTTTTGTTTCAAAATTAAAAGTTAATGCAATTAATTAAGAAGTTTTGCGAAATGTTAATGTAGAGTTGTATTTTTTTATTGGCTTCAGATTTTGTATGTATGCCTTAATTCTCTACATTATCATTTTTCATTGTTGATACTGATACCATCGTTTATCTATATAAAGAAAGAATTAACTTGAACTAACCACGTAGAATTACCTAAAAAATGGTTACAAAGTGTCAGCAATGTCCTCTAATCCTTTTTTACCGTCCCTTTTAAAAGAACGTATTTTCCACCATTAGTAACATTTTCTGTTTCAAAACCGTCTATTTTCGCATCCAATTGCCCGAACTAAGCCGATTAAAAGAGATTTAAATCTGAATGTCTGTGTTCTCTTCACTTTCCACATTGTTGTTTTATTCGCGAGCCACAGGGACTTATTAAGGGTTTTATGATGTTTATGTGGCCGAGCGCGTACTTAATTAAAGCAACAATTTTTCAATTTAAAATAAAGGTCACAAACAGTACAAGTAAACATTTAATGCAAAAGCCATTTAATTATGGATTATTTGGACTGGGCTTTTATAAATAGGTGATTTATTAAAGTCTATAGGGAAAATGTGATGGTGAGTTTTTTTTTTGTTTTAAAATCGATGTGGAAAAAGGTTTTTACCTGACGTTTCGCTGGCACGAGTGGGTTGCATCCTCAGAGGTCTTGAGCTCTAAAGACTACACTGGTCTACAAAGTGTCGAAAAACTTCGCAAAAGCGTCGACATTTTAGCATGAACGTCGTGCGTTGTGAACGAAGACTTGTACAATTTCATTTTTAATATATCTCTATTTTGCAACAAGCATCTGAATTTGTATATTTTGAAAATACCTACCTTATAAGAATCTACCAATGAAAATTTAAAAACAAACTGCAGCTAATCTACCTGAGCATGGCTAGCTACTGACCTAAACAGTTTCCATTCCACAGCTTGTCTTCATGATTGTGCATGTGCATTCAGACTCGGTTAGCTGATAGTTGCTGACTGCATTAATCGAAACAAAGCGATTAATCTAACCCGAATCGGACACTTTTGATGTGTTCACTGAGTTGCTGAGTTGGTGTGCGGTTTATGAAAGCTAACTGGACTGTCTCATTTCGAGCAACTGAAGCAGTTTTCGTTTAATTAATTTATTCGACTGCGTTAGCTGGAATGAAATAACGAAAAAATTAAGGGTAGTTTATTCTTTCAGTAATATATTTGCTTTGTTATTGGCGGCTTTATGAAACTTTGAGAACTATCTAGTGATATATGATTCTTAATATACTCTTAGGTAAAAATAAAACGTACATTTCCCCGAAAAGTTTTATTAAAGTTTTCCTTTAAATTACTTTTCCCAGTAAGTTCCATTACCGAGTTCAAAACTGTTCAAATTATAATCTAGGACTATTTAAAACCATTAAAGCCTCCTTTAGGCGCACTTAGGAGAACAGAAGCGTAGTTATTATCTGTTTTTTATGTGTTTTTCTTTTTTTTTTCAGTAACACTAAACACAGTGTACCAAAACCAACTTCCGAGGACAATCGACTGGACAATGACAGTTTTCGGTCAAATAGTAGCGGCGGGTACCACCAATGGTACTTATGTTAAATTGAGGCGACATAACGCGACTAGACAGAAGTTTCGACATGCTGCGACTTTCACCGAGAACAGACCTCACGTTGTAGATCTACAGGTAAGTCTACAGTCTTTTCCCTTGCCTTCATTGTTCAATTGAATGAGCGAAAAAAACATGTTAATTGTGCCGTTCAGGCAATATAATAACAGAAGTATCCTGAAATCTGGCCACCAAACAATTTTTCCCAATATGAAGCGATAAATTTATTTTTATGTAAAGCACGGATTTGATTCGGAATTAATTCAGCAAACAAAACAGAGAATGTTTTTGTAGTGGTTTCCTCTTGGGGATCGGAATCACAAATATCAGAAAATATTTTTATATTTTATCATTGATTTTTTTATTAAAAATACACTTTTAAGTTAAATTGTAGTTTCAAATAAAATCGTGTGTAGAGTTGAGTGATCAATTGTTTATTTAAATGCTCCAGAGTATAATAGATTGCATTTAAAATGTTCATTATGAGTGAATTTCATGAACATAAATGTACAAATGAATAAAGCAGATTAAAATCGAAACAAATTAATGATAAAAATATGTTGTAAAATTACCATCCTTTGCGGCAGAATTGTTCTTAGATATTTTGTTATTTTCTTTGGTTGTCTTTCAATTTTCACTTTATTTTATTTCACTTTAATGCCTCTGAATTTCTAAATGAAATAAGCGCCACGTTCTAAATTAGTCGAAGAATCTTCGACCAATAAACACTTAAATTTCCAAACATCCATCCTGACACTATTTCCTTAGTGGGTTCTTAAAATACTGTCTGTTTCCCCTCATAAAGTGCTGTATTAATCGCAAATATTGTGTGCTGCTTCTGGAATTACCTAATACCAACTGTGCTTAATCTAAGTAAATACATATTTTGAGATGTGCTAATCTCAGGCACCCTCACATCTGGTTTCGAACCTATTAGCTCTCATCAGCTGGGTTTAGCCTGAAAATACCTCTACCTGGACTTATTTACATCAGATCCAGAAAGAACCAGAATCTAAGAACCTTAATTCAAGACATAATAAAAAACTTAACTTAATTTATTAATTGAGTTCTATTCAGGTTAGAATGCCGTAAAATTCCCTATATGAAAATACCAGCAATTTATGACCTTTCCAACCGCAAAAGCCTGCATTCGACTTTCACTGCCGATGAAAGCCCCGATAAAGATACGAAACTTGTAATTACAATTTTTTCTTATTAATTCCCCTTGAAAGTCGAACTTTGAATGGAATTTCAGGTGCGTGGTAGCACGTAATTCCCTAATTTAGGACGAAAATTACGTGCGTCGGTGGGCTTTAATCGGTGGCCGGACATTTTGCTATTTAAGAAAACCGTAAACATTCTTCGGAAAAGTTAATTTACCTGGCTGGTGCGTGATTAAGATGTGCTTCAATGAAATAAGGCCGAAAATATAGCGCGTATATCCAAAGCTAATAGCTTCAAAATAATTATGTTCCGTTAACTTCTCTTGACGTAGTTTTTATGTTTCGTAAGCGAAAACCATGGCTCTCTAAACAGGCAATTTCCACAATTTATATTCGAGTAGTTTCCCGTTGAAACAAGGGTTTAGATATAAGAACCACTGCGTGTTTTTTTCGGGAGGATCTTTCGAAATGATTCCCATATATTAAGTCTAAGCACGTCGCGTGGCTAGTTGAATGGAGTTTAATAATCTGAAAGTCTCTGAAGCGAAACTTCGGTATTGGAAACCCTCATCACCGATGGCTGGACAAAAATGTTGAAGAAAAACTTACTATCCGATTTTATAGCAACGGATTCCGGATGGCGAGGTTGGTTGATAGTACATTAAATTCCTACTGACTTTTCTGAAAAATGTTTTATTAAAATTGTGCAACTGGACTCGACTTTGTCAGCTTAAATCCGCGTTTTTACTCAGTTCGAAATAAAATGCCAACTGAATCCTATTCGAACGGAGATAGAGTTATAGGTTTAAATGTGGCATGTAACCAGATCAGGTTTTTCTAGAAGCTGTTTCAAAAGGTTCAGTTTACTGGTAGTAAATAATAATTTAAAAATTATTTTAGTTATAGGGGTTTAGGAAAGATTTTGTTATTTAATGAGATTCGGTCCTATGAGATGCAGCTGCGCCTCAATTTGAACATTTTTAATAATTTTTAATAATTCTAGCAAAATGTTTGTCCTATAAAGGCCGTGTTAAAGACCATACAAAAACAGTATTATATAAAAAATAACACCGAGAACGTTTTGATTCGATTTTAAGTTAAAATAATAATAATAGAAGTTAACATATTATCGTGGCAAAAAACTTATAAAAAAAAGTATAAATCTTATATCTATAGTTTCCACATGAAGCGAAAAAGCTCACAAAGAGACGTACAGAGAAAAGAAAAATAATCGAAATGTTACGATGTTCTAAACTATTTAGTTGGGGAAATATGACACATCTTCAACAAAAAGAACCATAATTCTCACACTTTTCTTGAATTAAATTTACTCGCTGTATTGCTAAATAATAGTCTCCTATTGCGGATAATTTTTTGTAAAAATTCGTCAAAAAGAAGACAAGTAGTAGTAAACATCTTTATTTCTAAAAAAGGCTATCGACCTATCGGTCTTTCTGCCCTTGTTTAATACATGCAGTCTTAATCTAGATAAAAAAAAAATGAAAATTCTCCTATTCTAGGTTAACAATAGTAGTAGTAAACATCTTTATTTCTAAAAAAGGCTATCGACCTATCGGTATTTCTGCCCTTGTTTAATACATGCAGTCCCAATCTAAATAAAAAACAAATATGAAAATTCTCCCATTCTAGGTTAACAATACTATTAAATAAATAAGATTTCAGTGGCAAGAAGAAATTATTTTATTGTCCACTAGTCCGTTGCGTTTGTAAGTGTTCGAGTAGCGTTAATGTAGGGAAACGGAAGCGGGATTGTCTGGTTGGTCTTGTAAGACAAAGGGGATTCAGTATGGTCCAGTTGTAGGGGTTGTTTGTCCATTTTGTCTGTAGCTGTATGAGTCTTTCCGAGATCTTTGTCATGTTTGTGCGTTCGTATAGTAGTTGGGTGGGGGGGTTGTGTAGTGGGTTTTGGGGGTGTCTTATTCGTGTTATTAGTCTTAGTGCAATTTGCTCTGTTGTTTGTGTATAACGTTTTGTCCTGTCTGTTCCGTTGGTCATGAGTACATGTCCAAAGTCTAGCAAGGGTCTACAAATAGCTTTATATATTTTGGTGGCGGTGTTTGTGCTAATTCCTCTGTCTTTGTAGGTTAGTGATCGGAAGTGTTTTGTTTTCTTTATTGTTTCTGCCCTGATGTTTCGTATGTGTTTAGTGAATTTAAGTTTGTGGTCGATTGTGATTCCAAGGAATTTTACGTCGTTTTTTGGTTGTGTCGTTTGCCGTCTGCTGTTATTGTAGGGGAATCAGCGTTGAGTCTGTGGTTTGTGAGCAGAAGTTGGTTTTTTGACGCATTTGGTGTTAGTCTCCATTTATAAAACCATGTCATTGTGTTGTTTGTTAGTGTTTGGAGTCTTTGCGCTGCTCTCTGAGTAGTTTTGTCATGTACAATAAGTGCCGTGTCGTCTGCGTATTGTAATATGTATGCCGATCTGTCGATTTGATTTTTGTCTGGTAAGTTGTAATTGTATATGTCATGGCAGTATATATTGTAGAGAAACGGTGAGAGCGGGGATCCTTGAGGGAGCCCTTGTTCAGGGGGAAAAGGAAAATGACAGTGTTTTGTCAATTCGTACTTGTAGTTGTCTGTTTTCTAGTAAGTTCTTTATGGTGTGTAGTAGATATGTTGGTGTGTGTAGTTTGTATAGTTTGTATAGTAAGCCTCTATGCTAGACACTGTCAAAAGCCTTGTTAATGTCCATAAACAGGCAAGCTGTCTTTCTGTCAGTTAGGTGGGTAGTTTGTATATTGTTGGCCAAAAAGAAGACAATATTTTCCAGAAAAACGGTTTTTTTCAAAAATGCATTGATGGGTTTAAAAATTCGTCACTTTCAATATAAAGCAGGCACCAACTTGAAATTTTTCCAGTCTGGCGGAATTAATGGAATTTACTAACCGGAAAATTTCATTCAAAGTTTAGGAAATTCTGATTTTTGATGAACTGAACTTTGAAAAATGTGTACCAACATTGACGGTTTTAACAAAAATGCATGATTGTGTTTAAAAAGTCGTAACATTCAACATAAAACAGGCAACGACTTGAACCTTTCCCAGTCTAGTGAAAAGAGTTGAATCTATAAACCCTTAAAAATTCGTATGTTTCAACCTAAGACCGGCATGGACTTGACATTTTTCCCGTCGACTGAGAACTGTTGAATATAAAAACCCGCAAAATTTCAATCCAATCGCACCTACTTTGTTGTTGATAACGTTGCAAAATCGGAATTATACATGACGGTTTTGACAAAAATGCACGGTTGTGGTTAATAATCCGTAACTTTCAATATAAAGCAGGCATTAACTTGCAATTTTCACAGCCTATAGACAACAGTTGAGGCTATAACCCAGAAAAAATTCATTCCAAGCGCAGCTAATCGTGATGTTTTATAACTCTGCAAAGTTCGAACCAAAATGACGGTTTAAAAAAATGTATGGTTTTGTTTGGGTTAGTTTGGGTCAGTTTTCTAACTTAAACCATCTTAACTGTAAACTTAAAATTATTACAAAGCAAAAAAAACTCTCTTCTATGTCATGTCTTTCCTCGTCTAACAGGTTGGTTCAGTCGTGTTGGAAGTGTTCAAGTAGTGTTGTTGTTGGGAAGCAGAAGCGGGATTCTCTCGTTTGTCTCGTGAGGCAAAGGGGATTCAGTAGGGTCCAGTTGTAGGGATTGTTTTCTATTTCGTTTGCAATTGGAGTTGTCTTTCTGTTATTCGCGTTATTTTTGTTCGTTCGTAGAGTAGTTGGTTTGAAGGGTTGTGTAGTTGGTTTTGCGGATGTCTTATTTTCGTTATTGATCTCAGGGCAATCTGTTCTGTTGTTTGAATGTGTTGTTTAGTTTTCCTAGATGCATTCGCTGTCAGTATATGTCCGTAGTCAAGCAGAGGTCTACATATTGATTGGTAAATTTTTGTGGCGGTCTGTGTACTGATTCCTTTGTCTTTGGACGTCAGTGATCGGAAGTGTTTTGGCCGTTGAATGATTTTTGTTCTTACGTTCTGTGCGTGTTTTGTAAATTTTAGTTTTGGTCCAGTGTCATTCCTAGGTATTTTGCCTCTTGTTTTGGTCTAATTCTGTTTCCGTCTGTTGTTATTGATGGAGATTCGTCTTTAATTTGGTGGTTTGGTAAAAGTAGTTGGTTTTTCGTGGCGTTTGGTGTAAGTCTCCATTTGTAGAACCAAGCAATTGTATTGTCTGTTAGTGTTTGAAGTTTTGTACTACGTTTACTGTAGCTTTATCGTGCACGATCAATGCAGTGTCGTCGGCGTATTGTAGTATGTAAGCAGATTTGTCAATGTGTCTTTTGTAGTGGAGACTGTGATTGTATATGTCGTGGCATTATATATTGTAAAGAAGGGGTGATAGCGGGGATCCTTACGGGAGTCCTTGTTCAGGGGAGAAAGCAAATGAGAGGGTGTTGTCTAAGCGTACTTCTAGGTGTCTGTTTGTGAGTAGGTTTCTGATTGCGTGAATTATGTATTTGGGGGTTTTAAGCTGGTAAAGTTTATATAAAAGTCCTTTGTGCCAGACACTGTCAAAGGCCTTATTGATGTCCATGAAGAGACATGCTGTTTGCTTGTTCGTGAGGTGAATTGTTTGTATTATAAATTATATTTGTGCTTCCAAGGCAATTCCTATTCAACCGAAATTAACCAACATATATAATTATGTTCAAATATTATTTGTTATTTAAAAATTTAAATTAAGAAATTATCCTTGAGCTTTAAATGAAGAAAGTTTTAATTCCCTTTTTAGATACAGCAAAATCAATGTTTTTAGAAAAGGATTTATTACTAAGTTCTTCCCCTTTAAAACAACTAATTTTATTGACTTCCAGAATATTTCAGAGCTTTGATTTCAATCTCAACTCGGATTCAAACGATTCGGAAATTTATACAAATTAAATTTGCCCCGAGTATCAAAAGTGGCACGTGCCACAATAAGCCCAGCAGGTACAAATTCCTGCTATCGTTTCCTTTAGTAATAATGCCTTTTAAAGCGCTGTTGTTTGTTTTGTAAATATTTCTAATTAATTATTGTTCCTTCAGGTCCAATCCATCCAATGCGAATTTTGAAACATTATACTTTTCTTCGTATTAAACCCTCCAAATCGCTTGCAAGACTTGCCTGATTGCCAGAAAAGCCGGAAAGTTTAATGATATATAGATGAATATTTTATGTAGATTGGGTCTGCTAGTCGAAAAGCATAAAACAGCTGAAATAACTGGACCCCTGTCAGTGGAACACGCGAAGAGGGTACGAAGAGACTTATTTGTTATTAGCCAGGACCCTACAAAAGCAATTTCGGATGTCTTAGAATTCCGTTTTCGCGATCCTTTAGGGATATTTAAAAGCACTGGTAAATGACCTCAAAGCTTCCAATTCTCCAAATTCTTTAAGAAGATCGTGCAGGGTTGAAGATGGTTTATTAATACGTGTGGACGATCAAAATACTATTCTCATTTCCTCAAAAAAAAAACTGTGCTGGGTACATTTGCTTTGAATCTTCGATACCCGCGATCCGATAATAAATGTTTGCTTGCATTTGGATAAATCTGCTCTGGAAGTTTTAATCGGTTTTATGTTTTTAAATTAGTTCAAAAGCAACAAATCCAGTGCAGAAGTGTTTCTTTCCACATGCGAACCCGAGTTTTCTGGCTTTTAAATTTAATCGCATTTGATGGGGCAAAAGTTAGTTTATGACTGGGTTGCTGAATTTTAATATAGAGTGGAATGGGAACATAATATGTGGAAACAGGCCATGTTTGCATAATAATTGCAATTTATGCCTTTAAACCGCATTTTTCGTTGTTTTACCTCAGCCAACATTAATGTGTGGAAAATATGCACGTTACTCTTCCTGCTAGCTTTGCTGGATGTTGCAGTGCAAACTTTCATCAAAGTTTGGAATGAAAATATAACCAAGTGTCTAAAACGTGCATCAATCAATCCGCACATGCTTCCTGGTGAAGACAAGGCCATTTTTGACTATATAAACCAGTTAAACCGCACTGGATCCCAAACAACAAACATGATTTTATTGCCGCAGAAAATTCGCAAATATCCACAAAGTGCGTAGTTGTTCGTTTCATGCTTCAGTGATTCTTTGGGTTTCATATTCAATAAACAAGCCGCGCCGGTTAAATTTTCAGTTCCAAGTAAACAAAAACAAATCTAGAAGTTAATCCAATTTGAATATGGATCATGCCATGCTGTTCTTAGTGTTGCGAAAACACTTCGAAATATCGCTGGAGCTTTTCATTTCACGCATGACATGAGACCGGTTTACGTTAAATTAATGTTAAAACATCGAGTTTTGAGCCCCATGAACTTGGATTGGATACGATCAAGTCTCAAACTTTGAATTTTTCTGTCGGTGAGAAGGCCGCCTTTATTGGTTTCCCTTGCTTTCAGCTCGCAAAAGATAAAAGCAATTTCATTTACAAAGGGTATTTAATTTAGTTCCTAAATGGTTTTGATGTAGGATAAGTTGGTCTAACGACTTAAAAAGGCGTTATATCGATGGCTTACAAAAGCGGAATTAATTGAGTTTTGCAACCCATTTATTGTGAGTGGATTTGTTTTTGAGTTGCCAATACAAATGATACGTTGGCTGTAGTGGATGCTCAAAGGGCTTGCTCAACAAAGGGGCAAAAATAAAATAACCCAAAATTATGGCCTATCGATCCTGCAAACCTCAAATCAGGACTTTAAGGAACAATTGTCCCAATTTTCCTAAAGCTTAGTTCAGCTTTAAGGATCTGGTTTAGGAACTAACTATACATCACCAGGAAGATAAAAATACTAGCTAGTTGGAGGAATTAAGGACGGCAGGCTCTTCTCATATCAAATGCCCAAATTCCCGAGTTAACCCAGGGACCCCGCAAACTACACTCTAGTTTTAATGACTTCAAACTGTAATAAAGCTCTGGGAACAGTTGGGTGAATTTACAAGTTCTCTTTTGGCATGGAAAGAAAATAAATTAAACAGACGGAAAATGGCGGGATTTGCCTATAAAAGTTGCTGGAGTTTCTAGTTTTATGTGACAGTTGAAATATTTAACTCGCTATTTTCCAAGAAAAAGTGTTTGTTAATTTTTGTTCTTGTTTAGATGTTATATTTATGAATGTCGTTTTTCACTTTGTCTCAGTAAATCGTGTATTATTTTCCGTTTATTTCAATTTATCCGCATATTTTTATCCTTTTACTAATTTTCACAACTCATTGGTGTATGACACACCACGTTTTAAAGTGAAAATTTACTATAAATTTATCTTTCACAGTGCAGAATTAGTGGAACAGTGTAAAAACTTATTAGTTCTTTAAATGCGTAAGTTTCTCTAAGATTTGCTATTAGCCACAGTAAAACAAAGTCCAGAATTATCAATTTATTTATGTAGCCTAAATTCAGTATTATTGATCAGAAAAAACCAAGCTTTTAAGACATTTGGCTCAAAATAGTAGTAGTAAACATCTTTATTTCTAAAAAAGGCTATCGACCTATCGGTCTTTCTGCCCTTGTTTAATACATGTAGTCTTAATCTAAATAAAAACTAACTAACTAAATAAAAACTAACTAATTCTAGGTTAACAATATTATTAAATAAAATTCCAATGACAAGAAAAAATTATTTTATTGTCCACTAGTCAGTTGCGTTTGTAAGTGTTCGAGTAGCGTTGATGTGGGGAAACGGAAGCGGGATTGTCTGGTTGGTCTTGTAAGACAAAGGGGATTCAGTATGGTCCAATTGTAGGGGTTGTTTGTCCATTTTGTCTGTAGACGTATGAGCTTTCCTGGCTCGAAATATTTTCTTCAGTATACCTGAATTTTTACCTACAAAAGAGTGCTCATAATCTATTGCTGTATGACGCACATTTTCTTAACAGAAACCTTTAAGTGATTCTTACGTAAATTTCAACTTTTTCAAGTTTCAACAAGAGAAGTTTATTTTTGAAATGGAATTTTGCGATAAAGAAAAAATTCATTTTAAACTGATGTATTTATTTTGGTTTGTTTTGCTCTGTTTGGTGCAAAATATTGTTCAAATTTCCGTATACTTTACGCGAATACATACATACTTTTATTTATATTTTAAAGAAAAGTTTTGATTCTAATCGGTTTTTATGGGGGTTTATTTGATCAGCAAAACCTTAAGGTGAGTGATAGGTAAATTTGAAAATCGTATTTCTCTCTGGAACAGCAAAGCAACACTTAACAGTCTATCAATGTCCTCACTTTCCTTCAACCATTTATTATTCATCTGTATTTGATCTGTTACGATAAAATATCTGTAATATTTAACCTGACAGCTTTAGTCGCATTTTTGTAATGGAAATGTTGTTGATCGATATTCATCTACATACATTTTTATTTCCTTTTTAATTGAAAACTCGTCTAATATTTGTGTTCCTGAATAACAAACAAATGCTTGGTGGAATATTTAAGAGCATCAATAATAATTTCCAGTTAGAAACATGTTAGAAGTTCAAGCATGTTACTAACGGCTTGCTCTTTCTTCAATAGTAAATATGAAGCTAAAAAAATAAATAAAGAATAAAAAAAATTAAAAGCAAGTAGCTTGCGTCTAGACAATCTCGACATTTTGATATCAAAACGATAAAAACATGTAATTAATGTGTGTATAATTAGGTAAACACAACACATAATTTGTCAATCTGATCAATAAAATTCCAACGTCGGCAACTGCGAACTGCATAATATAAATCATCAAATCCAGCGTTAAAGCCGAAAGGAAATAATAATAAAACGAACCGCCGGCGAAAAAAATCAAAAATGTTAAATCTCCTTCCAAAAAAAATTGACACTACGCCGCTAAGAAAACGCCAATTGAAAATAAATTTCAACTGAAAAACCCAAAAAAATGCATGTTAAGATCACAAATCCTAGTAAGTTTTTTAAATATCTTCAATCTCCTCTCAACACCTTTCCTCATTACTTAGACACAACTTAGACGCTAAATGGGTATATCTTGAATGCCACTCTCGACTTCTGATGTAAAAATTGAACGAAATTGTCGAGGAGGAACGTCTGGGAAAGAATATAAATTGGACTCAATTCCACCGTTTGGAATCTAGGAGGGCAATTAAAGTTTGAAAAGTTGCGGCTGACTTGGACTCGTTCAGGGGTTAGTGTTGATCAATAAATCACACTTTTATTTGAGTCCATATGGAGGAACGTCTGCTCAATCTTTGATTGAAACGAAATTGAAAAAAGTTGCCCACCAGTATTTTTTCAGGGGAACCTCGACTGAACTAGAACAAAAGTTTTCTGGAAATTGTTGGAAACGTTTGTAGACTTTGCACATAAAACACCCCAGTAATTTAGCAAAGGTTTCCCTTGGATTTTGAAGTGATAGTCACTGAAACTTTGAGTGAACTTCATTGTTCTGCATGGTTGCGTCTGATAAACATCATTCGGATTCGAGTTTATAATTTTGTAGTTTGGGCCCCATTTGTTGCCCTCTAATGAGCCCATTAAGCTCAATTATCAATTAAATTGTGTTTATATTTTATTGTACATCTGTTTAACTCAGTTTGAATTTGAGTGTCTATCCAGGGCTTCCAGAACTTTTAAAAATGCAACTGACATGAAAAGTTCCAAGCAAAATAACGAGTTCTGCCACAAAACTCTCATCTTTCAAAGTGAAAAATATTTTCTTGTACGTGAACAATAGTAATCATATGTAAAAGGCTAAAATAAGTGCTAGAAATGGTGCAACTCGTGCTGCATAATTTAACACTACGCGAAAGAACTTTGCACAGGAACTATACAGAAACGGATGTTGGAAATGGCTCGGGTTCAGAGCAATAAATTCCTAAAAAGAATTTAATCTTTGACGAGACGACGAGTTTAAACTATTTTTTTAATTACCTACTGTTTAGAATTTATTTTGAAAATTTTTCTAAGTGGTTTTGAGTTGATTATTTAAAGGGTTTCAATGTAACATTAATCAAGTACTTATTAAATTTTAATCACCCTACAACTACTACATAAAACTAACTGAATTCATCAGCGAAATGCTTAACTTCACTTCATAACCTTAGTTCACAACATCAGTTTTTATTGTTTAGACTAAACGCGCATTTTCAATGGCAAAATCTTCAAATAGTTTTCCGTGGCTGGTTCTAGTGCTTGTTTCTATCAAAGTCAATACTCTTGGTGTATCTATTAATGTCTTTGCTTTCGTCAGTTGGGTTTTTCAATTGAGTTCCTCTAGCAAACAGGACAAAACAGTGGTAAAGCAGCCTATCTTCAAACCATCAACTGCTACCGAGTTGCTTCAAAAGTTCGAGATTAAGGAAACTGTACTCAAAAACTTTAAAAGGCAGTTTTAAATGCATGGTGTTTGTTTCCATCCAACCCCGCCTCGTCTTAATAGTTCCTCATGGTCCACTGCAGCTAATTTTACTTCCTTCTGCAAATTCCTTCTCATTTTCTCACAAGGATCAATTTAATTGTAAAAAACACAACACACTGTGGGCGCTGCGCGATTTGCATGCAGAATCTTTGACCGATTTGGAGCTTCCACACGGAAGGTAAACTTTACGCATGTTCGACATTGTTATACATTTTAAGCTTTGAGGAAATCTAACCACAAATTTGCCTATATGATTATTAGCTGTTGTGAATAGTCACGTTTTGGGCAAGTTTCGCAAGTTTTGTTAGTAGTGGGTCAAAAGGGTTTTTTACACTTTTGCGTTAGCCCCTTATCCCCTTCAAAACAGTGTTCTATCTTATCAAAAGAGATAGACTTTCGAGGCCATTCCTAGAAACAAGTGGGTTTTTCAGGTTTTTAGGCCGTCGTTCGGTAGAATTTCTTCTTGACGTTTCGCAAGCACGTGCGGCTTGCATCTTCAGAAGTGGTTTGCTTGAACGCTGTCCATCAGAACAGTGTAAGCGTTCAAGCAAACCACTTCTGAAGATGCAAGCCGCACGTGCTTGCGAAACGTCAAGAAGAAATTCTACCGAACGACGGCCTAAAAACCTGAAAAACCCACTTGTTTCAGTGTTCTATCTTTCCCCAAAAGAATCCGCTCCCATAATGTATTTTTAGCAATTCTTCTGGACTAGTCATTTACCCGAAATAGCATCGATAAACATCAAACCGATTATCCAGATTTGAATATTGGAAATGTTTTGTTTTGTCTGTAAAATAGTGCCAGGGTCTTGTTTACTGTTATGCCCGGATTTCGGTACCCCCGACCAATTCGTGCGGCGTCTCTTGCGAGGGTTGATCGGACGTCGCGACGCCCGGCAAAATCAGTCTCGCGTCGCATCCAGCCTGGAAAACGTTTCCACGTCACGATCCTTTTCCACAAACGCAAGTCCAAACACGCGCGCGCGCGCCAAAATTGTTTGAAAACTTCTTCATCCATTTTCAGACTCAGTTAGTTTTTAAGCGTCGTCGGTTTTGGTTTTTTCCGTATTGGTGTTTCTTATGTAAGCAATTCTTTATTTATCTTATTTGGTTGTTCTAGTTTGGAACTTTAAGGACTTCGCATCCATATTGTTTGGTTCAAACTGAAACTGTTTGGATTTACTTGATAGTTTTTCACTTTTTTTATAATTTTTTTTAAAATAATCGGACGTTTTAATCACCGTTTTAACTTGCCAATATTGCTTGCTCAGTATTTTTTTTTGAATTATTTTTCTACTTTTGTTTGTTGAACTTTTTGTATTAGCAGCTTTTAAGGAAATTAAATCAGAATTTCATTTTATTTCTTTTAAATAATCATACACTATGTTGCCCTAGAAAATAATACTTTAACCGTTATATACAGAGTGACCAGAAAATGTTGGTCGAAGAGTAGAGGGTTTCTTAATTATTTAAGCTCCAATAAATTTGAATCATAACATTCGAACATTCCAAAAAGTTTTTGAAAAATATAATTAAACTTCCAGATGTCCGCACTTTTTTCAAAGTTTTTATAAAACTGAGTTATTCTCTATCGATATCAACATAGTTAATAATATAACTATATTGCAAATTTCAATGTTTTTGTAACTTTTAACTTTTTCAGAAGAAAATTGTATTTTGCTTCGTCCGATCTTTTTTAATATTTTCGCGATAGACACGTTTGTTTAATAACCGAAAAGTATTGAAAATGTTTTCACTTTTCAGTGTATGAAGCAACTTATTTTTTGTTTTTAATTTTCAACACATTCTTCTTCAAATTCTAACATCAGCCATACACAAAAGAATTACCTTAATTATAAATAAACTTTTAGTGAAATACGCTCGACAACTCAAAGTTAATTGATGGATAAATTAAAAAATATATTTATATATTTTTACTTACAAAGTTTTTCTTGGTCATTTGGAATTATTTCACTTTACAGTCTTTCAAGGTTCCAGGGATGATTATTCCACAAATGAAAGCAACTTTAAGTTTAGATTCAAAATAAAATCCTGGGTTTCAGTCAATTATATTATTTATCATTTTATTTCATTCTATTTATTTCTATCGTATTTCAAATTAAACTTTGTCATTTATAGCACCATCTGTCGTGAATGACATTACATATTTATTATCCCGTGCTGTCTTTAATTTTTGCTCCTGATGTGTCTTCCTTCTATTGATGCAGAATTATTATTAATATCGTTTCGTATATTTTCCTGACTGTACTTCAATTCACTCCAATACATTCCTGGGTTTCAGTCAATTTTATTGTTTATTATTTAAATGTTACAAATACGTTTCGGTGTCTTTCTCCACCATCATCAGTTTGTGCGTATAGTTGTTTCTACCTTAACATTCAACTTAGTTGGAGTGACCAGTTGAATGTTAAGTTAGAGAAACAACTATACGCACAAACTGATGATGGTGGAGAAAGACACCGAAACGTATTTGTAACATTTTAAATAATAAAAATAAAATTGACTGAAACCCAGGAATATATTGGAATGAATTATTATTAATGAATGAAATTTAATAATGGCACTTTTTAATATGGTTTCATTTTTATTATTCGAATTTTATCTTCTTAATTGTTCTTGTTCTGCATTCCACATATGCGTTTTGGCCCCTATTTTTAGCAAGCTGTTTTTGCATATTATTATACAGTGAATAACTGATTTTCGCCTAAATGTTTTTATTAAATATTTGGTTACTTTAGCGCCTGCCGAATTTATCTTCAAACCTTGAATTACTTCATAATTCTATATTTGTTCTCATGTTTACAGCTTTTATAATAAAATTAAAACGTAAATTCCCGCAATCCCTTAAAACATCCGTTTCTAGTTTGCAAATGTTTGCAAAATTCAGGCTCAATTTGAAATATTTGCCACTTTATTTAGCTGATTAAAGCTTCAATGCAAATCTCTTGATTTCGTGATGGTTTTCATGTCGCTAAAAAATCGTTAGCTTAATTACGTTTACTTTGGTAAATTCGCTTCAAAATGCTATGGAGTTATTGAAAAAATGTCGCCTAAACTGGAATTTAATCGAAACCCAGCAATACCTTTTCTCCTTAATTGTTCATGTATCATCTGCAATAATTAAGAAATTAATTTGCAATGCAAATCGCTAATTTATATCAGGGGATTATTTTGTGACTGATACAAAAGCTATTGAACAAGTTGTCTTGGGGATCCGGTCTGGACAGTGGTAAGAAAAACAGAAGGTTTTGTACTTTTTTTGCCGAAAGCTCGGAAGAAAAAACGATTTTTTTCATACCTCTGACCAGACTGAATCTCCGACAACTTGTTCACTTGTTAATTTGCATGTTATTTGCCCAAAATGTGAACATTTTCGCTGATAATTGAGTGGAAATTATTTCCAACTAGCACCGACAAGTCGAGGCAACCAATCCGTAAACTTTAACGCCCCAAGTGGAGAATTTAATGCCGGCAAACCGCTTTTAGTTATTTTCCCAAATGGGTAATTCCGTCCCCACTCAAGTACCTCTTAAAACGTACATGCAACCTTTCAGCTTACCTTATTAAATAACTTTCCACTGAAATAATTATTTCTTAATAAAGCTGGCTCGTTTGGCTTCTTCATTCATTCACTGCCATTGTTGTTTTCCCGTCAAACTAACGATTTTCGATATTATGAAAGTTGTAAGCTTTGCTAATGTAATTATTTTGGTACTAGTCGATCTATTGCACGTGCTAAATTTATAACATTAATTGATTTCGCATTTAATTCGGGATATTGGCAACAATGGGCCCATTTGGAAGACTATTAATTATTGAATAGCTCTGGGTTGGGTAAATGGGATGTTATTACTGATGCTTAATTTGTATGGCCATAGGAAATAAATAAATTGTTTAGAATTATTGTTACGGTTTATTATTCGTTACTTATATTTCAATCAATTTCCTTCTGATTCACTTTACTTACTTCCAATCTCCGTTGCGCCAGCGAGGATTTTATGTCCAGTAGAACTCCGAATGTGACTTGCTTAGGGAGCAGTAAAACTCATCTTTAAAACACATAAAGGGCTTGATCCAGACTTAGAAATGAGTGCAATGAACGTGCAGGTCATTTTCCAAGTCCGCAACTTACTTCTATTAAATCGTGTTTGAAAAGTTTAATGCCGAACAAATTTACAATACAATAAGCTCTGCTTGATCACGAACTAAATAAATTTCCAACCAATCCATTTTCCCGACTCAGTGAACTTTTATCTCAACATCCAGCCTCTCTGATACATGTATCAATTTATCGATATAAAATTTTTCGCTTAAGTGTCGGCTATGCAGTAATTTTTCTTACTGGGGCGTCTATATTTTATAAAAAGCCAATTTAATGCGAGTAGAGGCACCTTCGATTTGATAGGGTCTATCAATGTGAAGGGCTTATTTATTAGAGGCTGCTATGAATGATCGATTCATCCAGAAGGTGCGAAAATGAACGTTGATTCTTTGTGCGTTTCCAGAGGTTGTAAACAGTTTTTAACGATTTTAATCCAGACCAAGACCATTATATTGCCAAATATATCTGAAAAGGAACTATTGCTCAAGTGATTTTGCAAAATTTTTCTGCAAAACGCACGTTTAAACGATTTATGAATTGTTCCTCGATTAAAGATCGTCATTGACCCAAACCTCTTAAACATTGGTTTAATGTTCGATTTTTTGACAATCTGGAGGATCAAGAAGGTTTTTAAAGAGCTCGTTACATTTCTTGCTTGCTTGTGATAAAATTATGTGATATTTTAGGCATTTTGAGAAATTTTATATTTTTATAAAATCGACTACCTATGAAATTTTCGGTCAAAAATCAAAATTTTACATGCGTGTTTTTTTGAGTTTAACGGATTGTTTCCGCCTTAAAAGGTCCTAAATATTCACAACTAAAGTCTTTGAGTCCCTAATAAGGAAGATATTGCCGGCTGTAGATTGGGACTGCTCAAAAACCGCTTAAAACAGACGAAAATTTCCGATTATTTTGACTCTGAGGATTCGTCGTGTATTTAAATGATCTGGATACATGTTTCGGTTCTGAGTCATGAATATAATGTAGAATTTTGAAGCATTTTGAGAGGTTTCATATTTTTTGGGAAAATCAACCACACATAAAATTCAGATAAAATTCAGATAAAATGTCCAATCAAATGTGAAGGCAGAAACATCTAAACGTACAAACTGATGATGGTGGAGAAGACACCGAACGTATTTGTAACATTTTAAATAGTAAACAATAAAATTCAGAGTCAAAAATACAAACATAAGAAGCTCCCCAATATGCATACATAAAGAGTTTGAGTCTAGAACTCAGAAGAATATATCAACAATTGAAGATTGCCACTGCTCAAAAACCGTTTCAAATAGGGCCTAAATTTAGCTTATTCGGATCTGAAGATTTTACCTTCTTTTATAGTGATCTGCTTGCGTTCCTCGGTTCTTTGCGATGAAAATTATGTCGAATTTAAAGCTCTTTGAGAATATGCATATTAAAAAAAAATTCCCCGTATACATTTTTCGCTAAAAATCAAAATTTAACATGCGTGTTTTTTTTTTAACTTAATGGATTTTTCCGACCTAAAAGGTCCTGAATGCGTAGAACTATATTCTGAGTCTATAATAAGGAAGTTATCGCCGGTTAAAGATCGTGACTGCTCAAAACCCGCTTAAACAATCCAAAAAATTCGATTATTTTGGTTCTAAAGTGCTTTTGAATGAGCTGGTTGCTTTCTTCGGTTTTTGTAACAAAAATTATGTAGAATTTGAAACCTTTTTTTGAAGACATTTGATATTTTTAAAAAAAATTAATCTTACGAAATTTTCGGCCAAATACCAAAAGTTTACATGAGTGTTTTTTGGCTCAGTGGATTGTATCTGTACCAAAAATCTTTCCAGTACGCATATATAAAAAGTTTGAGCCAATAATAAAGAATTTATCGACGGTTAGGGATTGCGACTGCTCAAAAACCCCTTAAAATACGTCAAAAATATCGATTAATTCGGATCTAAAGATTCTAAAGACTTTTTGAATTAACTGATTGCAATCTTTGGTTCTTTGTTATGAGATTGAGATACATTTTTTGAAGAAATCCTTTCCTTTATGTAATTTTCGGTCAAAAATAAAAATTTACATGCCTGTTTTTTTAAGCTCAGTGGATTGCTTCCAACCTAAAAAGCTACTAAATATGAACAACTAAAGTATTTGAGTGTATAATAAAAAAATGAACGGTTAAAGATTGTCACTGCTCAAAAATCGGTCAAATAGACCAAAGTTGTTGATTGTTTCGGATCTGATTATTCTACGGTGGTTTTCCATGAGTTCGTTGCTTTCCTGGCATCATGAGCAAAATAAATGGAATTCTAGCCATTTTGAACGGTTTGAAATTTTTGAAAAAATAGAACTCTACCCCTATGAAATTTTCGGAGAAAAACCTAAATTTCACCTGCGTGTTTTTTGAGGTCAATGGCTGTTTTGGACTTCAGAAGCCCTCCAGTATTTGAGTCTATAATCAGGAAGATATATTCTAGCTTAAAGATCGTGACTGGTCAAAAACCGCACAAAATAGGCCAAAAATGTCAATTATCTCGGATCTTACGATTCCAGCATACTTTTCGGTGGGCTCATTAGATTTCTTGCTTTACGATTAAAACGGACTATCATTTAAGGCGTTTTCAGCTATTTTCGTTTTTTTTCAGGTCAAAAGCTCTTCAATATGCTTAGTTCGAGTCTATAAAAATAGTCAATAAAAAATTGTAGCTAAATTAAGTTATTGCCGAAAGTCATTTGTCGCAAAAGATAAAGTACATAATTGATGTACTTTATCTTTCATCAGTCCTCTTATGGACTGCTGATAAAAAGATCAAATAACTTGTGTTTCTATTGAGGCAAATCCTTATGCAATACTTGCAGATATTTTGCAAATTGTTATGTAAATTGGGCAATTTATAAGCAATTTAAAAAAGGTATATTTCAATCGCATCAACCATGAAGCACTAAATCAAAATCACTTAATCAATATTTTTTATCTTCATTTCTTTGGCGTGTAGGAGTTGATAAGTAAAGGTCAAAGCACCATTTGTGCATACGGGCAAACTGACTATGAAATTCAACCCGCAACTTTTGGTACGCAAGTGGCGAAAATATTTGCCTTGCGACCCACACTGCACAAGAAGCTTGATGGAAATTTACGGGAAAATGATAAATTCAGCTCTCTTTCCATGTGGTGCAGCAGTTTTATTATCATGCGACCCTATTAAAAGTTTTATGGAGCCAAACTCGCTTTAAGCACCAGTTTATGAAATGAATCAGTCTTTCACGTCATAAAATGGCTATTTTTACATGCAACTTAGCAACTAATTAGTGGAACAATATAATATGTGATAATATGAGTTTATTCTAGAAATGTTTTTCAACCCTCTTGCGTCCATACGTGGACATAGGACTCCCTTAACGACTTCCACCTTTCGCGGTCTTTGTTGTCATCGTATCATCTTGTATTCGATCTACCTCTTCATCTCCTCCCAGCCATGGTCTCCATTGTATTATTTTGGTGTTCCAATCTCTCGTCGTCTCTCCTGGCTACATGTCCCGCAAAGTCCCATTTCATCTGGGTTACCCTTGCCATTACATCCTTGACCTCTGTATGTTGTCTTATGTATTCGTTTGTCTTCCTATCTCTTAAAGAAATACCCATCATTGTCCTTTCCATACCTCTTTGTGTTGTTGTTAATTTTTGTATTGTATTTTTTGTAAGGGGCTACGTCTGCGCTCCATATGTTAATACTGGCAATAGTGGGATTGGAAAGGGAGAAGTTAGGGAATATGACAGTGGTTTGGAATGGGTTTTGGAGATAAACCAAGGTTCACGTGGGCAGGGGCGCGTCCCAAGTCAAAGACTCCAAACACTAACAAACAACACAATGACATGGTTTTATAAATGGAGACTAACACCAAACGCGTCAAAAAACCAACTTCTGCTCACAAACCACAGACTCAACGCTGACTCCCCTACAATAACTGCAGACTGCCAAACGACACAACCAAAAAACGACGTAAAATACCTTGGAATCACAATTGACCACTAACTTAAATTCACTAAACACATACGAAACATCAGGACAGAAACAATAAAGAGAACAAAACACTTCCGATCACTAACCTACAAAGACAGAGGAATTAGCACAAACACCGCCACCAAAATATATAAAGCTATTTGTAGACCCTTGCTAGACTATGGACATATACTCATGACCAACGGAACAGAAAGGACAAAACGTTATATACAAACAACAGAACAAATTGCACTAAGACTAATAACACGAATAAAACACCCCCAAAACCCACTACACAACCCCTCCACCCAACTACTATACGAACGCACAAACATGACAAAGATTTCGGAAAGACTCATACATCTACAGACAAAATGGACAAACAACCCCTACAACTGGACCATACTGAATCCCCTTTGTCTTACAAGACCAACCAGGCAATCCCGCTTCCGTTTCCCTACATCAACGCTACTCGAACACTTACAAACGCAACTGACTACTGGACAATAAAATAATTTTTTCTTGTCATTAGAATTGGAAAGTTTATTTAATAAGATTATTAACCTAGAATAAGAGAATATTCATCTTTGTTTTTTATTTAGATTAAGACTACATGCATTAAGCAAGGGCAGAAAGACCGATAGGTCGATAGCCTTTTTAGAAATAAAGATGTTTACTACTACTACTACTGTTCTAATAAAACTAGATCTAGAATCTATCTAAAATTAGAATCCTCTTTTATTTGGTCTATTTGAAAGGCAATTATTTCAAAACATGTGTCGAATATTTTTTTAGTCATACTGAACGCAACCTGAGGCAAGTCGTTTAATTTTGTTTTATATAAAAACTTTTTCCACTAAAGGACGGTTTAAAAATACTTACTTTCAATATTCATTGTTGTTTTTCATCACATCAACACGTTTGTCGCCTGTCTGGACGGTCGAAGCGAAGCGATAACGATCGGGAAAACGAAAACGAAATTATTTTTTGTTAATTATTTGGAAATTGATGATCGATTTCTAGATTAAACACACATGTTTTGTGTTGTTAATGCGTGAAATAATGTCATTTAATCAAAGAACTAATTGGTCATAAGCTCCATGTTTGTGACAAACTAATGCTATCAATCAAAGGACTTGCGCGACCTTTAATGAAAACTGTAGAAACCCGCCAAAAAATGTTGCTTCAAACTGTTGAGTTTTTCCGACTTTCAGGCCGTCGTTGAAATTCTTCCTGGCGTTTCGCAAGCACGAGTGGCTCGCATCTTCAGAGGTGGCTTGCTCGAAGCAGCAGCCTTGCAAAACATCAGGAAGAAATTATAGTCTACGACGGGCTGAAAGCCTGAACACTCAGCAGTTTAACTCTTTCAATTCGCATTGGAAACAAACAAAACAACATCTCCGAAAATTAATGCAATCAACCCTCTATAATACACTGGAATTAAAGACTGATCGAAATTTATCAAATCGCTGAACTGCAATGGTTTGATTATCGAGATGATAATCGTCGAGAATGGCAATGAACTGATTAAATTGTAAATTTCTAGATAATCATATTTACATAACAGTGAAGTGAATGTTGAATGGTTTATAGATATGCAAATTTTTCAGATAAATCAAATAGCAAGTACTTGAATACCTTTACAGGACCTTAAGTCAACATTTGGTTATGTTGTATTTTGGTTTTCACAAGCAGATCCGCTCTGGAAAATGCATAAATCAACACAATCGCCAAACAAAGTGTCCTGTTGTTTTAAATTAAAATCCCTTTTCATTATATGTATTCAGTGTATGTTTGTCCAATTTTGCAGACATTTTTTCATTCTTTTCAGTTTCCATTTGCGTGGAATTGTTTTGTATCATTTGGCATTGTTTAATGTTCAGATTGGTGGCGTCAGTCCAATTAATTTTGTAAAGTTCACGTAGCCAAAACCCGAAAAACTCACCAGTTTCAAGGAATGGCCTCTAAAACCTAACTTTATGTATACAACTTATTAAGTTTCATGATTAAATTTACTTTGTACATATTTTGGACGAATATCACGTACTTTAATGAAAGACATTACCAAATTGCCTTTGCCAATTGTCGCGCAATTTTCGGGCTATATTTTCCAATTTGATCAAATCGAGCTTGCCAGACTAAAATATAAACGGCGCTCATTTAAATTCGCCTCGAGATAAAATTATCATGAAGTTCGCTCAAAGGAAAATAAAAATTGCGTTGCAGATACTCAATATTGAATTAAGGCTCATAAATAAACTTTGCTAATTAGACAGCTAATTAAGATGGGAGTCGAATAAGTCTTTGATAATTTATGATTAACAACGTTTTGCTAAAAAACGCGCAATTTTATTAACTCCAAATTGCTGTTCAAATTGACTATGAGCAGAAAAATCAATAAAACTCCCTGCAGGACTTGAAAAAAAAACTTGAAAACAATCAAAATTTACAGACAGACCCATTTCAATAGGAACCATACAACAACAACTTTCACTAGCCATAGGAAAATTTAGCCCGGACATAAAAAATGCTTTCTACTGACATACACTGCCCAAATTCATACTGAGACTCATAAAACAAAAGAGAGAACTGTACAGACTATATACAAACACTCAAAATAACGACCCAAAAAAGACACTGAACCAACTCAACAGAAACATTAAAACCTTGATTGGACAATACCGACAAGACAAATGGCTAGAAACATGTAAAGAAATACAAAAAGACAAAGGCAAAACATACTGGCGAAAAATTAAGAAACTAGCGCAATACAAAAAAACTAACACTACTGATACAATTGACGAACACGGAATAGAACGGTACACAGACAAAGAGAAAGCTGACGCATTCGCCAGACACTATCAAAGGCCCTTCAGCATATCGACAAACCCTAACTTCGACAATGACAACTGGAGCTTGAGCAACGACTGGTACTTGAACTATTTCAACAGCTCACCAAACTATACATACAAACTGATCACAGACACAGAGTACAATGAAGCCCTAGCGCATATCAAAAACACAACACCGGGAAAAGATAAAATAAAGGCAAAACTCCTGAAACGCCTAACTCAAGAAACACACAAACTGATCCTAACTGAATTGAACAACTGCATCAGAAATAACATAATTCCAAAAACATGGAAAAACGGCTTAATAATCCCTATACCCAAAAATGGACTGGACAATACACAACCGAGCAGTTACAGACCAATTACACTGCTACCAGTACTTAGCAAGGTTTTTGAGTACATAATAAGGCAGCGACTGGGAAAACTGGTCGGAAAGTACATACCATCGTATCAGTTCGGATTCAAACATCAGCACTCGACTATTCACCCACTCTTCACTCTGACTAACAATATACAAACAACCCACCTAACTGACAGAAAGACAGCTTGCCTGTCTATGGACATTAACAAGGCTTTTGACAGTGTCTGGCATAGAGGCTTACTATACAAACTATACAAACTACACACACCAACATATCTACTACACACCATAAAGAACTTACTAGAAAACAGACAACTACAAGTACGAATTGACAAAACACTGTCATTTTCTTTTTCCCCTGAACAAGGGCTCCCTCAAGGATCCCCGCTCTCACCGTTTCTCTACAATATATACTGCCATGACATATACAATTACAACTTACCAGACAAAAATCAAATCGACAGATCGGCATACATATTACAATACGCAGACGACACGGCACTTATTGTACATGACAAAACTACTGAGAGCAGCTCAAAGACTCCAAACACTAACAAACAACACAATGACATGGTTTTATAAATGGAGACTAACACCAAACGCGTCAAAAACCAACTTCTGCTCACAAACCACAGACTCAACGCTGACTCCCCTACAATAACTGCAGACTGCCAAACGACACAACCAAAAAACGACGTAAAATAACTTGGAATCACAATTGACCTCAAACTTAAATTCACTAAACACATACGAACATCAGGGCAGAAACAATAAAGAGAACAAAACACTTCCGATCACTAACCTACAAACACAGAGGAATTAGCACAAACTCCGCCACCAAAATATATAAAGCTATTTGTAGACCCTTGCTAGACTATGGACATATACTCATGACCAACGGAACAGAAAGGACAAAACGTTATATACAAACAACAGAACAAATTGCACTAAGACTAATAACACGAATAAGACACCCTCAAAACCCACTACACAACCCCTCCACCCAACTACTATACGAACTCACAAACATGACAAAGATTTCGGAAAAACTCATACATCTGCAGACAAAATGGACAAACAACCCCTACAACTGGACCATACTGAATCCCCTTTGTCTTACAAGACCATCCAGACAATCCCGCTTCCGTTTCTCTACATCAACGCTACTCGAACACTTACAAACGCAACTGAGTACTGGACAATAAAATATTTTTTTCTTGTCATTAGAATTGGAAAGTTTATTTAATAAGATTATTAACCTAGAATAACAGAATTTTCATCTTTGTTTTTTATTTAGATTAAGACTACATGTATTAAACAAGGGCAGAAAGACCGATAGGTCGATAGCCTTTTTTAGAAATAAAGATGTTTACTACTACTACTTTACAGACAGAATTCTTTCTGTTATAATCTCTGCATGGTCAGGGCTGGTGGGTTTACCCACATAATTATTTATTCTTTATAGCTTTCGGGCAAAAAATTAAGGTTTTATGATGGAGAAACACTTATACCAAAGTTACTTCTATCCACTCAATACTCATCTTAAACCCAAGTCGTAAAAAGTTCCATATTTCAAATGCACTCATTTATTTATACTTCCTATATTCATATGGTAAATTTGGATTGATAAGATCCAACTAGAGATGTTTCCAATTACTCTAGAGTCCGGATACTCAAGTTTATTATGCTATTTGAAATTCCTATCGAGAAAAGGGTAGAGAGTCGTAAACTCTTAGATGATACAAAGTGTATGTAGGTACTCATTTCACATTATGCGGCCTGTAATAAAATCGCTATCGTATAGCTTTATTTGAACAATACGACAGTTAAAGAGACAAAGTATCCTTCCTTTGAGAGTCAGTTGTATCCAAATGGCTTTTGAAGTTATTATTTACTAGATAAAATTATTCAGAGGAGGAAATGCCGGCTCTAAGGCAGTGTATCCGGAAACCAACCGCTCTAGTTAATTTCTGGCAACAATAATGTCCTTCCCAGGCAATTATCTACTAGACAAAGGTATCGGAAACTGCAGATACTGATATAGATCCCCTCTATCTACATCAACTATTATTTCCAAAGATTTGTTTGAGAGTTCATAGAACAGGCTGAATAACTTACCCAGTTAAACTTTTGGCACAGTTGGTTAGTTTTTTGCGTTGTCTTTGGTACGTTCTGCCTGAGGCTTTTCAAATACTGGCCAAATATTGCTGAAGTTTCAGCCTCCTGAACGAAGAACTTTTTTAATAACCATGCAAATTGTTGGAGCAGCTTTTGGCCAGATTGGTATCGTAATTAGAAGGTTGTAACTGTTACGCGTTATAGACAAACAGCGCCTTTGAGATATTTTTAGCTTTTAAATATTTTGGAAATTACTCTAAAAAATTGTTGAAGGCACTTATTGCTATATACAATATTGAAATCATAAAGTTAGAACGTGTAGCCCGTCCAAGTAACAATTTATTCAAAGGTAAATAAGTGGTTAATGTGGGCGAAGTAATAGGTACTTAGTGATTAATGTGAGCGAGATAACAACAGTAATCATATCAATATCCCTACTTACCAACACGCCAGTACATATAAAATAAGCCAACTGTGTGCTTCTGAGCCAAAAATAGACATAAACAAGAACTAAGATTAAATTTTATGGTTCCAAACCTTCTGCAAGCATTCTGCTTGGTTAGGCAATATCTAGAGCGTTATTACATATTTTCCTCTTTCCATGAAAAGAAGCTTGTCAGCAACAATCATTAGTTATGAGGGTTATCCGCTTTTCCAAACATGCCAAGGTTTCAAATACTTACCTTAAGCAGATGGTTGATCGCCCTGATTCTTCATCATGACTAACATTTTTTTTAGTTTCAGTTGACTGATTTTATATTGGAAAAAAGCGGAAATAACTCTAATTCATGCGTCTAAGACTTTGCGCCTAATAGTCCATTTTTTAAACAAAATGCTCCCCTTATAAAAGCAACAGCTTAAGCAACATTAAGTCCATTAGGTACTAAGGCCGCGAAAGATTTGATGTAACCTAAACCTATTTAAGTTCCACAGTTGACTGTTGGCTCCTACAAATGGTCAAAATTTACATTTTTGTCGCCAATTTGCTTACATGCTTGAAATACACACATTGTTTGAACTAGGATCCAAATCTTTTTTGCTAGGAAACAAAATTAGGAACATTAGGAACAAAACTAGGAAAAAATCAGATTTTTAGGAACTTATCGAAAAATCTGCCTATGGAAATAGATGTGCAATAAAATGACCAGAACTTTTTTAATACCCTGTATATTGACTTTTAGTAAGTTTTAGTTAATTGGGCTATCAATTTTGGTCAGGAAAGGTATTCTAGATAGATAACTCAACAAACGCGGTTTTCGAGATATTTACGATTAAACTGCAAAGTGTCTATTGTAACCACTCAATCTGGCGCAGTCGCCCAGATTAATTTTTTTATTATAGTTTAGTATCTAGTAGTTTTTCTTACAAAAGCTTATTACCAAGTTTCGAAAAAATTGTTGCCTTCTTCAGGGTTTAATTCGTTTGCTTAATTCAAAATGTTTTGAGTTTCATGGTGGACATTTTGCGCAATTACTGTCGAAATTGAATATGTTTTATTAATGGTGAATAATTTCAAACCTTTTTTCGGTTAAAGAATAAAGTTTAATAACTATTTGTTCACCTTTTGCCAATTATTATTAATTTAATTTTAATGTGGTTAATTCAGCAGTTGTACAACCCTCTGCATTTTTTGTTTAATGGAAAATATCTCGAAAACAGCGATTTGATGAGATGTCGATCAAGAATACATTTTTGCGAGAAATTAGTCGACAAATAGAATCGGATACTCCAAAAGCCAGTATACGGGGTGACTAAAAAATTGAAGCCAATGCATTGCCGATATCGCCTTTCCTACAAGTGTCTCAGAAATTCCTTAAGCTCGAAAACCTCTCTATCTCAAATTTACAAAATATTAAATGTACATTAGAAAGCTGAAATTCTAAAATATGCCGAAAAGGCAATGTCTGCCTGTCACCCTGTATATATGTTGTATTTGCTTGGAATAAATCGCAACATTCCACTGATCATTTAAACGCAAAACTTGTTTTTTCTTACTTCTTTATGTGTATTTCTTTGGGCTTTCTACAGTGCTTGTAGAGCTTTGTTATTGGCTTTTTTAAGACATTCCTATCTTTTTTTTTGCTTTTTTTGCCTGTTTTTGATTCTTAGTCAAAGTTCTCAACGATAATTATTGTGTATACTGATGTGCTTATTTGCACAATTTCGCAAAAGGTCTAGAATTATAATGAAGAAACTTTGTCAGTTTCTATTTCAGATTTTTAATAAAAAATTAAATGTTAAATTTGTTACGCACAACGTGTAAACATTGTTAAATAAACCAATATAAAATTTAAATAATTTTTCAGGGGCATCAGCAAATATTTCTTCACTTTTCTCAACAATATTCGTTACTTACAGTCCCATTATCTCAAATTTTACCATGTTTCTAATCGCATTAGAATGTATAAATTAGACTTATAAATACCAACATGAATTAAGAGAATTAATACAAAGAATTAAGTTTACAATCAAATAAACAAAACTTTCTTTGTCTTTTGACAATTTATAAAAGAATTTCTTGCAAATGGGAAAGATTCCTAAATAAAATAGGTGAATAGCGGCTGGAACTCCGTCAGAAAATTTTATAGTGCAACTCATTTTTATATTAGTATATAAGTTTATATTACAATAATAAAACACCATACGAAGATACTTTAAGACAAACATTGCCATGACAAGGAAAACTCATGATATTTTAAACAATTTTTCAATACTTGGCAACAACATAAAGGCTTATTTAAAAATATGCGAATTACAGTTACAAAACATTCCTGCACATTGTGAAGGCAGGAGAAAAACGAAACGAAGTATGTTAAGGAATGTCAGCTTAAATGGAAGAATTTGTCGCATTGTGAATTTCAATTCTCAATTTTCTGGTGTCTGATGTTGATATTTCAGGATCTAAAGGCCAAAATCAAAAGAAATCGATTATGGAAATACTGCTGTTTTCATTTGTACTCTTGTTTTGGTCATTAAACCATAATTTTCATGATTTTGAATCCGTTTGTTTGTAAAAGCCACATACAGTTGACCAACTGACAAAAAGCAATTTACTTTATATAAACAAATCTAACCATATTTTCACTAAACTTCTCATTTATTAGTTATATAATCCGATATAATAATGTTCTTGCCTGCTCGTAAATGAATAAAGCCTTAGCTCGATGAAGGTTTTACCCAGCCTGGAGTCCATAACGTGATATCATATTATTATTGCCCAATGTTGCCTTAAACCCTTATGGGATTTACTGGACGCACACAGAGTTACCCGATATTTTCGCAACAAACAATACAAATATTTTCAGAGTGCTGGTTTCTGGATATATTTCATTTAGGGCTGGTAGATTGTGTTCAAGGCTAGACGGTTAAAACGGTCCTTAATTAGTAACCATTTAATTAAAGTAAAACAATTTTTTGACGACAATATGAGTTTTAGATAAATAGAAGTGGAATTTGGAAGCACTGAAAATGTTATATACTTTTATACGCGTTTGTACCGTAATGAAAGACGGGTGATTGTTGTTATTAATAAGCAAAATTTCTTCATTCGTTCAAAAATATCTGCCAAATGTCCAAACCATCTTAGCTGTTTATTTGTTTTGTTTTCTCTTTGAGTTTTTCCCTTGCCATATTTCACTTCTACTGTTTGGATTTTATTCTTGAAAGTATTTGTTGGTACTATTGAACTTGGCTAAAGTCGCCGTAAATCCCGCCATAAAATTTTAGCCTAAATCAGAGCCCAAAGTGCTGCATTAATTCTTTGTTCTTACTTCTAGATTCAATTTTCTATTGCCTTGTATCTGCACCCGAAGGATTTACAAATAGTCACCTGTTTTAATTTTATTTTATCACCTCATCTATATCTATATTCATGATTTTTGCGTTTTACCACACTTCTGTTGCTATAGTTTTCGCTATTTTAATCACCTTGGTTGTTGACTTTAACTCTTCTCTGTGTAAGTTCTGTTTCGCTTTGAGCAAACAAAATTATATCGCCTGCAAATCATGCAATCATAAATACCAACCGTCGTTTATTACTTGTGTGAGTGTTTTCTCCTCTAGCTGCTTTAATGTGGTCACTTCTTCGCCTAAAAAGCGTTTCCTTCAAACGGAGAATATTTTTGTTGACATTCGCCTCGTTTCTTTAACTTTCTTTAGTTTTATTCCTTCGCAGTAATTTTCGCTCCCTTGCTCAAATCGTCAATTTTTCATTTCTGTCATTCTATCCTTTCCTTCTTTATAATTTCATTTTCTTATCTAATTATGACCCCATTTTTATTCTTCACCTGTCTTACATTGTTTGTCTTTTCTTTTCTCAGTGTTTCTGGGTATCTGAAGACATTTTTGTTGTCCATCCCTTTGCCAAATTCTGACCACTTTTTTCGCTGCTTCATAAATCTCATCATTGTTTCTATTGGATTTTTCGATGCTGCTACTGACTTCTCATGAGTATTTTTCAATCAACCTTTCTACATTATTACTTCTTCCTTTTTCCTCCGAACATCTGTTTCTGTTCTATCATCGCTCTTCTATTTATGTCTCCAATTATTATTAACTTATTTTTAGTTTTATCTCTCACAACTTCTCTTTCCTCTTTGTATTACCTACCTCCCAAATCCATTCCAAAATTCTTCATCCAATGTCAATTTTCCGTCGCCGTTCATTTTGTGTAATAAAAATTTTCAAATTTAGTCAAAATATTTATAAAAATTGTTAACCGTGGTTTTTCTTTTTTGTCATAACTTGTGTGTGTATGACCCACATTTCCCCATTCGGTTAACTTTCACTTAAAAAAAAACGAATACTTTTCATAGAAGGAAATGAATAAAAGTTGTTAAAAACAACTCCAAGAAACGAAATCACCTAAACCTCACATTAGAAATAAATGACCGTTAAGTTGTTCGCACGCAAGGATGATTAAATAGACAATACTAGCATTCATGCATCATAAATAATTCGTTTTACTAACGTTCCAGGGATTTACTATGCACTGAACTTTTTAGGCAAAATAATAGACGGGCTGATAATAAATTCAACAGTTTGATTAATAAAGGCATAAGTATGGGAAATGCTTTGTACATTACCTTTTTCATCACCAAATTACTGAAATGTATGTTATAAATGTCTATTCTGAGCTCATAATGGATTTTTTTGGTCTATAGGGAATGTTTGTATTCAATTGAACTGGTGGACGGTATTCGAGAATAAACGCTGAATATTTTGGAGAATAAACAAAATTATGAAATAGAAAAGAAAGTTAAAGTCAGCTTTTAAGCAGAAACCTAATGTATAGCTGAGTTTTAGCAAACATTTTAATATAACCGCAATTTGTCCATTGCAAGCTCATTCCGATTTTCTCAAATTGTTCAAGCAATGTAAAGAATAATTATAGATGAACGTAAATTCGAGAGTTAAGAATAATAAAAAAAATGTGTGTCATAATCAAGCAAATTATGGAAGTAAATAAATTTAAAGAATTTGAAATGTAAATGGTGAATAAATATGTTATACAGATTTTTCTAAAAGTACAAGCTCTACGTTTTCATATACTTTCACAATAAGTTTCGCTGTTTAATGAGGCAATTTCTTATTCAACTGCAATTATTTCCAAAGACAAATCGCTAATTTGAGCGTTGGCTTGTACCCGCCATAATTAATAGGACAATTAGACCGGTTTTAAGCTTTCTTTAGATTGATGCATAATTACGTTTTAATCTTTATAACGTCCGCAAACCAGCAAAACTGCAAATTCGGTGCGCAACTTAATAATCCAACAATTAGTCTTGTTATTAAGTATGCCCGCAGCCATACCATTAAATCTGCCGGGCAAAACAGAGTTTTCATAATTATGCTGATATACAAGTGCAAAGCATAATTGTGTTCGTAATGATAACGTCTCCCCAAACAGGAATTATTAAGCACAAGAAACCCTAACGAATGTAATTACCATTATCACAATGTATTACCATAATTATTTTTAGTGAGATTTGCCCCTTTGAGTGACGCTTCCTTCTTTTAATCGTCTGATAAAGAATGTGTTTTCAGTTTTAAAATATATACGGGGTGTCAATTTTAAAACTTCTCACCCTTAATATCCCTCGGAAAGACATGTCAATTTTATTTATAAGGGAGATACTTTAAATTAATGTTTTTAGCCTTCTTGTTTCAACCCCCAACCTTAAATTTTTTTTCCGGTTGTGTCTGTTAAATGCTCTCTTACGCACACCCAGAGCTGATGTTCTGGTGCTCTGGGCTGTGTGGGTTAAAGTTTGAAACGGTGCCACCCATGGGCGTAGCGAGGAAGAGGCAGGGGATGGTAATGCCACTGAAAAGATAATTGAAGGCTCTTTGAATCGATGTGCCACTTGACCCCCATTCCCATTGAAGATTCTAAGGGTGACATCTACCCCTCGTAGGCGGTTTAAATAAGAAGGAATTTCAAATGTGACCTGTCTTTCCGATTTTTCATGTTTTTTAGAGAGATATTAAGGGTGGGAAGTTTTCAAATTGACACCCCGTATATAAATAAGCTGTAAACTTCCTTTGGGTAAATGGGTTATTTAGACAAAGGATGAAATTTGATATTCCCTTTAAATTTGCAACATGCTCATACAAGTGCTCATTAGGACATTACCTTTGATGCAACTTGAGCCGCTTGGTGCTCCAGATTTGTCGGATGTGCAAATGGATTCGTTTGTCTTCAGAAACAACGCGGTTATAGAGAAAGCTGCTGCTAAATATTAAAAAGCAAGGAATGGAATTGCATAAACTACATTCACGCTAATCGAGATCATTTTTATTCGATTCGTTCAAGGTAAATTGAGACTAAATGAGTTTTCGCTTTGTTGTCGTTTAAATAGCGTCTAAGGAGAGCGTTTAATGCACTTAAATATAACTGAGGCTTTGGGCTTTATATGAGGCAAATAAAAGTCCAAAATCTGGATTTGGCATCTACAATTAAATTATAAGAGGCTGTTATCAAACGATCTAAAATCGAGCAAAAGCTGGCCAAAAATTTCATAGGTCCCAGTAATTAATAAAAGCGCAATCAAATACCATCTGAAAGCGAAAAATCAATCTTAATTAAAGAGCAAAAATAGCTCAGATTGGAATAGTTTCTAGTTATTTTTTTTCGCAGCAGTAAGGAAAGTTGAAAAATATTCATTTAATTAAACTGGGCATTTTTAAGGATCCAACTAGAGCATTTCCAGTAGAACAATCGATAAAGCGTAATTGTTAAAAGCACTTTATTGTTCACCACTACTCAATGCTAATCATTAATTTAGCCACTTTCAAAGGCGTTAATTACACAACAGACGCTCAGCGAAGGTGGTCAGTTTTCCAATTAATTCCTTTCGAAGTGGCTAAATTACCAATCAGCATTAAGTGGCGATTAACGTTACAATGCAATTTACAACTCCACAGTTCGTGATATTGATTTGAAAGGATGCGACAAATTATTTCAAATTTTGAGAGAAATCAGAGCGCGAGAAGCAAGTGGAATAATATGTGATCTAATCAAAGAGGTTTTTTAAGTCACTTGTGTTCTAAACGAAAGTAAACGGCTAAATTACCAAACAGCATTAAGTGGCTATTAACGGTACAATGCAATTTACATCTCGACAGTTCGCGATATTGATTTGAAAGGATGCGACAAATTATTTGAAATTTTGAGAGAAATCAGAGCGCGAGAAGCAAGTGGAATAATATGTGATGTAATCAAAGAGGTGCTCTGACAATTTTTTTTAGCTTCTGCAATAATGCTGTTTGAATTAGTACGACTTTCATATTGAGCAGGTTTCGGGGCAAAAAAATCAGAAAAAACTCACCAGTTTCAAGCAACATTGATTAGAAACTGGCGACTTTTTCGGGCTTTTAGGCCTTCATGAAAAAGAGGTTTTTTTTGACGTTTCGCAAGCACTAGGGGCTTACATGTTCAGAGTTCGTTTTCTCGACGTAAGAACGAGCTTTGAAGATGCTGAAGGCCCGAAAGCCCGAGTTTTGATAACTAGAGTTTGGTTTTTTACTTTTTAAGCGATTATTTTTAAAAAATACACACACCTTGTATTTTTTGACCTAGTTTCAAGATTCGGTTTTCTTTTGGTTAGATTGGAATAATTGTTTTTTTAAGTTTTGCTGGGTTGTGTTGTGAGCAATTTAATTGATTTTAACAGATGATTTTATGTCCGATAAAGTTCGCAAAATCAGCGGAATTTTGCTTGTATTTTTTGCATATTTTCCGATTAAACTTTGCAGTCTGAAAGGCACGTACAAATAGGTTTAGATTAAAATAAAATTTTTATTTTGTGTGTGTAGAATATTTATTTTTTCAATTTAACCATTTTTGTTAATGATAAATTACTGCGATTGAAAATAATCAAGTAAATTGGATTGTTCTTTTGAAAACATCTTCTACTCATAGATACCCCTGAAGACATTTAGCGGATTTTCTTCTTTTTTGCAGAAAAATAATACAATTCAGGATTCTATAAAGTTCACCTTTGCTCAAACAGTAAGTGCACGAATTCCAGAAAACCTGGCAAAATAAATTAGCTCAATTAAAAATGAATATATAGAGTATAATATGTTTCCACCGCCAGAGGAAAGTTACGAAAAACTTTCTTACTTTTAGTTTAACTTACCGTTTTGTGCACCCAAGTTGGAAGCGAGTTTTTTAATGGCTTCAATGAAGTTGGGCTGCTTTTATTAACATTCTGTTAATTAATAAATGTTATAATAGTGCAACTCTTAAAAAAGTAATTAATAAAAGAAATTATGTTCTGAATAAAATTATTTTATTTCTGTAATAAATATAAAATAATATTGCTGTTACGTTTTTTGTATTTTATAGGTGAAATAGTGATAGTTCAACCCTTCGTGGTTGAACTGTGAGCAAATTTTTGCTAAAAATCTTTTTTAATGATAATTGGACACAATAAATGTTTGAAATAAAATAGACAGTCGACCATTATAGGATGACTTCTAAAGAAAATTCTGCTTGAACGAAATACTTAAAATTAACTCCAGTAGTGATTAAAAGGAAATAGGAAAAATGTTGATAATTTTTCCGTCTAACCCCCTTTGAATCAAAGAGATTATTTTTCAAATGAGCCCATTCAATTGGGGTTTATTTATCGGTCCAACGGAATTTTCCTAAAGCCGCTCAATCAATGAAAGTAAAAAAGAATATTCAATAGTATTCACTAGCAAAAAATTTACCTTTTAAGAATGTTCAATCGAGCGAATTATTTGCGCTCGAGTCACTCTAATAACGGCAATTACATCATCTCACATCTTCTTGTAAAAGGAACGTTCATTCAGGCGAAAGTCTGCTAAAAAATAAATTTCATACAAATGTCTCATATTCTGTTTTTTTGCAGCAATTTTCCGCCTACTTCCATTTACTGTTTTTGCCGAAAATACAGGAAATACTTGAGGCTTTTCAAATTGAAAAATTCATTCATGCAAAGGTAAAGTTAATTTGCTGATTTCACTTTAAAAGTATATCAACTCGTGCTGATAAATGACGCACATTTTTTGTTCGCCAAGGCAAAGTCTGGTTTAGACTTTCAATGTTTTCGACTATTCAGTATTCGCAAATAATACTACAATCGCGATGTAACTTCCTTTTTATCAAACATTCTGTAGTGGCCAATAATCGCCTTAGAAATAAAAGTTTCTTTAGCTCCATCTGAAGAGTAACATTGATTGATCTGCGCTCTTCGTTTAGAGTCTCCTTATGAATGCATTTCTCAACTCTCTTTCCTTTAAAACCTAATAGTTATTAATAAGCAGCATTTTACGGATATAACACACAACACATATTTTTACAGAAAATAAACAAAATCAATGCCACAAACTTAGAGCAAGTGGAAATTTAAAGCAACGCGAATAAAGGCATTTAAGCCAAGTCTTTTATGACTGATATTTAGAGCCATAGAGCTGGCATAGATAGTCAATATACGCTGCATTCCTGCAGGTAGAAAGCAGAGGAATTCGCAACCCGATGAAACTTATTACAACTTCCACAATGCAAACCATATAACCCGGCCATATCAATTTGCACGTACGCTTTTAGGCATGATATGTAATAGATTCTGCATCTATTCATTATAAATGTAATGTCAGTGGAGTCGCATGGGCACATTCAGCTTATAAAAGCCATTATGTCAAGACGATACGTTACAGCGACGTTATAAATCTCTAATGTAAACGGGTTTAGTGTCAGGGTAATATTTTCGCAAAGCAGCTCAAAGTCAACACATTGGTTCGAGGCTGGTTTAATTAAATTTGCCTTCTATGTCATTTTTAATGGCAATGAGCAATGATCTGGAATTAATGTTTTTGATAGTGTGAGCCAAAATTTTGAGGACAAATTTTATCTAGAGGCGTTTAAGGGATGGCGAATGGAAGGTCTTAATGGCTTCCGTTCACTCAAAACGAGGATATTTGCAAAAAGTATTTTTCACATAGGGCAACAGTGCAACTTTCGCACTTGGATGACATGAAGAAAGTCGGCTTATTTAGAGAGCTTTTGCCTGCAAAATAAATCCATAAATTACATTAAAAGTTCTGGCAGTTTTGTGGATATGATGTCTCTTATTTTCTCTAGAATATTCAAGAATTGGCTTTTGATTGGTGATTTTTTTGGACAAGGTGTACTTTGCCTTTCCTGTTTTTTTGAATCGGTGGTAAACTGAATTATCCGGTCAGTCTTCAAATCTATACATAAAATGCTCCAAATGTACTGAGACTTTTCCTTAAAAAGATACATCATTCTGATATTTTTATATAAAAAAGTATGTTCCAATATATTAACGATTTATGAATTATAGAAAATTAAATAAGTTAATGGCCTTTCTTCAGTGAACGAAAGTCATGTTCCAACATTACACTTAATTTATATATGAATACCTTGATGTCCTGCAATTTCTTTGATAAATTCCTGTTAAGCTGAAGATGGCAACAGTGTAACTTTCGCAGCTGGATGATAGTCAGCATTTGCTCGAGAAGTCAAACTAAAAGCTGCACAAGTTTTTTTTTTGTTATCATCATATAGACATTATGCTGTTTTAATTTTGTTTTGCTGCAATCTTTAAAGATAAATACCTTAATGATTTGCGATTATTTCAGTTGGATTCACTGTTTGTTTTCCTCTTTCGCTTGTAATTATTACCAAAAATTATTCCGAAAGAAGGAAAGAGTGGAATTTTTTCAGCCGGATAAGAGTAAGTTTGTAAAAGGAAATAGTTTTTGCTTGAGAAGTAGATGAAACAAAATATATAAATACGGAAATTATTTGCGATTTTGGATTCACCGATTTTTTTCTAGAACCATCTGAAATTATTCAAATCTAAAATTCCATTCATTGCAATTGCATAATTTCTCAAATCTTTAAAGGAAAAAGCAGTAAAAGTTGAGTTCAATGTTTTGTCCAATAAACGGAAATTGCCCAAAGCGTAACATTCAATTAAACTGAGATTGAAATTGAACATTCTGTGTTGCTTTTAATTATTATAAAAAATTACCATGAAAGGAGGCAACAGTTAAGCTTTTGCACGTGGATGAAAAACACGAAGGAACTTCCGGAAGGTTTTATAACAAAAAATTTTGTCTAAAGCAACATGTGTATCATACACTCATGGGTTATGAACACAAAATGTTGATTATTTCAATTGTTATTCAATGCAAAAATTATATTAAAAAAACACTCTGAAATTGCTTATGCTAATTGATTTTTTCTCAAGCAACGGTGCGACGCTTTCTCCAAATATTTGCCTCAGCCAGTTTATATTTGAGTTTCAATTTCCCCCTTTCTGTCGCCATCAGCATTTCAAATCGGATGTCTGCAAGTTTATCCCGGATTCAATCATCCTTGTTTCGAAACTTTGCTAATAACGTTAATACCTACTAATCCCATATCGTTATATTAAATACAACGCTTGGTTTCCTCACGCGGAATTAATATCTTCCATAAATGTGGGGGGGTTTACCTTGCCAGTTCTGTGTGAATCTTGATTTAATATTAATCCGCTCGACTGTGTCTCGACATATTTATAGCTCTATAAATCGGTTTATTTCATTTAGATCGTCTCAATTTTTGGTACCCTTACGCTTGTTATGGATGAACCGAATTTAGATAGCAAAAGTCACCCAGCCGCTATTTGGTGGAAATTAATGAGTCGATTAAATCAACCAAGTGAAAGCCTGATGTAAATATTTATTTAAAGTGGAGAAGCAAATATGGAAGAGCTAAATTATAGTTACCAGTATAGAAACGAACAGTGAAAAGCAAGTTAATTGGGTAACATACTAAAAGTATGCATAATAGTTCTAGGTCGATGGCAGGCGCATTTATAATTAGTTACAAGAATAACAGTTAAAATAAAAGTTAAAGAAGAAGAAATAACAAAGATAAAATATCATTCTTTAACATTGCATGACTAAACCCGTTGTTTGCGTTGAGTTTAAATGAGATTTTTAGGTTTAATTACATGGTATTGAGTATCAAGTAAATCCAAGCAGACCAAAAAGCATTATATCATTGAAATGTAAATCGTGTTAATATGTTTCAGTTGAATTTGTGGGAAAGCATATGCGCTTATTTGAAACTGTAAAAATCAACATAAATGTCCATCGTATCGTCTAGTGTACTAAAGTTAAGTTCATCATAATCAAGCATAAAACAGAAACAAGTAAATCGAAAACCGTGTTCAATATCGTAAAGATTTTCTCGTCGAAACCAGTGAAAATCGCACGCGAAAGCTTAAATATCGAGGAGGAACCGACTACACAACAAGAAGGTCAAGAATGGCGAAAATTCGTCGGTTCAATTAGAAGGAAAGTCCAGCGACATGTTTCTTCATCATCATCTTCTGCTGAGGCAACTTCCCAATCCAAGGGCGAGTCGGGATCGCGGAAAAATTCCCTAACGAAACCCGAAATGTTGAAGAAGGAGAAAAGCGAAGATAAGGAAAAGCAGCAGCAGAAAATTGATAAGCAACCGTTATCGAAACAGAAATCAATCGGCCTAGAAGGTGCTTCAAAAACAGACTATTTTAGAGCGTTAAGTTTTCGCGACAAAACTAAAAGTGTTTCTGTGAAATGCGTTGACAATTTAGTGGCGCCCAAACCAGGCGACAAAGGTGTTCGAAAGAGTGAAAAAAAAGACATTAGAACTAGTTTAAGTTTCAGTAGATGCAAAAGTAGTAGTAGTCCTAAGGGTAAAGAGGGACTGAGGCAGGACGATTTCCTCAAGGCAACCATGCGGATATTTTTGGTCGTTTCTCCACCAATCGGCAAATTGCAGGTAGGTCTAAAGTAGTCTTACCATCAAACAGCACCGGGATTCATTTGAGCCTCAATTGAGTTTTAAACAAGCGCATAAAAGGCGTGATGCGAATATCAAACAATTCGGCCTTCTGAAAGGGCATTTTATTAATGGGAAATTAATTCCGCCGTTATTATATGGGCAATTAGCGTTAACGAAGATGGATATTTTACGTGGACGTTGGAATTTTCCCTAATTATATTTTAAGAATAACTTTGCCGCTCGGAAATTAGCGCTCAAGAGAATATTTAAGTTTGTCATTTAGCTCTTTTGTTAAGGATTTATTCCTTAAACGGAAAGCGATAGAGCGGAAAATTATATTTGAATATTGAAATTTTCGAACTTTTAAACAAACTTTCCCTGATACCGATATGGAGCCGAAATTGTTTAAAATCTGTCGAAAATTTCGAGTTAAAGAAACTGTACTATTTATGAAAACATTTCTCGAAACGCTAGTTTGTGAAAATTTGACCAAAATGGTAGTTTTTTTCATCCGGCGAGGTTTGGGAAATGCTCTCTTACGCACACCCTGGCGCTCTGGGCTGTGTGGGACTTTTTTTACAGTTAAGCACAGTTTTAAATGCAAAAAATTGATCATTTATTTACTTACTGTCTTTGTTTTTGTCGATTTATTTTAATGCAATTTTTTAATCCTAATGTATTTTTTAATTAATTTTTTACTGTATGCCTGTCGGTCTATGCACTGTGAAATAGCAAAAGAACTCTCATATTTCCATCGGACGGCATTAAAAAATATATTATGAATTCGTTTTTTTATCTACACATTGCAAACCAATAATAGTAAATATAACAACAGCAATAGAAATATGTTCTTTATTTATGTCTTTATTTTTAAGTTTGTTACTTGAAATTCAGTAAAAACTTTTGTCTTTGTAACATTGATTTTCCTGGTTGTATTTGTCTGGTGTCAAGCTTGGTCAAACTTTAGCAAATTATTTTTTACAACCTCAGTTAAAAAATAGATATAGAATAGAATGCAAAAAAATTATCTTTCACTTCCTACCCTTCTTATTGTCCAATTGTTTTTCAGAGGATTTTTTTCATTTCTATACAATTTTTGAAACTTAAAGAATTTTCAATATTTTTTATTTCTGCTGTCTGTGTCTGTGCTTGCTCTAAAAAAGCAAACTCACTCTCAATTTACCTCTGAACGAAAATAAAAGAAATACTATAAATTCGTTTTTTTTCAAGTTTTGCCACACTTAGTTTCAGTTTAAAAACTCATCAAATCTTTTACTATCTTTTTCATTGTCGATTTATTTTCAAGAGCATATTTCTATACAATTTTCTAAACAAAACGTGTCTTCTTAATATAATTTCGATTTCTACTTTCTGCCTTCGCTTAAAAAGGAATTAAAAAAAAACAATTAAAAAAATATTACACATGCCTTGATTAATCTACAAAACTGATGCTAGTAATAATAACACTAATAGCAATTTAGCAATAAGCCTCATTTCCTTTGTAGTACATTTTCCAACTACCATACATTATCATTTAACTTAATGATAAAAACGAAATATTATTCCATAAATTCATAATTGCATGCAATTGATATAAAGGACATCAAAGTGCAGTAAACATGATGTTTTATGAGTTTGTTTGAGTGAAACAAAGCGGCTTACCAAACATGTGTATTCAAAAGAGACAGAAAGTATTTGACGTTGTAGGCGGAGCATCAACTAAGTTTGACACAACCCAATTGGCTGTCTCTCATTAAAACCCCTCCCATCTAAAAATCCACACGCTTGTATTGGTTAAACATTGAACTTACCATGCTGCTTGCTTGTTCTTCTCCTTTTAATACACGCATTTAAAGTTCTACCTTGTTCTATCTGCTTGTATCAGTTAAATACATAACTATGTGCTCATAATCGCTCAGATTATGAGCCGCTAGACTAATATAAGTAATAATTTAACCTGGTTGAAACTGAATTCCAAACAAACCCTGTTTATTTGAGTGTTATATTCAATCGACTGCAATCGCATTAAGGCAAGACAAATGGCAAAATTGGCCCTTTTCCTTATTGCTTGGTTGTTTGTTTTCGTAGATATTTCATTGCGATACAACCAAAAACAGTTTTCCTGTCTCATAAATATTTAACATTATTTATACTTGACTTGCCCGTTTCCTTTTCTGCAATATGCTTGCCAGGAAAACCGCAACGAGTCGTTGTTCTTTAATTTATTTTCAGTTAATTTACAACGTTAAACTATTTAATTGTAAAATGTAAAAATAGGAACTGGGAATTAAATTTTTGAGGAAATCTTCCATTTGGAGGACACTGAACTTCCAAACATCCAGTTGAAATTTAAGAGGATTATAACCAAGGGAACAATGCTCTGTATCGAAATAAATTATTTACCTACTTTATTGCTTAGGTTGAGCCGCCGGCTCTGAACTAAAGACCATATTCAGTCTTATAAATTATGGAACAGCATTAACTTTTCTGTGATTCATTGGATCAATTTCGTTTTATGTGCTTTCTTATCAGCTTTTCACTTAATCGAAAAACGCGCCTTCCACTAGAGGCTTTTTTACTTGATTCTGGCGTAAAAAATTAATTTCAGTTAAGGACATTTCAGTGAAAAAGCCTTGACACGTTTCACCGAGCGCTTTCTTCTAGCACAATATTTCGAAAAGCCAATGCTGATCGATCCTCATAAACAATTATCAACTGAAGCGAGCATTTTCTACATCTAAATTTAAACGATGATTGATTGGCGGTGAACTGCAAATACTCAAATTGAACCATTCGAAATGCCGGTTTCCATTGCGACCCAGTCATATTCGTAACAAGAACTTAGCAAAAAATTAATGATACGTTCGGAGGATTTTAAAATGTAAGTTCGCTCGCGTATTAAATGAAATTTTCCATAGAATCTTCCATTATTAGGGATTATTTATACCAGCAAAAGGAGTGGGATTTAGGCATCTGGTTTTTCTTCTTGTATAATTATAATTTTGCTCTCAACCTGATTAATTTTGATTGGCAAAACTAAAACTTTTAAATTATCAGCAAACAAAAGCACAAAGTTTCCTAGCAATGTTTGAATTTCGAAATCGTTTGTCTACTTTGGCAATTAATTAATGCTAGTAGTAGTAGTAAACATCTTTATTTCTAAAAAAGGCTATCGACCTATCGGTCTTTCTGCCCTTGTTTAATACATGCAGTCTTAATCTAGATAAAAAACCAATATGAAAATTCTCCTATTCTAGGTTAACAATAGTAGTAGTAAACATCTTTATTTCTAAAAAAGGCCATCGACCTATCGGTATTTCTGCCCTTGTTTAATACATGCAGTCCCAATCCAGATAAAAAACAAATATGAAAATTCTCCCATTCTAGGTTAACAATGTTATTAAATAAATAAGATTTCAGTGGCAAGAAGAAATTATTTTATTGTCCACTAGTCCGTTGCGTTTGTAAGTGTTCGAGTAGCGTTAATGTAGGGAAACGGAAGCGGGATTGTCTGGTTGGTCTTGTAAGACAAAGGGGATTCAGTATGGTCCAGTTGTAGGGGTTGTTTGTCCATTTTGTCTGTAGCTGTATGAGTCTTTCCGAGATCTTTGTCATGTTTGTGCGTTCGTATAGTAGTTGGGTGGGGGGGTTGTGTAGTGGGTTTTGGGGGTGTCTTATTCGTGTTATTAGTCTTAGTGCAATTTGCTCTGTTGTTTGTGTATAACGTTTTGTCCTTTCTGTTCCGTTGGTCATGAGTACATGTCCAAAGTCTAGCAAGGGTCTACAAATAGCTTTATATATTTTGGTGGCGGTGTTTGTGCTAATTCCTCTGTCTTTGTAGGTTAGTGATCGGAAGTGTTTCGCTCTCTTCATTGTTTCTGCCCTGATGTTTCGCATGTGTTTAGTGAATCTAAGTTTGTGGTCGATTGTGATTCCAAGGTATTTTACGTCGTTTTTTGGTTGTGTCGTTTGGCCGTCTGCTGTTATTGTAGGGGAATCAGCGTTGAGTCTGTGGTTTGTGAGCAGAAGTTGGTTTTTTGACGCGTTTGGTGTTAGTCTCCATTTATAAAACCATGTCATTGTGTTGTTTGTTAGTGTTTGGAGTCTTTGCGTTGCTCTCTCAGTAGTTTTGTCATGTACAATAAGTGCCGTGTCGTCTGCGTATTGTAATATGTATGCCAATCTGTCGATTTGATTTTTGTCTGGTAAGTTGTAATTGTATATGTCATGGCAGTATATATTGTAGAGAAACGGTGAGAGCGGGGATCCTTGAGGGAGCCCTTGTTCAGGGGAAAAAGAAAATGACAATGTTTTGTCAATTCGTACTTGTAGTTGTCTGTTTTCTAGTAAGTTCTTTATGGTGTGTAGTAGATATGTTGGTGTGTGTAGTTTGTATAGTTTGTATAGTAAGCCTCTATGCCAGACACTGTCAAAAGCCTTGTTAATGTCCATAAACAGGCAAGCTGTCTTTCTGTCAGTTAGGTGGGTAGTTTGTATATTGTTGGCCAAAATAAAGAGCGGATGAACAGTCGAGTGATGCTGTTTGAAACCAAATTGGTAGGTAGGTATATATTTTCCAATCACTTTTTCAAGCCACTGCTTTATTATGTATTCAAAAATTTTGCTTAGTACTGGAAGTAGTGTAATTGGTCTGTAGTTGCTCGGTTGTGTATTGTCCAGTCCATTTTTGGGTATAGGGATTATTAAGCCGTTTTTCCATGTTTCTGGGATTCTGCCATTTGTGATGCAGTTGTTCAATTCAGTTAGGATCAGTTTGTGTGTTTCTTGAGTTAGGCTTTTCAAGAATTTTGCCTTAATTTTATCTTTCCCCGGTGCAGTGTTCTTGATGTGCGCTAGGGCTTCATCGTACTCTGTGTCTGTGATCAGTGTGCAGGCATAGTTTGGTGAGTTGTTAAAATAGTTCAAGTACCAGTCGTTGATCAAGTTCCAGTTGTCATTGTCGAAGTTAGGGTTTGTCGATGTGCTGATGGCCCTTTAATAGTGTCTGGCGAATGCGTCCGCTTTCTCTTTGTCTGTGTAGCGTTCTATTCCGTTTTCGTCAATTGTGTCAGTAGTGCCAGTCTTCCTGTATTACGCCAGTTTCTTAATTTTTCGCCAGTATGTTTTGCCTTTGTCCTTCTGTATTTCTTTACATGTTTCTAGCCATTTGTCTTGTCGGTATTGTCCAATCATAGTTTTAATGTTTCTGTTAAGTTGGTTCATTGTCTTTTTTAGGTCGTTATTTTGAGTGTTTGTATATAGTCTATACAGTTCTCTCTTATGTTTTATTAGTCTCAGTATGTATTTGGGTAGTGTATGTCGGTAGAAAGCATTTTTTATTTCCGGGCTAAATTTTCCTATGGCTAGTGAAAGTTGTTGTTGTATGGTTTCTATTGAAATGTGCTGTGCTTGTGATTGAATGTAGTCATAATTAATGCTATTATTCACAGAAAGTATTTTTAAAACACTCAGAAGTGTATTAACATTCTTTGTCTTCGCGCTGCCTTTATTCTCATCAAATATTTCATGTACGAGCTGTTTCCTTCAAGCAAATAATTCCATTCCAGTGATAAAATTGGAAATGGCTTTCCACGACAGTAGATCGATGTTGTATTGGTAAACAACTGAATTAATTCGATATTTTTTTATTATTTTCAGCAAACAATGCATTCATTTGTCAATTGGAATGGTACTTAAAAAGGCATTAATTTCAGATTTTGCCAGGGAAACATATGGGAATATGCTGGTGATTTGGAAATAGCCATTTGAATAAACCTTCCATTTGATAATGGTCGACGTGCCAATGAATTTATGAGGGTTTTTTATTGGAATAACTGGAATTTTGTAAAGGGCTTTGCCTAATAATTAGTGTCAATTTGAATGTGAAACTTTACTATTTCCAGTTGCATTGGTTAGTCTGTTTGTTCAACATAACTATGCGTTAAAGGGAAAATGTGTCATCCGAAACAACCCTACCAAATGTATATTATGATACCGTCCCAGTCTCTTTAATGGAAAAAGACGCGAAACATCATCCGATTCGGGATCGGGTTTCGGATGTTCCATTAAAACGGTAAACTAATCTGTTTACGTCCCTCGACTAAATCGAGAGACATTCATAAATCATTTGCGTGAATCGGCTTCTGATCCAAGCGAAAAAAAGGTTTGTGACATGCAAGTGGGTCGAAAGCAGGGAATCAGGAAAAAGATTCCTTCTCTTAAAAGGGGATTTAGACAAGTCTCCATTTTTCCATAGCGGATACATCAAATTAACTTTTTTCGATCCGAAGAGGTGGTAAATTTCTATATATTCAGTATGCTGGATTACTGGGTTCTCTCCAGGATCAAGAAAGGTTTTGGTTGGTTTCATATGTCAGCCTTTAGAAAGTTTCAACATACTATAAATTATTTTAACGTTTGCCTATTTTTAATTGAAAAAATCCTTCAATAACGAACATTCAAGACTGCCTAAGGTGGATTAATGAGAAAAGGCTGGCAACTGTAAGAATCAACCGGATCTTATTTTATACAAGCTGGTGAGTTTTTCGGGTTTTTAGGCCGTCGGAAAATAGAATTTCTTCCTGGCGTTTCGCAAGCACAAGCATCTTCAGAGGTGTTTTGCTTGAGAGCTTACACTGTACTTATTTTATACAGTTTTCAAACTTTAGTTTTAGCTATTCAAAGGCTAACAATGAAGTATAAAAAAATGTTAAATGACTTTGCTTTTGAACATGTTTTTGAGCTTCGACTTAAAATTTCCTTTGGAACAATTTGGTCCAAATCATGACTATCCTTTACATCATCTTCCTGCACCCAACTTCTTTAAAGTGGCGATAAAGCACACCGCGCTAAGACCGCACCGCACAACAAAAGAAACCGCCATAAAACACGTCTTGCTACATGGAATCTGAGAGGTCTTCTGAAGCCGGGCAAGTTGGAAATTGTTGAGAGATCCTTGTGCGCTGCTGGAATAGCTTTTGCAGGAATTTCCGAAATGCAGTACAATGGGAGTGGACATTTTACGTCTTTTGAGAGAGGCTTTTATTCGGGTAACGTTGGTTTCTGGATGGCTAAAGGATTTTCGAACACTATACGGGGGTATAATACGATCAATGATCGAATAATAAGACCTCGATTGAATGCTAGGCCTACAATAGTTCATCTAGTACAGGTCTATGCCCCTGCATGTACCGCATCAGATGATGTTGTAGAAACATTCTATGGGAATCTGGAGGATGTTTTGCGAGCCCTTCCGAATAGGGAGATAACTATTTTGATGGGCGCTTTCAACTCCACGGTTCGGAAAACAGAACTGGATGATCACATGAGGCAAACAGTGGGCAGATTTGTAATCTGTGAACGTAGTTCTAGAGGAGAGCGTTTAATTCAGTTTTGTTTAGAGAATGGATTTTCCATAAGTGACACCAACTTTTCGCAACATCCTCGTCGTCTTTATACTTGGATATCACCAGATGGTAAATATCTGAACCTGATTGAATAAGTTATAGTCCAAAATCGTTGGAGATCATCCATAAGGTTGTGGAAGACGTTACTAGCCTCAGATTGCGGCTCCTACCACCAACTCCTTATGTGCAACCATACATAAAACACTACCCAAGATCACTGATACAGCATCCTACCAGACTCAGGTTAGGCAAAATATAGCAGATGATGTATTACAGATGCTAACACTCAACCTCAAATTGGACGAAACTTTATTCCAAAACAATCACGGATGGACCCACAAATCCTTCATGTGATAGAACAACGAAGATGTTCTTTCACATGAACTGAAAGCTTCGAGTCCAGTCCACATGCAGAAGACAAAATAACTAAATCTAATGAATATACAAGGGACAAAAACAGTTACAAGAAATATGTAGAGAAATACTAGGGTTCATTGCCACTCTAATACTACTAGAGACTTGTTTCAGAAAGTCAAACTTCTTACCCGAAAATTTAAACCAAAAAATTGGGCAGTTAGAGACAGTGAAGGAAACTTGGCTGCTGACCTGGATCAGGTGATTGTGGTCTGACACCAGTATTGTATGGATCTGTATGCTGACAATGACTATATTAAGAATCGTGAAAACAACATCCCCAAATTGAACCGTATTTTCTGCTCTCGGAAGTTCAAGCTACCACAAGCTAAAATTTAATAAGTCTCCTGGAATTGATGCTATAACAGCCGAGGCACTAAGGTCTATGGGACAGGGAGGCTTGAGAATAATCAGTTATGTCAGGGAATATGGAAGACAGACTGGTTGATGGCCTGGAGAACATCAACTGGAGAACATCAGTTTGTGTTCCACTTCATAAAAAAGGTGACACCAATAACGGAGATCACTATAGAGTACTTGTCTTGATATCTCATACCAGCAAAGTTTTCCTCTATATTCTTCGATCCCGTTTGGAACACTATCTTCTATGGCAGATATGCCCTGAACAAGGTGGATTCACAAGGGCAAGAGGCACTAGGGAGCAAAAGGGCGTGGCGACGAATGTTGAGAGTGCCCCGGACCGCACATAGCACAAAGTTCACAAGTTCTACAAGAAATACGCTCGTCAACACGTGTGTCCAGTATTGTGTACTCTCGAATTCTTCATTTTTTGCTCACACAACTCGGATTGAGCATATGGAGGGGCTTATTGTACAGGGAAAACCTGAAGGAAACGGAGGCAGAGCAAAGAAGGCAACAAGGCCTTAACAGTTCCAAGATATTCTAGAAAATAACAACAATTTATTACAGGCTCTTTTCGTCCGGAAGACCAAAACTTCTTTCGAATTTTCCGCATTGTTTGAAATTTCCAACAAGAATTTTCGAGTCATTTGGCTAAGGGATTTTAAAATGTCCTTACTGACACGATATTCTTTTAATTTTCCTATGGAACAGTGTCGAATCAGTTAACGAGTTTCAGCCACTCGAATACGAGAAGCTATAAATCTTGGTTATAGCTTATTAGATGAAATGCCTTTTGTAATTAAATCCAAACTCCGTTATGGGAGATGCTTAATTTCAGCCCATCTCTTTGATGTTTTATTAAGAGGACGACGCTAGGCAAATTCAATTAGACACAGCTATGTGGAAATTTGTGGTTCTTACAGATATTAACCTTTGAGTGACTTCAATATTTGTAAGCTTTGTGCTTCAAATAATTCATGCTGTACCAGATTATAATACAGACAGGGGTTTCAACCAGATGCTGTTTGAAAGTAAAAATTTAAACAGCATTTAGTTGAAACCACTCGTCAAGACGACGCACATCGGTGTTGGTAATAACTCACTGCTCTAAAGGCCAAACTGCTCTAAACAACCTGGTTTGCGCTTTCCATTACCCACGTTTTAGTGCGCTCTATTTCCTTCTGGAATTGAATTTTAAGCTGATTAGGAAAATCGCTTACCAATCCACTTTACAAATTAGGTACTTAAAAATCTAATTCTTTAAACTAATAATTTCCTATCGGATAAATTAATTTTACAGTAGTACAAGAAACCTGATGGAAAATGCGTTTTTCAAAGTGAGGAAATGTCGATTTCTGTGCAAACATATTTTTTCTTGTTCTAGAATATTTTTACAAAATCTTTTAATTATAAGTATGTGTTATTCTTTCGTTCTCAGTGCATTGGACTTTCTTTTCCATATGAAATACGTTCATAATTCCATTTTCCATTTTACGCAACTCACTTTAATGTTCTTATACAATATTTTATAATATATAATCAACAATTCCTTCCTTGGATTTAGGAATTTTCTTTATATTTAAAAAATTCCAGCCTTTTAAATGGTCTAGATGCCAAAAATCTTATTTTTTTTAAATTGAGCAAAAATTCCAAACTTTGTTCTAAAACCAACCCAAGATCCAGGCTTATTCTAATTTTCAAACGCTCAAAATTCAACAGTTTTTCCTAGATTGTGCAAAATTTTCGAAGCGCCGCTACACGATTCAGCATGAAACAATCATTGTGCCATATATGATTATTATCTATATTAATTAAATTAAACGATACTTAACTTAATAACATAAGATAAGCGGATGATGCAATAATGTTTGCAGATAATCTTCAAAGATTACAGAGTTTGATGGATAGGGTGACCAGAGTTGGCTCACAGTATGGGTTGGTAATGAACGCAGACAAACAAAACAAAATAAGGAATTTGTCCTTATAGTAAGTAAAAGGAACATCGCGGAAGACAGTTCAAATATCAATCACCGTAGAATACAAAGAGTAAGGCAGTACACATACTCTCGAGAAATATGATGCCGCATTGAGAAGGCCCGCTCTGTGTTTATTAAAATGAGCTCGCTATTTAAAAGCCATAATCTGTCCTAGGACCTGAAACTGAGACTCTTGTTTTACGTTTCTCGCGTTGTTACGTTTTCTCGGTCCTTCTGTATGGCGTGGAAACATGAACACTCACTGAAGAGACTTCCAGGAGAATTAAAACGTTCGAAATCTGGCTTTAATGGAGAATACTGAAAATATCTTGGAAACAAAAACTATCAACACAGAAGTAATGCGACGGATGAAAAAAGAACCAGAACTGTTAGATACTGTAAAATGTCGGAAACTTCAGTATTTCGGCCACATAATGAGGAACCCAATTAGATACGGGCTGCTACAGGAAATCCTGCAAGGCAAAATTACCAGCAGGAGAGGACCTGGCTGAAGGAGAATATCTTGGTTGGCAAAACTTAGAAAGTGGTTTAACAAATCATCAACAGAACTTTTCCGAATCGCCATCAACAAAGTAAGAATAGCCATGCTGATAGCCAACATCCGCAACTTGAACCGGAGGCACTTGAAGAAGAACAAGAACCATATTAAATCCATAAATCAAGAATTCGTTTCAGATTAAAAATTTATATTGAAGGCAGAAAAGAAAGGAATGCTACTTAATTTAAGGAACATTTTCTTAATGAATTGCTAAAATCCGCTGGCCAAAATCTATCCTAATTATACAGAAATGAACTGCAAAATATAAAGGGGCAGGAAAGATAGGGGCAATAAAGAAAGTTTGTTTTGTATATGTTCAAAATAAAATCAATTAAAAAGTGAATACTTTCGAATTCACACCGTGTATTAAGGTAAACAGTTTCAGTGAATTCTTAAAATCCGCTTGTCGATATTTTGTCTGGTTAAGAAAAAATCAGCTGTGAAAAATGAGAGTGAAGAATTCGCGGAAAGACAGAAATTTTGTAAATGCTCAAAAATGCGTATTAAAATCAATCTTTTGGATTAAATTAAAATCAATAAAAGGAGAAATTCTCTCTAATTCACAGATTGTATTAAGGAAAACCACCTTAAATAATTTTTAAAATCGGATTCTCGATATTTTGTCTGGTTATAAAGAGGTGCAAAATAGCAAAAAATACAGGATACTCCGCAAAAGTAAAAAGCTCATATTTAATTAAGTTACCCAGTGAATTACGCCCAAATAACAGAGAATCTAAAAGAAAGCCTTTTTAATAGTTTTCTGCAATGCTGCAAAATAAATGAGATCTAAATTCTTCATAGTGAAAAATAGACATCTTCATGCTAAAGTTGCTGCAAATTGTAGAAAAATGCAGTACATTAAGACTGTTCTTAGTACACAAGAGAATACTTAACAATTCAATTAGATTTAACTGATTTTATCGTCCATACAAGCACCAACAGATCATCTAAATCGCTAAAAGACGTAATAACTAGATTTCAGAATAAACTCAATACTGAAGTCGCAAAGTTTGTTTCAAGCATTCCAAATTGCTTTACCGATTTATCCAAACTTTTCTGTTCAGGTCCGCGTTGTTTGGAATAAGGAGGAAAAACATGTCAAGATACATGTTGATTAAAATTGGCATGATGTTGTTGAAAGGAATATTGCACAGGATAAAAATATAAACCATGAAAATGTGCTTAAATAGCTGTACCTGAAAAAAATAATGTTTAAACCAGTTAAATTTTGTTTGAATGTGAAGCTCAAAATGCCCAAAACCAACAAAATGTTTGCTCAAAAATGAAAGTTTACACACGACTGCAATCTATGCTTGAAAAGTGCGTAACGTTTTTCTACAGCCAACAGCAACTTCAAGCTTTTGCAATTTATAGAAAACATGCGACGCTGAACAGGTCAACAATTTCATTCATATCATAGATAATTCTGATTTTTGCCTAATTGGTAAATATTGGCCTAAAAATAAACGAGAAAACCATGAAAAAAACTTGTTACAATTTTTTTGTTACTCTCTATAAGACTAAGATGCCTTGTAACCGTTCATTAGCCCGACTATGTTAATATTATTTGAGAAACATCTCCAATTAATTTTTCTTAAATAGCAGTCTGAAATCAATTAGCAAGTTTTGGCAACTCGAATGCGAGAAACAGAGAAGTTTACTTATGAGTTATTAGATGAATTTCCTTTCGTAATTAAATCCCGCTCAGTTCTGAGAGGTCTTCAATGTTAGCATATATTTTAGCTGTTTTATTTAACAAAGCGACAACATTCAAAGTTAATTAAATTAAATTTTGGTTCTTGCTGTCGCTGCAAGTTAATACTAAGATAAAGATGATACGCAAAGATTTTCAAATAATCAGCCACATAGCTATGCGAGTGCCAAAGCAAAGCAGAATCCTGGACAAGATTTATATAATCTCGCAATATCCGTCTCTAATAGCACCAAAACCTCGAAACACAAATCTGGCCTTTCCTGTAGTGTCCGATATGGAGATATTGGCTAAGATTGCGACACTAAATCGTCCTCAATGCGGTTTTTGGCTTCCGCAAATAGAGATAATGTTTCCTGCTTACCGAGTTCCATTTAGATATGCCAGGAGACGGTTCTGATGCGTGTCGAATGGCCCACATTCACGATACACAGCTCTTATCGATTCGAAAAGTACGATCCAGTTGGAAAACAGCCAATTATGTTGATTACTTTATTGTTAAAATCAATTTAATAATTTGGAAATCGTCTATCAAAAATGGACTTTAAAAGCAGAATAGACCGTTTTTGTTCGCGGAAAGGCCTGGCCGATATTTTAGAAGAAGCAAAGTTTCAAGCAGAATGCAAACCCAAAAACGGAAAAGAAAATAAATACAAAAAACTATAATTTAGGCAAAGAAGAAACTTACTAGTATTGGCCGACATTAACCTACCAATTTGGTTTCAAACAACATCACTCGACTGTTCATCCGCTCTTTATTTTGGCCAACAATATACAAACTACCCACCTAACTGACAGAAAGACAGCTTGCCTGTTTATGGACATTAACAAGGCTTTTGATAGTGTCTGGCATAGAGGATTACTATACAAACTATACAAACTACACACACCAACATATCTACTACACACCATAAAGAACTTACTAGAAAACAGACAACTACAAGTACGAATTGACAAAACACTGTCATTTTCTTTGTCCCCTGAACAAGGGCTCCCTCAAGGATCCCCGCTCTCACCGTTTCTCTACAATATATACTTCCATGACATATACAATTACAACTTACCAGACAAAAATCAAATCGACAGATCGGCATACATATTACAATACGCAGACGACACGGCACTTATTGTACATGACAAAACTACTGAGAGAGCAGCTCAAAGACTCCAAACACTAACAAACAACACAATGACATGGTTTTATAAATGGAGACTAACACCAAACGCGTCAAAAAACCAACTTCTGCTCACAAACCACATACTCAACGCTGACTCCCCTACGATAACTGCAGACGGCCAAACGACACAACCAAAAAACGAGGTAAAATACCTTGGAATCACAATTGACCACAAACTTAAATTCACTAAACACATACGAAACATCAGGGCAGAAACAATAAAGAGAACAAAACACTTCCGATCACTAACTTACAAAGACAGAGGAATTAGCACAAACACCGCCACCAAAATATATAAAGCTATCTGTAGACCCTTGCTAGACTATGGACATATACTCATGACCAACGGAACAGAAAGGACAAAACGTTATATACAAACAACAGAACAAATTGCACGTAAGACTAATAACACGAATAAGACACCCCCAAAACCCACTACACAACCCCTCCACCCAACTACTATACGAACGCACAAACATGACAAAGATTTCGGAAAGACTCATACATCTACAGACAAAATGGACAAACAACCCCTACAACTGGACCATACTGAATCCCCTTTGTCTTACAAGACCAACCAGACAATCCCGCTTCCGTTTCCCTACATCAACGCTACTCGAACACTTACAAACGCAACTGACTACTGGACAATAAAATAATTTTTTCTTGTCATTGGAATTGGAAAGTTTATTAATAAGATTGTTAACGTAGAATAAGAGAATTTTCATATTTATTTTTTATTCAGATTAAGACTACATGTATTAAACAAAGGCAGAAAGACCGATAGGTCGATAGCCTTTTTTTTAGAAATAAAGATGTTTACTACTACTGGCCGACATTATGTTAAAATATTGAAGCTATGCGAACAAACAAGCAGGAAAATATATAAAATATGCCCTAAAAAAGTTGAAAGCTTAACATCTCGAACTTCACATGTTAATACAAAATTGCGAGTTAATAAACTGTTTTAATTGAACTCATTTTATATGCAGGAAATTAATCGACGGGTAAATTTCCTGTGGCGCAACCTAAACAAATTTTCCACAAATTTTCTCCTTAGAAAACTGACGGAATTTTACACATTTAATATTGCAGAAAAGATACAGTCCAATTAAATTAAAGCTCTTTATCCCGGCGTCAAGCCGATTACACATAATCCAGTTTGGTCGTAACTATACATAATTCCGGAAACTTTTGCATGCAAAATCTTATGCTGCTCTATGGCATATATTTCGTTAAGTTGAATTTAATAATTTGCTGTACACGTCCGCATAATGAAGTGAGAATTTTAATTAACTCACATGCTAATGAAAGTCTATTTGGAAAATGCGAAAATGTTAACTTGCTAAATTTTCTGTTTAATTAATATGAAATTTGACTTGGTTGGCACGCCCGTTGAAAAATTGCAGCTTTGCACACATTCGATGTGTTCTGGAGCGGCTTAACTTTTAGTGAGAATTTGAACCATTCGGCTGTTAAACAAACGATGCAATTTTCCAGAAATTAATACATCCTCATTTGACACGCTCAACTAATTGCCCTTTTAATCCCAAACCATTAATTACCTTTTAGCTGTGGCCTGATGCAGTTGACGTGACATTTCTGATCATTCAGCAGGAAAAATTCCATTTGGTTAAATGACTCGATTAAGCAAAGTCCTAAATGAGGCAAGTTTTGGGGCACAAAACACTAGTTAATTAGAATTTCAGATTTTATGCGAGGAAATATTTGACTCGAAAAAGTTTGTCGTGCCATCACCTAAGTATTTTGTTAAGTGAAAATTTTCAATGAACAAAATTAGTAGTAAGTTAAAAAAAAGTAGCTAAAAAAATTGTTAGTAAAATTGGGACAAGAACATATTAAATTTAAACCCCTTTTTTCCCTATAAAAAAAGTTTCGTGTGGTCTTCAATTGCACTAAATTGGGCTAAAATCCTTCAAAATTCTCATAATGAAATTTTCATAAGACAACAGCATGAAAATTCCAGATGGGGAATTCATAATACGGCAATTTTCCAAATAAAACCTAGCCATGAAATGCAACTAGCGTGCTTTATTATTATAGAGCGGCGCAATTCCTATTATATTGCTTACGGAGCGTTGTAATAAAAGTTTCTCAGAAGCTTCAAGTTGTGGATTTATACGATCATGGCACAATAGGAATTTTTCAGGATTTGTCTTTATCATCGGAAATAAGAGGTTTGAAACCGATTCGATTAAACCTGATATAAATTTTATCCACGCGTAGTACGCGAAAAACTTGGCAAACCAATTTCTTTCGTCAAGCAACAATTATTAATGATTTTTTCCCCGTTCACAACAAAGAAGCGACAGCTGCTGCTAAGCTGAGCAAGAAAGCTACACTAATATAATATCCTGGACTGTTATCTTTAGATCCCATTCCGTCAGTTTGGCTTGTAAAACATCTTCTTTGCGATGTTCAGGCGGTTGGAGTATTAAATTAATGCCCTCGTGGAAGTTGCGATGGAATATACGATAACTAAGCCACTTAAGTTACAACGTAAATTACTTTGTATTTGAATTCTACTACATTGTGAAAGGATTTTTTTAGAGAAAGAACGGCGGAAAATTGAAATAATTAAATGGGAAATTGTGAATTTGATGTCCGTACAATCGACTACTAGTATTTTTGCAGATATTTTTCTGTTTCCACATACACATTTTGTGATTAAAATATATATTTTTCTGTTTTTTTTTTCGTTCCAATTCTGTGGCGAATTTTTGATAAATGTGAAAGACATTCCAAACAGCCAAAAATTCATTCTGATGGCACTGGATTGGTTTACAATGCTTGAGGCAAGAGTTCAGTGTTCTTTCGGTGTCCGCTTAATAGTAGTAAACATCTTTATTTCTAAAAAAGGCTATCGACCTATCGGTCTTTCTGCCCTGATGTCCGCTTATTATACCGATATTTGCAAATATTTCTAAAATCATCGCATAGTTCTATTTTGTTGCAATTTCTAAACATTTCAAACTACACTCTTTTCTCTACATTTCTAAAATTTCAGGATTCCGGATGATCTACATTCCTTGTTACTTTTTTTTAAATTGAGGTTTCAATTCAATATGCATTCATAATTCAATATGCAAAAATTATCAACCAACTTCTGATGATTTTTCAAAAAATGGGTTACAGCCCCAGTTTGTTCTAATTTTCAAAGCATGAAAATTCATCATCTGCCTGTTGATTTTAGCTTATTAGAACGTCCAGTTCTAATGCTTAAATTTTTTAAAGGAAATGGTTATGACGGTTACAAGACCCGCATTCGAAAAATTTCCGAAAATCAGCGCAACTTAAATTTTCGCTTAAATTTTGCAACGTTCTATTGTGGTCATTTTTCTGTAGATACGGAAAATTTCAGGGTTCCACATAGTCTATTTTCGTTATTACAAGTTTTGGAAAACTCTGCTACATAATTCAATATAAAACAAACATCAACCAATTTCGGAAAATTTGTCAAAAATTGGTTCAAAGTTCCAATTTGCGCTAATTCTCAAGGCTTCAAAATATAATTTCTATCTCTTTATTTCCAAAATGTCAGCTTCTTAGAGGCGCTATTTTTAATGTTATCAATTTTGGACAAAGACGCTACACAATTAAATATAACACGGGTAAAAGACCCACATTTTGAAAAATTTTCAAAAATCAACGTGATTTGAGTTTTTATTTAACTTTCCAGATATTTTAAAGTGATCTTTTTTCAATAAATTTTGAAAACTTCAGACTTCCCTATGGTCTAATTTGGTTGCTATGAATTTTCGAAAACGCTGCATTATTCCATATGAAAGATTTGAGACCTCACTTCTGATAAATTTTATAAAATCGCCTCTAAGCTCCAGTTTATTACAATTTTCAACAATTCATTATTTACCTTTTCTTTTCTTATTTTCAAATTTTCCGATTTTTAGGTACTTCAGTTTTAATGCTACGAATTTTTGAAAGCAACCATATAGAAGACAATATAAAACAATAAGTAGATCCACACGAAAAAAACTCTAAAACCGAACCCGAAGGCCCAATTTATTTAAAATCCTTTTTTCAAAATATTTCTCAAAGTAAGCATGACTCAAGATGCAAAAATTATTAGATTCATTTTTGAAAGTCGAATCAATTCTAGTCGAAAAATCGAAATTTCAATTTGTTCCAATTTTGAGACGTTTACCAGTGACTTTTTTTAATTATGATTTTGAGCCGTTTTTCTTTTAAATTTCTGAAATATTATTCTTTGAAAAGGTCTAGTTTTGTCGTTACAAACTGTCGAAAAAGAAGCTTCTTTATTCAAAAAAAGAGAATTATCAAAAAATTCTTATAATTTTTTGAAAATCAGCGGAAATGCTCATTGTATTTAAAACTTGATGCATTCAACACTGACCTTTTCTCTATTTATTTCCAATAATTGAAGGCTCCAAAGGCTTCAGATTTAGTGCTATTAATTTTTGAAAAATTCCCTCACGGCTCAATGTAAAACTATTGTTAGCCGTACGTTTAAGAACTTTTGAAACAGCGCCAGAGCGTTATAATTTTGATACGATGAAAATGTACTCTTCACGTATCAGACCTACAATAATCAGACACACTGGTCTTATTTTTTCAAAAATCCAATCGATTAAAAAAATCAAATAAAAAAATCCAGGCCTCTAACAGAACAAGACGAAAAAATCTCTCCCGTGACTTTAGACGAACTCAAAGACAAAATACCGTCACTAAAACCAAAAACAGCGCCAGGCATTGACAAAATCTCAAGCAGGGTGATTAAAATGATCCCTGAAACACTTCTGCTACTACTAATAACGATGAATAAATAGTACTTTCGAACTTAGGAAGTTCCCGACCAGCTGGAAAACAGCGGCAGTGATCCGTATCCCAAAACCGGGCAAAAACAAAACTTTCCCCCAAAATTGGCGTCCAAAAAGCCTTCTACCCACTTTCGCCAAAATAACAGAAAACCTTTTCAAGGAAAGACTCCTAGAAAAACTCTCGCAAAACGCCAAAATCCCAAACGAGCAATTTGGCTTCATGAGAAATCATGATGCCGAAATGCAAGTGGCCAGACTTGTGGAGGACGCAAAACTAGGTCTTCGGGAAAAAGCCTCCACGGGGGTTATTCTCCTAGATATAGAAAAGGCGTTCGACAAAGTCTGGCACAAAGGACTTACTTGTAAAATGGAGAAATACTGCAAACTTCCAACCTCCTATGTGCAGTTTGTGGCAAATTTCCTCAAGAACCGAACATTCCGAGTACAATTAAATGACAAACTGTCCTCGCAAAGAAAGGCGGAAGCGGGAGTACCGCAAGGATCCTCCCTCTCCCCAATCCTCTATAATATATATACAGCCGACATCCCTAAAGATCCAGCCGCTAAAATCGCCCTTTACACCAACAAAAACCCTGCATACATACATGCAAAACTACAAAAACTACTAAAGGAACTGGCAAACTGGACTAACACCTGGAAAATAAAATTAACACAGAGAAAACACAGGCCCTAATGATCACAAACAAACAAACCAACAACTGAAACTCTTAGCCCTACACAACAAAGACATAGCCTGGTCAAAACAATTAAAATACCTTGGAATTACACTCGACAAAAAACTGTCTTTCGCCCCCACACATCAAAAACAAAATAGCCAAAGCAAGTGCGGGAAAAGCCGCCCTTTTCCCTCTTCTCAAACGTACCAGCAAGCTATCCCTGAAGAACAAAATCCTACTCTACAAACAAATATTCAGACCCCAAATCCTCTATGGCGCTTCCGCCTTTATACAAGCAAGCAAGTCCAATCTCTCCCAAATCCAAATCTTCCAGAACAAATTCCTTAGATCCATAGCAAAAGCCCCCTAGTACGTTCGAAACACGGCAATACATGAGGACCTGAAAATGGACACCATCAGGCAATTCCTCACAAAAAAGCACAGCAAATTCAAAGCAAAGTCCAAAACCACCCCAACCTAGTTGTAAAATCTACATTTGACACAAATCATGGCGAATATCGAGGAAATCGGGCCCAAACCTCCATTATGGCTCCCGTGGAATGGGATCTCCCAACTGAAAACCCCTAAGCTAATCATCCCACCTTCCCCCCTTTCCCCTCACCCAACCACTGACCGCTTCAGCGTTGGTTTTTTTTTCTCTCTTCTTCTCTTTCTCTCATATAAAACTGCAGAGGTACAAGGGCTAGGGGTGCAATTTGCACCAATCAAAATTATAACTCAAATCAAGCCAATCATTCCATCAAGCCAACAAGGCACCCAGAAGGAGCCAAAGTTCGTAAGAACTCGCTCTAGAATAAAAATCCACACACACAATCGATTAAAGTCTCAGTTTATTTTAATTTCTGTCTATTCAAAGTTAACATGTTTCTCTACATTTCGTAAAGTTCGGTTATTTGTTGGAAAATAAAGTTCAAAATATTACATTCTCATCTAAACAACTAAGTTTGCCATATTTCCTGCTACGCTACACATGTCCGTTAAACATTTTCTGAAGTGTCCAATATTCCATTTACAACTCAAAACCAAACCAGTCTCAAGGTAATCAATCTTTCTCGGGCATCTTTAATCAAACATTCAATATTTTCGGTAAAACTTCGAAGCAAAATATTCGAAATGGTTGCCATGTTATTGAGTATTAATGACGAAGCAACTTCGCATTATAAATCTTACAAAATATTTTCGCTAATTATATTTAATCGGTGTTTTGATTTATGGACGGCCCTTTCTATCAATAACATCTGATAAGAGAACCCAGTAATCAGGGCGTGTTATTAATAGTCCCCCGGTATTTTTGTGCGTTTATTTTATTTTTCTTTTTGGCCGTTTATTTGCGCGCCTATTGGCCGATAAAGAGAGACTGGGGGGCCATTAGTCGGGCTTTACTGCTTACCCAAAAGAACACTCACCTATTTTAACGATTCATTAACAAAGTTTTCGTTTTATTTGGAAAGTCGGGATATTGTTGCAAGCCCGCGTAAAAAAGTTTTCTTGTGCTTTAACTTTTCTTGTGCTTAAACTTTAACAACGCACTCAGTTGTTTTATTACAGTAATTGTAAGTGTTTCTGATAAAATGCTCGTAAAAGTATTGGGGTGTGAAGATGAGGCAGAACTTAATGTTGAGCAAACAACTAAAGCTTTTTTTGGGGTTGAAATCCGATGTGGAGGACGATTGCTTCTGGACGTTTCGCAAGCACGAGAAAATGAAAATTGTCGGAAAATGAGCGAATAATGGCAAATCTGTAGAAATAAAACCTAAAAAAGACACTGAACCAACTCAACAGAAACATTAAAACCTTGATTGGACAATACCGACAAGACAAATGGCTAGAAACATGTAAAGAAATACAAAAAGACAAAGGCAAAACACACTGGCGAAAAATTAAGAAACTAGCGCAATACAAAAAAACTAACACTACTGACACAATTGACGAAAACGGAATAGAACGGTACACAGACAAAGAGAAAGCTGACGCGTTCGCCAGACACTATCAAAGGGCCTTCAGCATATCGACAAACCCTAACTTCGACAATGACAACTGGAACTTGATCAACGACTGGTTCTTGAACTATTTTAACAGCTCACCAAACTATACCTACAAACTGATCACAGACACAGAGTACGATGAAGCCCTAGGGCATATCAAAAACACAGCACCGGGGAAGGATAAAATAAAGGCAAAACTCCTGAAAAGCCTAACTCAAGAAACACACAAACTGATCCTAACTGAATTGAACAACTGCATCACAAATAACAAAATTCCAAAAACATGGAAAAACGGCTTAATAATCCCTATACCCAAAAATGGACTGGACAATACACATCCGAGCAATTACAGACCAATTACATTACTCCCAGTATCCACCTAACTGGCAGAAAGACAGTTTGCCTGTTTATGGACATTAAAGAAGCTTTTGATAGTGTCTGGCATAGAGGCTTACTATACAAACTATACAAACTACACACACCAACATATCTACTACACACCATAAAGAACTTACTAGAAAACAGACAACTACAAGTACGAATTGACAAAACACTGTCATTTTCTTTTTCCCCTGAACAAGGGCTCCCTCAAGGATCCCCGCTCTCACAGTTTCTCTACAGTATATACTGCCATCACATATACAATTACAACTTACCAGACAAAAATAAAATCGACAGATCGGCATACATATTACAATACGCAGACGACACGGCACTTATTGTACATGACAAAACTACTGAGAGAGCAGCTCAAAGACTCCAAACACTAACAAACAACACAATGACATGGTTTTATAAATGGAGACTAACACCAAACGCGTCAAAAAACCAACTTCTGCTCACAAACCACAGACTCAACGCTGACTCGTCTACAATAACTGCAGACGGCCAAACGACACAACCAAAAAACGACGTAAAATACCTTGGAATTACAATTGACCACAAACTTAAATTCACTAAATACATACGAAACATCAGGGCAGAAACAATAAAGAGAACAAAACACTTCCGATCACTAACCTACAAAGACAGAGGAATTAGCACAAACACCGCCACCAAAATATATAAAGCTATTTGTAGACCCTTGCTAGACTATGGACATATACTCATGACCAACGGAACAGAAAGGACAAAACGTTATATACAAACAACAGAACAAATTGCACTAAGACTAATAACACGAATAAGACACCCCCAAACCCACTACGCAACCCCTCCACCCAACTACTATACGAACGCACAAACATGACAAAGATCTCGGAAAGACTCATACAGCTACAGACAAAATGGAATTATTGTTATTAGAATTAGAAAGTTAAAAAATTGTTAACCCATAATAAGAGAATTTTTATCTTTGTGTTTTTATTTCGATTAAGACTTCATGTATTAAACACGGGCAGAAAGACCGATAGGTCGATAGCCTTTTTTTAGAAATAAAGATGTTTACTACTACTACTACTCTGTAGAAATACAAAGAACATTTTCTTTGTATGAAAATAGGCCAATTCAATGATGCTTTGGAGGGTTTATGAGGATGTAGAAGTTTCAGTCTCCATAAAAGTCCGAGGTGTATTTTTGGCTTCCCCTTTAGTGGTGGATTTTTCAAGAAAACTTATGAACCCGTTGGGGCATGTATTTTCTCTGTATCTGAACTATCTGGAGGAAAAAGTTACAAAATGCAAAAAAAATTGGCCCAAAATTTTGAGGGATCGAAAACCTTGGAATTTCCGCTATTTTCAAATTAAAATTTTTCGCTCCCAAATGAACATTTCTAGCAAGAAAATGGTGCTTTTGATAAAATGAGCGGCAGGTACAGAGGAAACGGCCGTGATTTTTCCGAATCCCTCCGATTGTGGGTTTGGGAAAAAATGCCTAAAAAAAGTAGCTAAAATAGTGGATTTTCTCTTTTTCTCTAAATTCAAAAAAAGCTCTCTTTTTAAAGATTTTTATTTTGAATTTGCGACCAATTGGGACTAAATCTGCAAAACTATACTACGAAAGTTGTGTGAGTGAAAATGGGGCTATTTGATGGGGATTTGGAGATTTATGGAGATTTAACATTTCAACTCACTTAATAGTTTGTAACGAGTTTTCGGTTTTTTTCCATAAGCTCCCTGGAGGAAATTATGGGGAAACTGCCGAACCCTTTAGGTATTTTGTCTACATATAGAATCTTGTGCAAAAAAATTGTTGAAAATTCTAAAAAAAATTACATAAAAATTTCGAATCGAAAAAAATTTCACATTTTTTTTCCTCCAGACGGCTTATCCTATTGAAAAATTATGCTCTTGATAAAATATCTGGCAGCTCAAGAGGAATCTGACGGTCGACTTTTCAAAACCTTTCGATAATGGGTTTGGAAAAAATATTAAAAACTCTGTTTCAAGAAAATTTCAAATTCATAATTGTCCCTAACTTTCCCATCGTCTTCTTCAGCATTTCAATTTCAGTCACATACTGCATATTCGTCATAAATCCGTACAATAAATGCTGGGTATTTTGCAGAATATAGGCTTTCTATTTGCCGGAGATATTCTCCATAAAGTGGCTTTCAGATTTTCAGGAATACCGGCAAAAGTAGGAAATGAAAAGGAGCGCTGGAGGATACATGAAGCTGCTTTTGAGTACGTCGATTTGTAATAAATGTATCGAATTTTGCGAATTTACTGCGAGACTTGCAAATATACGGTTTATTTTGCACTCCAGCCTTAGAATCAGTCTAGTAAATCATTTTCCTGCATTGGCAGCGGAGCTATGAATTTTCACAACAAAATCGAGCATCCAATTTAAAAAAAAACGCTCTAAAAGGTGGCTTTCTAAGCCACAAAAATTAACTGGCGGTACCAATTAGCGTTTCACTAGAAATAATTACTTGAATTCCACTCCCAAAAACTCTCTCGCCATTTCTATTTAGGTCCCTATGGGGCGATTTATCAAATTTCTTTTATTGAGTCTGGCGTTTTTTCAGCTATATAGCGTGTTTGCGGTGTATGATTGGATTTCATAAAAAAAAGAAAGCGTCATCCTGAGCCATCTGTTTCAATAAAGAGCTTGTGCTAAGAGACAGCCCGCAAAACCTGCGAATGCTATAAAGAAACTCTTTTCATTTCATCTGTCTTTTCATTAACTTTTTCATGTCATGTGGCAGCCCTGGGTTTATGCTGCAAAGATTAGGCCATTTAGGCTAAAATAGACGAACTGAAATGGAAAAGTTGAGGAGAACTGGTTTATGTAGCATATAAAAGAGTACATAAAACGTGAAATAAATGTGTTAGCGGGAAATATAAAAATATACAACAAACTCTCTAGTGTATTTTTAACCGAAAGAAGCAAGTCCAGATGTAGCAAAACCAGCAGTAATTTTCTTATTGTGTTTAATTTTCATTGAGTTATTATGTCATCAGTTTCCAGAATGATAAGCTGGCAAAATTAAATCTTTTTTTAGTTTTTTAGCGATGGATATTTTCCATAAGCATAAAGAAACCAAAGTGAATCATTATAAGGTCAGACGGAAAATATAAACATATTTCGAGACAACAAAAGCTAAAACTTTAAAATGTCTGCAATTGGCTCTACGTGGCTCTGAAAAAGCGAATGTTTCGAGCCAGACAGACAATCAAATATCCCTCCAATAAAACACTCAAGTTGCGCTCAAAGATCTCAAAGAAATTGAGAAATGATAGGATAAGCTAAAATTACATAAGAACCTGCGTCTGAATTTGCAATACGAAATAGTGTGAGTAGGAAAGAGATTTTACTGTGTACAGTTGGAGTGATAAGAACATAGATCCATAATAGGAATTATTATTAAAAATTTTGATGATGCTTATCAGAGATGCAGGAAAAACGTCGCGAAGAAATCTGAACGTCGTGAAGAAGATTTTATAAATTTTCTTTTTAGTTTTCTGAACGTTATAGACATTTTTTTGAAATATTTGCCAAGAAGACAAACATTTATTTTAAGTGAAAGCAAAAACTCATATTGTTTTTACGGCACGTGGCCCGAAGCGCTTTATATTATCGAATTATCCGTTGCAATCTTGAATTTTTTGCATAAATATAAAATGGAAGAGCACATTTTCAATTCGACAATACCAAAATGTGTGCAAATAAAAAGTGTTTAAAAGCTTCTTTAAAATGTTCAAAATTGTGTAATTTTGCTCCTATTTTAAAAATTGATTATTTATTGTTTAAAACGGAATTTTAAGACTCATTTAAAATGAATGTAGATTTTCAAATAGCCTTTAGCATGTTGATTATTGATTGACATATAGCACAATATCCTTTTATGATTTAGCAAGTAACTAACTTAACACTTATTTTACTCTTTATCTAACTTTTATTAGGAGTTTTACATCCTTATATATTTTTTTCCATTATACATTTTATTTAACCATAGGCCAGAATATACAAATTACTAATCACTGAAGACTTCGATTACTCCCATATAATAAGAGAACTGCTTGAATGAAGAATTACCCAAATCTTCATGATGGAAATACTCAACTACACGTTTTATCTGATAAATCGTCCAAATAAATGCCAAAGGGAGGATTTGCCGATGAAATTCAATGTGGAACTAACAAATCGCCATCCTAAGCATAACACTTAAAGCCGATTGGTTTTCGTTGTTCGGCCACCCTCGTAGAAAGCATGCAAATAGCTGAGGGCTCGCATTACTTCCAAGAGGCAAGTCAATATTTGCCCATTAATTGATAATGGAATTATTCTTCATGCTGGAAAAGCTCATTATTGTGCGAAATAAAAAGGAAATTGATAGGAGGAATTTTTTAAAACAGCGCTCTGACAGCAAAGTGCTGTTGTGGGGCGTGGAAAACCTTGAGCAAAGACGCGCTTTTTTATAGATTGTTATAAAGTTTTAAGAAATAAGTTGCGATTTACATTGTTTTTTTCAAACTGAAACAAAGCAATTTGTTAATAGTTTATAATTATTTTCCGTCAGTTTTTTAATGTATATTTCAAACAACTTCTACTCCTTCAAATTGTTTTTAATGAGAAGGTTGAAGGCAAGGATCCGTCTCCACTCCAAGGAAGACAATTCGATGCGGGAGAGTGTGGAGGCCCCAAGGAGACGCCTCCCGGTGGACGACCAACGATGTTAGACTCCTTATAGGTGGTGATGTTTCCTGCGCCATTCCGCATTGTGGACATACATGTGTAGGTGTCTGTTCAGACCACAGTGGCCTGTCATGACCCAAACCTACATTCTCTCGCAATGCCCAGAAAATTCCCCTTAACGAGGACTAGGCCGTCGTCCGCATCAAGCTTGCGCGTATGAGCCCTCCCGGTCTAACCGCCCCAGAAGCTCGTCCATAACCAGACACCACAGGTGGGGGCAAAGGAAGCTGCCTTGTGGCCAGCCCCCCGCACCTGAATCTCCAGCCGGTCGCCCCCAGGCAGGCACTGGACGTGCGGGACCCAGTTTATTACCGGACCGGAAGTCCCTATTAATTTAAGAGCATTGTAGTTATTGCTTGTTCTGACCTCTTCCTTATCTTGTGGTCCCTGTTGACCTTCAATTCCTGTATGCACGCTGGTTACTCTGCAGCGAAATCCTGATGAGGACTGCCTCTGTTAGGTACCTGTCTATCATATTTTCTCACGTTTTTATAAGGAAAGAAGTTAAACTTATGGGTCTAAATGATTTGAAGCTTCGGTGTAGTCTTTTTCACCGGGTTTCGGTATAAAGACCACTTCCGTTGACCGCCAATCATTAGGGACATATCCCATCGCCACGCTGGCCCTGCAGTAACCATCTTTCTCAGTAACGGGAGTAAGATGCTAGGCCCGACTGCAATATTTTTGGAATTATCCCGTTTAGACCTGCAGCTTTATATAGTCAAAATTGCGAAACCTCCCAACTGATAGGGTCATCATTGACTACTCTTTTGGCAGTGGTCCAGTCCCATTCCTGATGTGATTACTGTATTATTTTATTATTCTTTTTGATCATTATTTCATCTACCTAGTTTTGTTGCAATAAAATGAAACACTGGTCACCAAGGGGCCAAAAAATGGAAAAAACACGATATTGCAAGCACAAAGTAAAATTAAGTAAAAAAACTTACTCTTCTAAGCAACAAAACAAAAAATAAAACAGTAATCATCAAGGCGCCAAAAAAATGAATGTATTTTGAAAAACAGGATATTGCAAATGCAAAATAAAATTTATAATACTTCGCATAAAAATATACAGAGTTTTTTTTTGTTTGACTGACATACAACGTCTACTTTTGCCATGAAACTTGCTGGAGCATAAATCTGAATTATTTATTAAGCTGTTCCCAGTTTCCAGGTGCAAGACAGGTATCGTTTTGTTACATATATCTCTATTATCTCTCCGTCTTTGCCTCTTAATAGTAGACGACGGGGTAATTCATCGCATCCTCTCCCCCATTTAAGAGGTAGGCAGCCCTTCAGCTTTCCGCGAAAGATCCCTTATTAAGTTCGTATCCTCTTTATCTATTGTAGCATTTTGGATACTTAGATAAGACCTAAATAAATTATAATTAAAAAAACCGGAGATTAAAAGAACATTTTATAAATTCGAAAGACTCCAATGGTAATTAACTGGTAGTTGCCTGAACTTTGCCTCTCAAATAACGACAGGACGTACCTACCTCTTTGAAAATAAATTCAGCTTTATGGAGGGATTTTTGCCCGATCTTGACATTTCATCCCCTGGCACAGCAAAATCGCGTTATTTATGGATAATTTTAAATGTCACGCGATCCAAAGTTCACTGTTCGGTTTCAACTTCGTCGCGTTTATTGTCATATTTCTTCTAGCCGGGGTATTTTGAACAATTGAAAGGGGTGAATCAACTGTTTTAGTCCCATTCAACTGATTTAGTGATCTCAACTCTTAAACAATCGTTTCCAGTTTCATTTTGCGGTTTTGTTGTATCAAGTGCATTGGAAAGATGTTGTAGTTGTTCCAAAATCTTAATTTTCATTTTTTCTTGCTTGGTAACTAAATAAACTAAGGATTACATGTAGAAATGTTTTTCAGGCTTTGAAGCATAAAATAAAGGAACAATGTAGAAAAAAAAACGATACAGAAAAAGAAAAACTATACATTTTCAGTTGCTTATTATTCATTGGTTTAATTTTTAGGTGCCAGTTCTGTATTTCTTTGTATTCTATTCCTGTATTAATACCTCTTTACTTGCTTCAACCGGAAAAATATGTGTGAAACCAATAAAACCAAAGGAAATTGTTGATTGTAAAGACAAAATATCAATGTGAAAATTCATCTAGTTTCTGCTTGATTTTTATTTGTGAAGTAAACTTTCCCTTATTTGGTTATTCAGCATTTTTGTATGGCATTAAAATCACACAATCGTGAGCCAATAAAAATAATTAATTGAATTAAATTGATTTAAACACCTGCTTTCCTATTAGTTTCTTTTGTTAAATATTTCCTCCTGATATTGCTGTTGTTGTATTTCTTCTTTAACTAAAAGCGTTTTTAGAAAACAAAAATGACAATAATGAGATTAAGTCAAAAAAAATTATCCATAAAATTCACAAAAGCAAATAAAACCAGATATAGAGGCAAAAAATTAAAAAGAAATTGTGTAGAATACATCTCAAATAAACATGTCCTTAATTTTTTCTCGTAATTTTCATGTGCTTAAATCACTATCAAAATTACTAAATAAATTACTAAAAACATATAAAAATGTTAAGTTAAATAAAAAATAGAAGATAACTTTGAATATGAAGAGTATATAAACTTATTACTATTGATCGATTATAATTTCTCCGTATCCAGATGTTTCACTTTTTATATAAAAGCTTTCGGTGTGCTTGATACTAATTAATTGGTGTTTTTCATGCTGTTGTCCTCAATTTTTCTACGAAAACTGTTACCAATCAAAAATAAAAATATTGCGATTCTTAAAAATGCATTTGAGAGAAAAAATCTCTCAAAGTTTTCTTAATAATTCGTGCTGTAGGTCGTAGGAAAATTCTTCGATTAACAGTGTCTTCTTGGGCTCTTGTGCAACATTTTCCTCGAGCATTAAGAGATACACTTAATATGAAAAGGCCCTTAGAAAAGTTCTTTTTCAGTTATTAGCTGCTTCGCAAATTCGCATGGTTTGAAATCTTCAATGAAATGGGCGCATTAGGAATAGAAAAAAATTAAGTTCACACATTCTTGACACCTTTTGGTCATGACTGGGACTACGTTTAACTACGAAAAACCATGTTTTAATGTATTACAGTTTTTGCCTGGAATCTATGTCCACAAGACCCGCAAATGCGGCAATTTCGAATAAATTCGTTAATGTGTTGAAAATTGAGCTAAAAATTTTGTAGAATTTACTGCTCATAACGAAGCAAAATATTATCCTTGTGGATTTTCTTAAGTATGTAATTACGCTAGTAAAATCACACTTAAATTTTGCAAAATTGCCGAAAATCTCGATGAAAAGAGCAGACACTTATGTGTACTTTAGAGGCCTGAAAAAAAGTCCACTAAATGGTTAGAGAATAGACTGATAAACGTGTAACTTTTGGAGCTAAAGTGTGGAAGGAGAGAAGCTCGCACCTGCATAGGGAATATGTCGACCGTAATCACTCACTTTTTGCCTGTCACGATCTACCCCGCATCATCAGTCTTAATTTGAAAGGAACGGTAGTTTTTCAGTTACTCAGCAGAGCTTGAAGATCTACTTAGAATTTGAAAAATGTTACATTTTTCTGTTTTTTTAGCTGTTTTGTATAATTTTTTCCATGTAATTTATTCACCCATTTTTATATCCGCTCAAGTACAAAAATTGGGAAACTGGGGGGAAAAAAACCCGAAATGTCCCTACTACAATGTTCCCTTACTTTCGTTATGCACGTGTGGATCTTCCAGCAAGGAAAAAAGCTATTTTTATATTCTGCCCAATCTGAAACGCTGGATAACAACAAAAAGTAATATTTCTATATTAAGCGTGTATTTCCATGCTTCATAAGCAAGGGATATTTTCCGTGTAAAATATTTTTGCTTTCCCAACTTGGGCGCTGAATTCGGGTAAACACGAATATTTATCCGACAGTCATTCTTGGAAACTCGTTATCTGCATCCATCAGCACGAGAGAATTGAAATGTGTTTGAAATGGAAAACCATAAGACGCAACACAAGTTGATGGATACTTGAGATCCAACATTTCCAAGTAGTGAGTTTGTTTCTGGTTAAAATAATTTAGAACAGGTTTTTCTAAAAATATCATGATACAGTTACAAAAATTAGCTTTTATATTGTTTAAATTGGATACAAAATCGTCAATTTTAAATGTTTCAGTTTAGGATTCGTCGCATGATTTTTCTAGTTGGGTTTTAGGTCAGACGCTTTTGGCAAGTCCTGAAATTCGCTCTTTTTAACACCAGCAACAACGTATTTATTGCTTCGGAGGTGTTTGCTTTGAACTCACTCAATAACGGTTTCCTCATTAAATGTATGTAAATGTATGTTGGTTTATTCGTAGATCAACAAAAACTCGTTAAAGAATTCACTACAGAATTGAGTTTCCGAAGCAAAGCTGTGAAAACCTACATAACAATCCGTACACTTTCTTCATCCAGTTAAATTAGTTTTATAAAAAAACTCCCCAATTTATAACCGAAATGCTTGACTTCACTTCATAGCCTTAGTTCGCAACATCAGTTTTTATTGCTAAGAAGAAACTCGGGTTTACTAAGGCAAAATCTTTTAATAATAATTTTTCCACGGCTGGTTCTAGTGCCTTTCGAATGACCTCAGCAAACAGCGGTTCAGCTGCAGTTACTTGTTTCAACAACTTTATTTTAATTTTCTGTAAAACATTTTTTTTTTGCAAAAAATAAAATTCTGCGTGTTTCTCATATAGAATATTGGACCTATTAAAATCCCCCACCAAGAAAAGTATCCTTTATGCATGTTTGACATTGTTATACATTTAAAGCATTGAAGAGCTTTTCTGCAAGTATCCTCCTGGATGCATGGCTGCTATTGGTGTTTCCCATGAAAATTTTCCCATTTTTTCAAACACAAATATTGCCTAGGTTTAATCAAGTTCTCCAATATCTTTTTAGTAACGTTTATCTTATCCATTTTTTTCTTGTGATTTTCAGGTCCGATCCAGAAGTCTGAACCATTTGGACTCTTTGGAGATGCGCCAATCTGTGGTAGCGCCCACAGACACCGCCCTGAAGGACTCCAGATCCGAACCAGATTGTACAAAGCCGCTTCTTCCGCCTCCAGCAATTCCTTCTGCTGCTGAAACTCAAGAGCCGCCATCTCCAAAACCGACCCAAGCTTATTCAGCAGCTAGAAAACATATGCTAAGTCGATCACAGGTAAGAGCAAAGAAAATCATTATTTTCAAATGATTGAAGTTGGGGTTTGTTGAAAATCTGACTATTTTCATGAAGAACGGCAGCTAATGACTCCAGGAGTTTGACAAAGCTGAAACTTGAATGAAAAATGGCTTGAAAGTGGTGGAAAACAAGAAAACTTTAATCGAATGTAAATATGTATTATACTAGAAAGTTCCCAACTTTCGCATCTGCAGTTTAAAATGAAAATCACACATAATTAAACAAATAATCAGTCACACAATTGAGAAATTTTGCAAAAAAAAATCACTTAATTTAAATTAAATATCTTCAAGTTAGATTAAAAAATGTTCTTTTTATCTTGCTTTGCCTGCTTAATTGGCATATGAAAACTGTTGGATAATCCGCATTTAAAAACGAAAAATCCCCATTTCCCGAGATTTTTGCTGGCCATTGAAGCTATCGCTGAGTGCGAGGAAGGAGCAGAAACGACGCTTTTGAACTGTTATTGCCATAACATTCCGTACTGCTTAGCCCGAAGACAATTTACATAATCGCAGGTTTACCTAAAGTGCTTCCAGCCAGGAACTCGTAAGATGTCAGTGGTCGGATTCAAACAAATAAAATGAGAAGAGAGCAGCTGGTTCAGCAAACATGCAGATTCAATCCGTCTGGCTTTAAGGCGGAATGGTCTAATGACAAGCACTTTGCCAGTTATGGAATGTTTCGATAGTCATATTTTACAGTTTTGGAAACTTGGACAAAGTGAAACTTTTCCACTGTAAATGGGCAGGGAGAGGATTTACGATTGCAAAAGTTTCCAATCTGCAGTTAGCTCTAGTTTGCAATTGGGAGGACAATAAATAGGCTCCATCATGGCATATAAATTGCTTTTGCTGCTTTCCACTGTTGTGACAAATTAAAAACATGAATCAAATGCCAGAAAATGCTGATTATCAAAAGAATTTCTTCCTGGACTCTTTCTTTGGAGCGAAGCACCTCTGAGGATGCAGCTTCTCGCGTTTGCGAAACGTCAGGATTAAATTTTGTTCTAGTAAATTCTAGTAAATTTTTCTTTAGATGGTAAATAACTTTCCAGCTACTGCACTGGAATAAATCCAGAATTCCAGTCACATCCACTACATCCAGCTCCCCCATTATCACATACCGTCTAATGAGTGACTTAATCCCATTCACTCTTGGGTATAATAACAATGCAGTAATGCTGTAAACAGAAGTTTAGCCGTACAACAGTGTGTTAAGGTGTCACTTTCCTCGTTCCATGGAAAGTTTAGCGAGTGAAATTTCATTGGATTAATTAGCCGCTGGTGCGTGAATTTAACGGCCAGTTGCATGTTTATTTCAGTTTTATTGCATTCAAATAATTTAATTTTCACTGCAGGAAAGGTTTTCAGCTACGGAACAACGCCAGAAATGTTTATATATAAATCGGCAGCTTTTATTTCTCACGTGAAAGGATGCATAATTGAAAATCCCAAACGCATTCTGACATTTTATCTGGAACCTAATAATTATACATGCATTTGATTGATATACAGACACCAATAATTAATGAGAGCGTAAAATTAATTAACATCCTGCATATGAAGTACCTATCATCAGCATAAATATGATTAATTAATTGTGCATATTTATCGTCCCTTTATTTTGGCTTTTCACTTTGTTACTCCACGCGTTTATATTGAGGAAAAACCGTTTCTTTACCTCTCAATTCCTTACCTCTGCCAAAAAAAAAACATGATTTTCCAGTGTTTTAACCAATCGATCATTCGATTAATAATTTCATCATCAAATCACAAAATTAGCGATCAAAGAACTATTAATTATAAAATCACATTGCATTGTTCCTCCAATTTTATTATATATTTTTTTGCTTCATCTCCTATTTCTTTCATTTAATGAATATGATTCAGCATTGCCTGTGTAACAAAAACTGTAGCTAAAACTTCCGCTAGAAAATTACGGCTTTAATTGAACGAGAGAACATTCAGCAACTGTAACTGTATAGAATTAACAGCTGTGAAGTTGGTGAAATTTAACGCATTCTATCTTTAGGTAATTAGCTTTAGACGTCTGCTGAAAGCAAATTCGATGAGGGCTTTGTTTGCTTGTTCTTTGAATTTAGATTTTTTCTCGAAACGAACGGACAGACCTAAAGACGGATGGGCAATTTGCTAATTAAAACTTGGAAAATTTGCCGGCTGCTGAATTTAACACTCGAACTGTCTGCGAAGCATGAAAACGACCAATTTGATTTATGTTGAGAGTTTTCTTTATAAGCTGTTTGGATTTATTCCCAGTCATACGACACGAACAACAGAAGGAATTGAGTTCATTCATTCAATAGAAACTGTGTGAAATATGTGAATCTTTTAGAGTAAAAGTGAGCAATCCACGAATCCCAAACTTGAATAAAGGTCTGAAGGGACACGTAAAGTTCTAGAGCCCTTCAGTTCTTTGATGCCGCTTAGGAGCTCCTTAAGGAACCTGGTATTTATTTGCACAATAAAATGATTTTGGGTTTGCTTTTAAAACGTAGTTTCTAATCTTTGAGACTTTCTAGTATTTTTAGATGGCTTATATCTTGGATACTTTTTTCTCGAGAAAGGTCTTGTCTATTCGGGTTTATTCTGTAAAATTTTATTGATGCCGTAAATTGTATCAGAAATAAATTTTGGATTTCTTCGAAAAATTTTGAATTTGTACTTTAAAAATCCTGTGTCTTATAGCATTTTTACCTTTTAGGCGTCAATTAATGAGTTGATATTTCAATTTTAAGGCTGCAAACAACATCGATTCAAATACATTTTTCCAAATTTTTTGAAAACCCTATAGAGAGAATACGCGTGTGTTTTGAACAAGTCATACGCAGGAAGAGAATGAATTTATCCCTGTTTTGCTTTAAAATTAGACGCATTTCTGCGGATGATTTGAAAATGATCTAATAAAATATAGAGAAATACTTACAAAAGTTCTACATGAGAAAACCCTGTAACTTTCGCACTTGGATAAAAATCAACTTCTCTAACTTTGCCATTGATAATAAGGGACTTTTTAAGTCGCTTTATTTTTTAAGAAAACAACGAATGAAAAAGTTTTCAGAATAAACTTTTTGCATCCCAAAAAAGGTTGTCATTTTTGTGAATGATAATTATATAAAGAGCAGAAGGGCAAATGGAGATTACCATGCTGATAATTTTTTAGAATTTCCATAATTTATGCTCTAAGTTGTGCTGAGTTAATTTATTTTGTATTACATACAATTGTATAGATTATTTTGTATCTGTTTTAATTGTGGAATTGACCCAAACCAACTATGGGAAGAAACAAGAAGATAGATTGAGTTAGCCACCGCGAAAAGCTTCAAACAAGAGGCCAAACAAATAAGGACACACTGGATGACGGATAAAAGACTAGAGCTAGTAGAGCAGCGAAGAAATACTAAGCTCTCTAACACAGACCGAATAGAGAAAGCTATAAAAACTCGACAACTCAACAAAAGACAAATACAATAAAAAAAAAGATAAAGACAAATAAAAACGAAGTCACGCAGGGACAAAAACCAATACACACACAATATCTGCCCGGAAATAGAAAACCATGCGAACCAGAACAATACACTTGACCTATACAACAGAATGAAATATATATCTCGTGAGTTCAAGCCAAAAACGCAAATACTCCAAGATGACCACGAAAACTTTATCACCGACCTGAAGGGAATAGCGGTAGAAGTGTGGAAAAACTACTGCACCAAATTGTACCATGATCATCCCACAACATCTGTAGAATCAGAGAAGAGTCAGTATGAAATGGAGACGTGTATCCATAAGACCGAGGTAGAAAAAGCTATCAACTTGGAGATAGAAAGGCAACGGGATCAGACAACACAAATGATGAAACAATTAAAGAAATGGAAGAAGCAGGAATAAACAGCATGCATACTATTTGCCAATGCATATGGACATCCGCAAAATGGCTAGAAGAGTGGACAAAATCTCTGCTAATACCCATATACAAAAAAGGTTCCCTTGCAGGCTGTGCTAACTATAGAACCATAGCACTGGTATCACATGCCAGCAAGATTATGCTACATATACTTAATGCCAGGCTAAAATACATCCTGCTGCCAGAGATTGCAGATGAACAATCAGGTCTATCTTGCAACTCTTCAATATTTTGTATCCAATTTTTGTAAACTGCATTTTTAATATGATTGTACAACCTATAGTGCTAACTATAGAATATTTTGAAAATTTTTCGAAAAAACGAGGGCAAACTTTCTATTGCAATTTAATTTGAGGAAAATAAAATAGTGTTTGAACATTTTTAGGGACATTTTGTGAATTGCGGAATGGTTTTCAAAGTCAGTTTCACCTACACCCGCTTCAAAATTATAACAATTCTGACGCATTCATTTGCAGTAAAAAAACGTTTGTCGTTTTATTAGTTTCGAAAGTTTCAATCTATTTAGTTGAACTTTGCAAGAGTTCGTTATTTCCTCATTGAAGCCGTTTATTAGTAGGCAATAACAGGGCTTGAACTTATGAATGAACGCATCCGAGTCAACTTTAACATTAAATTGCATTTCACTGCCAACATTACTTCTAGTTTACACAACAATTCAGCGCCGTGAAAATAGGAAATCAATTTTGTAAAGTATGGCACAGGCACGCGAATCTCCCCATTGCCTTCTTGGAGAAGGTGCCGCATTACTCAATGTCATGCTAATGATGGTGGAAAATCAAGTATTCGCCCTGTTTTAAAAGTGAATTTTGTGCTCTAATGGACGCTTGTAATGGAGAAGGAAAAATATATCTGGGATGCATGCCATCTTCAGTAATCAATTACTCTAGGTGTGTTCTTTTGCACTCAAATTTACTATGATTTAAGTAAAACAATCCGAAAGTCATTTATCGAATGGGATATTTTTGGAAAATGGGGAAATGGGTCAAATTTTCTGCAATATATGTTTTTATGAAATGGATAAACTCGATGAAAAAGATACGCCAATGTCCGAATTTTTTCCATTGTTTGTTATTTGAAGAGAACAACATTTTTTCAAGAATGTGTTTTTTACAACAAAAGTTACAAACACAAAACTAATTTCTGTTAATGTAGTTGTAATAACCGCAAGAATGTAATGAAGACATAAATCTGCATGATGAAACGTTTGAAAAGTCCTATTCACGTAAAGAAAATTTGAAAATTTTGAAGATGAAGTTAACTAAATGAAGTTGAACGCTGTTTTTGTTACAAAATGCAAATATCCTAATGAGACCAATGCACACAACAATTTTCATTTAAGAAGTTTCCCGCCGAATTAGGCCGCCAATACGATGTCCACTTGCACAAAATGAAGGAAATATTGATGCTGGAAGAACCAGAGAAGCTGAAGTTGTAAATTTGTTGACTTCTCCACCTTCAGAAGAGTTACACTTTTCACAGGCCACAGCTTGGCAAGCTCCGCGGAAATACTTTGGTTTCCTTCTCCTTCTTCTTCCTCGTACGTTAGGACTCAGAGTCCTGTGTTTTTCTTCAACTTCCTAGTCCTGGGATGCTGATTTCCAGCTTTCGTACCATCGCTTCGGTGGTCTTCCTGGGAGTCTTGAGCTGTTAGGTTTTTGGTCTTTGGCGATTTTTGCCATTCGGTCGTCGGCCATTCTCTCTACATGGTCTCTCCACGCTCTTCTCCTTGCTCTGGTCCATCTTACAACATCCGAAACCTTACAGGTATCTCTAATTTCCTCACTCCTTTTCATATCGTATAGTGTGTGTCCTGTTATGGATCTTAGGACTCGCATTTCTGTTGTTCTTAGCAAGCGTTTGGTTGTTGTGTTTTCCGCTCTTGTTTCTGCGGCGTATGTCATCCCTGGTCTCACGCACGTTTTGTAGATTCTGACTTTACTCCCTATACTCATATGCTTGTTTCTCCAGATGATGTCTCGTAAGTACCCCGATATTAGAGCGGCTTTTGATGTTTGATTCCTTACTTCCTCCTTTAGATTCCTGTTACTCGTGATGTTTGCTCCACGATATTTAAAGGTCATCACCTGTTCTACACTTTGATTGTAAACGGCGAGTTTGCATCTTCGGGGCTCTTTGGATATAGTGAGTGATTGTGTTTTCCGGGTAGATATTTCCATTTTATATTTATTTGTAGTTTGTACGAACTTATATAAGAGTCTTTGTAAGTTGTCTTCATCCTCGAAGACTATCACTGCATCATCAGCGTAGCACATTATTTTTATTTCTGCATTTCCCATTCGATATCTCCTTCCAATCTGTTTTGTTTTTGTAATGATTTCATCCATGATGATGTTAAACAATATAGGGCTTAGGCTGTCTCCTTGTCTAATTCCTGTGTTGACTGGTATTCTCCTTGTTGTTCTATTTTCTGCTTTTACGAGTGTGTGATTGCCGGTGTTTAGCTCTATGATGATGGACACAATATTCTGATGAATTTTCCTTTCTTCTAGGAGTTTTATGACGTCTTTCAGTCTTACTTTATCAAATGCTTGGGTAAGATCTATGAAACACATGAACGCCGGTTTGTTGAATTCAATAGCTTTTTCGGCTATTTGGCGGAGTATGAATATGGCATCTATAGTGGATCTATTGTGTCTGAAACCTTGCTGCTCCTCACATATTCCCGTGCTGGTCACTTCTTCTGCCAATATTTTTGTCAACAGCTTCGAAACTGTGCTGAGAAGGGTGATTCCTCTATAGTTTTTGGGGTCTGTTTTCTCTCCTTTTTTGAATATTGGGATTGTTATGCATTTGTGGTTGTCTCCTTGGTCTCCGTGTTTTCCTCTTTATTACGGTAGAGTTGTTCAAAGTGTTTTTCCCAGTCTTCAGTAGTGATCTTTGAAAATTGGATATATTCGTTGACTGGTCTTTTTCTATTTCTTAGCATATTCCAGATTCTTTTCTTTCCTCCATATAGGTCGTGTTCCATATCGGCAGAGAATTTTTCCCAATGCTGTCGTTTAATTGACTGGATTTCTGCATTGACCCGGTTTCTGACCGCTTTATATACCTCGTACGTAATTGTGTTCGATCGGTATTGCAGGTACGCTTTTCGTTTTTCAGCTGCTAAGTCTTTTACCTCTTGTTTAAACCAAGGTTTAGTGTTTGGTTTTCCGGTTCTGGTTTTAGTTCTTCTTCCAAGTGCTTCTTTTGCTGCTAACTTTGGTTTCCATCCTTATAAAATTGTATGTCAAGATGTGAAACCACTTGGGCATCAAAGGCGTCGTCTGTTTACAGATTTCGCTTTAGAGCAGATTGAAATTGATCCAGAATTTGGAAAAAAAATCGTTTTGACTGAAGCCCATTTATCGTTAAATGGTTTTATGATCAAAAAAATTGTTGTTTTAGTGTGACACGGACTAAATAGTCCGTGAGAAATACATGAGAAGCTTTTGCATCCATAAAATTTACAGTTTAGTGTGGTTTATAGAGTTTTTTCAAAACAAAACTGGTGTTTCGGTTACTGAGAATGATGAGCGCTTTCGATTAATGTTAAAATTGATCTGGAAGCCTTATAGTTTTAAAAGAGCCGTACCACATTTTAATAATCTCCAAAAATGCAACCGCTAATTCGTCTCCAAGAAGTGGTGATTTAACTCCACTAGATTTTTTTGTGGTCATATTTGAAGTCGTTGACCTAATGAGAACAAATCTCTAATGACCGAGAGAAGCATTATTACCATGTAATATCTCGAATACAGAATGAAATCAATTGGATTCATTCCACACATGCTTATTGACCGATTCTCTGGCATTCTCGATTCAGCTTTGTAAATTATGCGTCATACAATAGCCTGGAACTCTATTCTGTGTAAACTTCTGTTTAACACTATCCCTACAACGTCAATTTTCGTCGCACATTATGCGATATTATGTCGGTTATGATTTATATACGCGGTTCCAATGCCCAACAGCCTGTTAATTATCCTGCAGGGAACAAATATGATTATGACTCGAGTGATTACACTGGAAATGTTCAAATAATTCATTCTGACTTTGTGTATTTTTATATAATTAATCGCAGCTTTGTTTAGTATTTAAAATAATACTCAATTTGCTCAATTATTACACAAGAACTAATTTTTTTAGACTTGGATGTGCCTCAGTTTTCACAAGCGCAGAGAAGCCAAGTTCAGAAGTCTAGCATTTATAGATTTTTCAAAGAACCTACAAATTTATTCAGGATTAATTCTCTAGCTAAAAATTTGCTTTTTTAGCGTTGAAATTTACCACTTTTGTTGGATTCTCTCAAACTTCATTCCTGAACAATATTAATTAACAGAAGTAGGAATTTAAATATTATTTATTTTTTTAAACAGCTTTTACATTGTCGCTTGATGACTATTCGATATTTTTCTGTTGTAGCTTAAATTGTTTAAAAAATTTGATCATTTCATAAATAATTTTTTGCAGGTGTTTACTTAACGTTAATGCGTTGGAAACCAACAGAGTTAAATTCACTTTGGGCTCTATAACTGAATCAAGTGAAAAATTATCCTGAGAAAATTACCCTTGTATTAGCAAGAAGCTAGAAATATTGCTAACTTTGCAAAAATATTTAGGCATTCTATGAAATATCCCTTGAACGGTTTCATGTTGAAATTGACACAACTTGTTCCAGAAACTAGAAAATGGAGCGCATGTTGGAAGAAAAGGTTCTCCTTGGAAACTAATTCTCCTCAAACCAAAGGGCTGAAACTTTCCTTGTTATTGCCGTTGTTAAAGCAGCGCCGTTTACATAAACCCTCATGTCCTGAACTTTACGCTACCAGCAGGAAAACTAGGAGTAATATTTCAAATTGACTAACTTTACAAGTGAAGTGTGTGTGCATTCCCTAATTTTCCCATAAGCCCAAATGAGGAAACACATGGATGGCGTTTACAGGGAGATGGGATTTACATAAATAAAACTAATAGAAACAAACGGAACTAGCAGCCCGAAAAACTAACCAGTTTCAAACTGGTTTACTTATACGAGCAGTTCACAAGCTTCACATCTTTTTTGTGTGAATTCCTTCGAAAAACACTTTTCCAATTCCACCTGCCATTCCCATAAGCGCTTAATAATAAAAACAATGCCTAACTAATTAATGGTAACAAATCGCTTTCGGGCTGTGACTAAATCAATTTGCTAGCGAATTTAATAAATTACCCTGAAACGAAACCAGTTATCTTCTGAAAAAGCCCATTTGTCGCAAACTTGACTGACTTGCAAAACGCAAATGTTCAAAGTTTCATAAAATTCCAGCCAAATCCCCATTAATATTTAACGAAATGGCTGCGTGTTGAGATGTAGTCAACGATAGGTATTTGCTTTTTACCAACTTACGGGTAATGCATTGTTTATTAGAAGTGGTAACTTTGAAGGTATTTTCATTTAATATTTAGTGGGGAGTCACCCTTAAAGGAGCAGGAAATTTGAATTTGCCTGTAGAAAACTACTTGCTTTTAGGCCTATAAACTTCGAAAACTTCTCCTAAGCAGCCGGTAAATCTAATACATTCCACTTTAATAAATTGGATATTATTCCCCAAAAAAACCCTTTATTATTTTTTCGTAATTTCTAGTCAACTGAAGCATTTTTCCAAGTAAAATATCCAGCTTCTGACAGAGATTTGAGCGAAAGTCCCAGTTTCGTCGTTTCCTGCATTTTAAACTCGATTAAATTCACTGTAGCAGCAGGAAGGTCGTTATGATCACAAAGTCCAGCTTAGAAAGTCCCGGAAAAAGTCACGCAAAGTCCGAATTGATCCCATTTAGGGTAGCAGTGATCCAGGGAAAATCCTAAAGTTTTTTTTCTTTTGTTATAGAAATCGAGCAGCGAATGTTTCAGCGTGAACTTCGAGGTCGGCGACGAGTCCACTTGGGAAAATGAGTTGTTCTTTCCTGCCCAAAGGGGAATCACTTTACAGTAAGTAATTTTACTTTCACGGAAATTTCTTCACGTGTTAAGAGGGCCATTGTTAAGGCCTTTTTTCCTACGGAGCAAAGCTGATAGTAAAAAATTTGAATTTGAAATGTTTGTTCCAGAAAATGTTTCCAGTTTCCAAAAAAAAGTATATTTTTCTGAAAGCTTAGCATTAGTCGAGACATATTTACATACTAACAAGTCGACTATTTCACGTTTAATTTGGAACCGATTGGCACTGGAAAGTTTGATTATTTTTCTGCTTTTAATGAGAAGTTTTTTCGAACTGTATTCACCCAATAAGTGAGATTTTGATCAATTTTGAAAGCTCACTAACTAAGTAAACTTCTTCAAACACTGAAGATTGGCAGTCCTTTTCCAATTTTTCATTTATACTTTGAATAACTGTGATGCATTAAGAAGATTAGGAAAGATTTGTTAAATTCAGTAAAAAATACTCATATTTTGAATAGATTTTGAAAGTTTATTTGACAAAAAATTGATGAAAAATGACAAAAAAGTCGTCAAATGATTGATGGATTTCAATAGCATTGCAGTAATGAAAATAAAATACAAAATAAGAACGCAAAGTGCGATAGAATAAGAGTACGGACTGTCTATTCTTCCAGATTTTTAGTTCCTTAAATATCTTCCAAGAAGAAGGTAAATTTGAATATCAAAAAATTGCATCCAATAAGTTTTTTTGCAACTCATTCCTTCCACAATTCAGATAATTCCTCCAAGTCACTGTTATTCCAAGTCACTGTTATTTCCAAGTTCTCCAAGTCACTGTTATTTGAAAAAATCTTCAAAATTCCGAAAGTTTTGTACTATTTTTCAATAATCGAACAGGAATTAATTAACGAACTTTATATCAAATAAAACAATCCTTTTATGTCAGTAAACAAGCGAAACGCATTTGTTTCTGCGGCCTCTCAAAAACCGTTCAAAATGAAGTAAAAATGTCGATTATTTCGGATCTGTAGTTCCTAGCGTGTTTTTCAATGGGTTCCATGTATTTATCGCTTCTTTGTGATCAAAATAATGTAGAATTTGAGGTATTTTGAAAAACTTCAATTTTTTGAAAAAATCGACCTCAAGCCTTATAAAATTTTTGATGTAAAATCAAAATTTTACATGCTGCTCATGTTTTTTAAGCTTAGTAGATTCTTTGCGACACAAGAAGCCCCTCAATATGCAATAAGAAAATATAGTCGTCGGTTAAAGATTGTGAACGCTCAAAAACCGTTCAAAACCGAGCAAAAATGTCGATTATTTCGGATCTGTAGTTCCTAGCGTGTTTTTCAATGGGTTCCATGTATTTATCGCTTCTTTGTGATCAAAATAATGTAGAATTTGAGGTATTTTGAAAAACTTCAATTTTTTTGAAAAAATCGACCTCAAGCCCTTATAAAATTTTTGATGAAAAATCAAAATTTTACATGCTGCTCATGTTTTTTAAGCTTAGTAGATTCTTTGCGACACAAGAAGCCCCTCAATATGCAATAAGAAAATATAGTCGTCGGTTAAAGATTGTGAACGCTCAAAAACCGTTCAAAACCGAGCAAAAATGTCGATTATTTCGGATCTGTAGTTCCTAGCGTGTTTTTCAATGGGTTCCATGTATTTATCGCTTCTTTGTGATCAAAATAATGTAGAATTTGAGGTATTTTGAAAAACTTCAATTTTTTTGAAAAAATCGACCTCAAGCCCTTATAAAATTTTGATGAAAAATCAAAATTTTACATGCTGCTCATGTTTTTTAAGCTTAGTAGATTCTTTGCGACACAAGAAGCCCCTCAATATGCAATAAGAAAATATAGTCGTCGGTTAAAGATTGTGAACGCTCAAAAATCGTTCAAAACCGAGCAAAAATGTCGATTATTTCGGATCTGTAGTTCCTAGCGTGTTTTCAATGGGTTCCATGTATTTATCGCTTCTTTGTGATCAAAATAATGTAGAATTTGAGGTATTTTGAAAAACTTCGATTTTTTTGAAAAAATCGACCTCAAGACCTTATAAAATTTTTGGTGAAAAATCAAAATTTTACATGCTGCTCATGTTTTTTAAGCTTAGTAGATTCTTTGCGACAAAATAAGCCCCTCAATATGCAATAAGAAAATATAGTCGTCGGTTAAATATTGTAAACGCTCAAAAACCGTTCAAAACCGAGCAAAAATATCGATTATTTTGGATCTAGAATTTCTAGATATTTTTCCAAGAGATCGTTGCAATTCTCGCTTCGTTGTGTTTAAAACGATTTAAAATTCGAGGTATTCTGAGAAACTTGATATATGTTTTATAAATCTACCCCCTATGAAATTTTCGGTCAAAAATCGAAACTTCACATGCATGTTTTAGGAGCTCAATGAATTCTTTCCGACCTAAGAAACCTCCCAATATCCACATATAAAATGTTTAAATCTATAGAAAGATTTGCTGGGTTAAAGATTGAAAAAATCAAAAAGCATTCAAAATGATCCAAAAAGGTCGATTATTGAATTAAATCTAGAGTTTCTGGAGTATTTTTGAAAGAAATTGTTGCATTTCCCGCTTCGTTGTGTTGAAAATGAAGTAGAATTCGAGGGAACGTTTTCGGAAACTTGATGTTTTTTGCAAACTCAACCTCAACCCTGTAGAAATTTTACATGTGTGTTTTTCAGCTGAACGGATCCTTTCGGATAGAGGAAGCCTCACAATATGCACATGTAAAATGCTTGAGTCTACAATAAAGCAAATATCATCGGTTATTACTCGCTAAATGAACTAATTTTTTTTATTATTTCGGATCTAAAGCTTCTGGTGTGTTTTTCAATGAGCTCATCAGTTCCTTGTGAAACACATGATTCCACAATACAAAATAAGGTTGTACAACTTTAAATTGTTGTAAGAACATTCTTGTCGTCCCAGCTTAAAAGTGCTCTCCAGCTCTCTACTTTCAGGTCATTTTTTTGAAGTTTCTCAACTGTGATTATACTATTTTCTATCATTTAAAAAAACGCCTTTCAACTCAAAAATTGCCACAAAGTCCCCCTTTGAATGATCCAGTAAATTTGATAAAAGTGCTACATTCAAATTCCACATAGAATTCAACAATATAAATTCGTTCATTTGACCCAGTTCTTTGTATTTAATTTATATGCATGCAATGTTCCAGCTAAATCGTTAAAATAAAATGCAACTGATGCAATCCGCAAAAACCGCAGTTGATTTATGGTCACCATGAAAAAGCCGTCATTTATGAATTACATTCGTCATAAATTCGATATTTATCGTACGACCACAATATTTATTGCCGCATAAAACGGGGCATCAATGTAAAAACCAGTTAATTCAAATTCGGCTACGAGTTAATTCACTCCAGCTACAGGATTATTTGCTTATATTTCTGGAACGAACAAATATTGTAAAGTTTTTTTCGTACTTTTTTTGGTTCTTTGGGTCTAATTGTCTTTGTTTTCTTCCTAATTTTATCTCTCATAATTCACTTTGTCTAAATGGTTATTATTGTGTATATTTTCCTGACTGTATTTTTAATTAAATGGTTATTGAAAACTGCCGGAGAATTCTTGGAACATCCAGCATAAATTGGAAATTGATTAGCACTTTTTTAGGGGATTTTATTACGTATGCTTAAATCAAAGTGCTTCATCGACTCCCAAAATATTGCTAGTATACACTGACTCACCCTATATAGAGTCATTCTTACGCCTACATTGAATTTAAAAATGTACAACATTATAAACCTACCAGAAAAACTCATAATAAAATCGGCTATAATAAAATCGGGGAAAAACAGGCAACCATAGGAGTAATATCGGCAAGATGTATGTGAAATAAAATGTAAATGACCGACAAATGTGGAAACATTCGGGGCATTAACATTAAATTCCATTTATTTCGGAACTAAACGAGAAAAAGTAATAAAAACTGTAATGGATACAGGGGATAAAAACTGTAATGGATTCGTGTTTGGTAAAATTGGTAAAATCTACGCACTGCAATTAGACTCTCCCTCCTATTCTGATTAATCAATCTACTTTGATCCTAAATGGGAAGTTTCCCTAATCAAACACCCAGTCATACATTTCAATTAGTATCGCTCCTATTAGTAATAATTTCAATTAAACTTCGGCGCAGACACAATGAAGAGTAATCTGAAAAGAGACTGAAATTTCGGTTTATTGGCAATCAAATTTTAATCTCTTAATCCGCTGGATCGTTTGCGCCAGCACTGAAGTGTTGAAATTTATTCACGTTTAACGGTTGTAAGAGGATATTAAAATCCGGGTATTTTAATGTTCAAAATTCCCATAGGCCCGAATTTTTCGTATAATTGGGAAAGCGCTGATTGAAATCATTATTTTTGTCTGTAACAAAAGAAATTAAAATTTAGCCGGTTATTTTCGTCGGATTGGGAATTTTGGTTTAAGTTTCAAATCGCTTTATTTCATAAAATTAACAAGAGTCACAAATTATTGGTAAAGATTGGTGAGAGCCAAAATGATCCAGGAAAAACCAAGCTTCAGGGAATACGGAAGAAACAACCACAAAATAGTAGACACGGAAATGCTCCATCAAAACAGGGAAACAGACAAGGGAAAAATACAGAGCCACATAAACAACATAATGACAACAGACGACATCAACCAAGTAGCATTCCGACATAACAGCGGCAATGAGGAAAGTAGCAAATGAAGTAGCGGAAAGACAGCCAGAGAAAACAAACAAAATATCATGCCAAACAAACTAAAGATGGAAGGAAGAAGAACTCTGTATAAAAATGGTTTATACGCAACGGAACAATGCCAAAATGTCGGAAGAGAGGCAAGGAGAATGATAAGAAAGGATAGGGAAGAGAACTATAGAATAATGGCAGAGAAGATGATTGAAGAAAACAAAAACCTTAAATGCATAAGGAAGAAGCAAGAAAAAAAACCAAATAATAGCTCTGAAGGCCGATAGCAATGTGGAAACAAGAAACAGAGGCAAAATTAAAGAAATAGCCCATAAGTTCTATCAAGACCTTTACTCACCAAGAATAGAAATACCACCAGGAATCCAAAACAAAGGAAAAGTAGTCAACGTTGGCTCTGAAGAGATACCAGAAATAAACGAGGAAGAAATTATACATGCATAAACTCAATGGAGGAAAACAAAGCACCAGGAGAGATGGTGTGATCGCGGAAATGCCCAAGGAGGCACAAGACATTGTCATACCGCAGCTAAAGCACCTTTTCAATCTCTGTATACTCACGAATTGGAAAGAGGCAATAATAGTTATATTGTTTAAAAAGGGAGATCGAACAATGCTGGAAAACTATAGACCCATTATCTTGCTGTCCCAGATGTAGAAGCTTTTTACTGGAATCATAACAAACAGAATTACAAATAAAGTGGATACCAACCGGTAGAACAAGGCGCATTCCGTAAAGAATATAGCACTAATGACCACTTACTTACAGTAAAGATCATAATAGAAAAGTCCACCGATTGTAACTTTCCAATACACATGGCATTTGACTAGACAACGCGCGAATAGACCATCGGTACAAGAACCTTCTTAAAATATATATCAAAGAGCAAATGGAAAAATCAGTATACACGAAGAAACAGGCAACATTGAAATCAAAAGAGGTATCAGACAAGGAGATACAATATCCCCAAAACTCTTTAGCCTAGCTCTGGAAGGAATTTTCAAAAACTTGAACAAGGAAATATGGGAGTGAACATAAGTGGAACCAAAATATCACACTTAAGGTTTGCAGACGATATTTTTCTATTCCCCGACAAACACAGCGGACCTTGAAAAAATTTTTTCCGAACTAGACAGAGGATCTTAAAAAATCGGTATAAAAATTAATAAAACGAAAACAAAGATAATGAGCCAAGACCAAGTACAAAAACAGTCAACGGGCACATATTGGAAAATATTCAAGACTATATATATCTGGGACAGCAAATAGAGATGAGAAAGGGTAACAAGGAGATAGAGATTGAAAGGAGGAGACTAGGATGGGCGGCATTTTGCAAACTAAGCCATATACTTAAGGATAGAAAGATACCGCAATACCTTAGAACAAGAATATTTGAACAGTGTGTAGTACCGATGATAACATATGGAGCACAGACTCTGGACTCTCACAAAGACATGGTGAATAAATTGAAGACAACATAAAGAGCCATGGAAAGAGTTATGATAGGCGTAACACTAAGACAGAAAGAGAAACGAATGGATTAGACAGGGAACAAAGGACGTATATATAGTGGAGAGAGTCACAAGCCTGAAGTGGAATTTTGCAGGACATATAGCCAGGCAGATGGAATAGCCGAATAATACGCTGGAGACCATTGGAAGGAAAGAGAGGAAGACCAATCATGCGATGGTATGACGACATAAAACGAGTAGCAGGATTTGGATGGACGAGAACAGCCCAAAACAGAGAGAACTGGTGGAGAGGAAGGGAGGCCTATGCTCAATACTGGGCGCAATAAAAGGCTTGATGACGATGATGAACAAGAGTAACTAACATTATTTTTCAACTCAAAAAAGGTATGAGATTTATTCGACTGATATTCAGCTGCTTTGTTGATTAAAAATTTAAGGATGAAGACAAAAAAATCAATGAAGAAATAAAAACTATGCAAATAGAAGAAGAATTGAGTCATTGGAGCCAACAAAGTTTTCATCACCTATAAATACATATTAGTAATTCAAAGTTGGAGAAAAAAATACATTTGGTTGTTAGGTTTACAAACTTGCGAATGCGAATAAACATCTATCGAAAAATGAGGGCATTTTTCAAATTATTCCTAAACGGTTGAACTTAAATACGTAATTTTTCACACTTCAGTAAATTGCATACTTTGAGTGTAGATCTAAAATTAAACCTGCTAAATTTTAATCATTGACGAATCATTTTGGGAGGTGCAAGGATATAAAGAGCTCTAACTTTTTTTCGGGATCCTTATAGCAATCCTTCTATTCTGCCAAGAAAAAGTACTCTAAATTTATATGGCTTAAAAGGACCGGTTTTTTCGCAAAATAGTTTTCAAAATAACACTGTTTATTATTGTTTTTAAGGAGCCCAATTTATTGGAATAATTGTTTAACCAAATTCCCAATTTTTTATACACAGTCGGCACTTTGGGGGCACGGATAATCTGAAGCGGTTTGCTTTAAATTGGTTTCCAACTGCGTCTTAGAAGCTCATTATTATTAATTTCGAAAACAAATTGCAGTGCTTTAGTTGGTATATGGATTATTTACATACAAAATCCGGAGTTTGCACACTCTATTTGAATCTTCCACATATTCTGACTCAGACATATTATATTCACGAAACTTGGACGTAATTGTTGAAAATAGCGAAAAAATGGCCATCAGTTTAACGTGCAGAGTTGGGTAGAGTTTAGAATCGTGACAATTTTGTGTTTACCAAAATTTTTTCGTATAGATTCATCGGTCCTAAATGAGTGTATGTTTATTTCAGTTTCACGCAGGAACGTCTTCATTTATAAATGAAGGAATGAATCTAAAATCAATTTTTAAGAAACACCAGAAGAGAACAAGATCATAAATAAATTTCTAATGTTTATCTAAGGCCTAGAGAAATACTGACGTAAATATGCGAAACAATTTTGCCAAACTAAAAATAAGCCTTTTGCGCAACAACTAATTCACCTTAATTGCTCAAACAACTCGCACTAGCTGAATCGATACCGACGGGGATAATAAGAGCAAACAGACGTCGATATTTACATTTGATCCAATATAATTCCGAGAATATCCAGGACAACAGGTTTTGCAAACTGGAGAAGACGTGACCCGGTTCCCGGAAACGATACATTGTCAATTCATCTAATTAAACGTGAAGTAAAGTCCGGATTTTATTACGTAAAGTTGTATTTTATTATTTTTCCTTACTTCCCCTTAATTCTTATCCTTTAGCAGTGTTTTATTATTTATCCAGAGATTTTGAGGCAAAGTTGAATAATTCTCGCTTGGTTTGGTAACTGTGCAAGACTGGCACTTACAGGGTGAAACTTAAATATATTTTTTCATTTTTCACCTTGCTCGCAAAATATAGGCAGATACATTAAAACGTTGACATATCTGGGGAATTTTTAGAAAATTATTTATCTGCCCACTAGCGAAGTTATTATTCCCGTTAAAGCCTCCACCCTGTATAAGAATATTGTAATGTTTTAAAGCGATCGAGAACCCGATTAATCTGGCGAATCATAAATTATCAGCATGAAACTCTTGTTTGAAGCAAGTTGAAAGCAAAATTGTAAGCAATAAGGGCTAGAGCAAATTAAAATAAATGTTCGCGAGCAATCGAGAACGCAATTAATCTCGCTGATCATAAATTGTCAGCATGGAGGTGTTCCAATATTAACAGCAACATCAATAAAGACTAGAGCAAATCGAAATGTTCGCGAACAATCGAGAACGCAACAATTAATCTCAACATGTAAGCATGTAACATGTAAAATATTTCTTAAATTGAAAGTAAAATTGCAATCAATAAGGATTCTTCTTCTTCGAGTGCCCTATCAGTTATCTGACGTTTACAAAACCACTTGGGAAAACGCATCTCTGTCCTCGGCTAGTCTGAAGAGTTCTCCCGCAGCTCGGACACCAGTCCAGTAGCGGATGTTACGCAGCCAGGACATCCGCTTTCTGGCCACTCCTCGTCGACCTATCTTGCCTTCTATCATAATTTTGAGGAGGGAATATTTTTCGCCACGCATCAGGTATCCCAGATACGCCACCTTCCTAGGTTTTACCACTATGAGGAGCTCACGATCTGTCTGCGCTCTTCTTAAAAGCTCGTGGTTAGTCATTCTCGCAGTCCAGGGAATTTTTAAGAATCCGTCGCAGTATCCGCATCTGAAAGGCCTCCAGGCGATTCAACGCATTGGTCTTTAGTGTCCAGGATTCAACTCCGTACGTAAGAATAGGCCAAACAAAGCATTTAATCATTCATTGTCGGAGAGTCATATTTAAGCCATTATTATAAAATAGTGGCTTCATGGCACAGAATGTAGAGCGTGCTACCTCAATCCGACTTTTAATTTCCACGTCAGGATCTAGGTTATCTGTTATCTAGATAGAGAGCCTAGGTATTTGAAGTTTCTGACTCTCTCTATCTGTTCCCCATTCAGCTCCAGCTGGGTGTTTGCATGCTGTGTACGGCTAATTACCATGAATTTGGTTTTCGTTTCATTTATGTTTAGTCCCATTTCCCTCACGCTGTTTAAAAGTTGCTGTAGCTCCTCCATGCTTTCCGCTATAATAACCGTATCATCCGGATATCTGAAGTTGTTTACGGGAAGTCCATTGATCTTAACACCAATGTCGGACTCGCTTTCTTGAAAATAAAATCCGAATTCAAATTGAATAAAGGAGGATTTTGCTCGATCTGCATTCGACTCGTATATTTGCCATCTGATTCCAATACAGGTTCCTTATGATTTGGAGATCTCTCTGATCAATTCTCGCTCTTTGGAGTACTTCAATGAGTTTTACATGTTGAACACGATCGAACGCCTTTTCGTAGTCATCAAAACAGCCAAATACGTCTTTGCGTTGACCTCTGCACTTGAGTTCACATCTCGTTCTTTTTCTCGCATGTATCACTGAGGAAGGTCTTCGGCAGGTGACTCATGATGCTGATTAATCTGTAGTCCTCGATAGGTACGTTGTCTGGGCCAATTGCTTTATTGTTTTTTCCCAAGATTACAAGCGTGTGTGACCTCTGTTTTCGATATAAGTAATATATGATATAATATAGGATAAAGTATAATAAAATAAGATATAAGATATAATATCCTCAAACAGCTTTGTCACGTAATCTTTCCAGACAGCCTGCTTTTGTTCTTTCTCAATTATTGGCCTATTGTTCGCATCTACTAAGACTGTAGGGTGGTCTCCTTTTTAAATATTCCTGTTGTAGTCCCTTCAGTTTACGATGCATGTTAAAAGAGTCATGCTGTAGGTTCAGGTCCTCCATTTCTTCGCACATAATGATTAGAAACTCTAAATATTCTCAAGCGGTCGAGAACGCGATTAATCTCACGGGCCAGAAATTATCAGCATGGAATATTCTTGAAATCTATCATTTAAAATGCTTTTTTAAGTTAAAAACAAAACTGGAAGCGATAAAGTTAAAAAGTTAAACAAAAGTGCTTTTAAATAAACTGTATTTAATGACAAGGACATGTTTTATTACTAAAATTTTTATATTCGTTTATATTATAAAAACAATTGTAAAAAATCTATTATCTAGTCAATCAAGCTGTCTATAAAAATTAGTGCCCAGTGCTTTTAGAATGTGAAGGCATTTTTCAATACTTTTGTGAAATTTTGGAAGCCAAAACACGTAAGTAAACTAGTAAAGAAAATTTTTAAAACGATCACTAGCAGAATTTCAAAGTCCATTCAAGTTTATCCGTTTTATGCCATAGTGTTTCCCGTTAAAATTCTTTAAAAATCGTTCAAATAAGTAATTTGTTCTAAGAGAAAAACCTAAACACCCTCTACCATTAACACTAACTGTGCAAATCAATCGGTTGCGATTGAGCTTCATTTTCAATAGACAAATTGAAGTGCTTTTATTTGAATAGCAATAAAGTAGATAAAATTGATGTTTGCAAAACGAATAGAGGTGTTAATACAGCTAAAATGTACTCTGATGAATGAAAGCTCTGCGATAAAAGATAAAAGAGGCCGAGTAATGTGTTAATGATTTTATATTTACAAAGGCTATTGGTGTCTATACGTAAAATAAAAACGGGAACAACAAAATAGGCAAGGTTTTCCTATGTTTAGCCAAAACATGTGTTGGAATTAATATAAAATCGAGACTAGTTGAAATTTACGTTTTGGTCTGGTATGAAGCTTGAAAGCAGTAGGATTTCACCTAACTCTCTACCAGATAGTCTAGCTGATTTTTTTATTATGCATTTTTGAAGAATTAAGAATCAATTACGTCCGATTTTCATTGATGTCTGTACTCATCATGGATTAAATAGGTATAGATGAAGCTCTCTCTCCCTTCAGCCTCTTAGCTTAGCTGGCATGGGCATCTTATTAATTTAACGCCTTACTTATACATGCATGCTACTTACTACAAACACTACATTATTACCACACTTACAGCTTACGCCGTTTGATACCTATTGACCTAGTGGGCTAGTTGGTGTCTGGGCCTGTTTTCCTGGGTCCCAGATCTTCAGGCGTGTAACTTACGAGTTTTCGTTGCTCTTCATTCGAGTGCCTTTCAGCTTTCTCGAAGTCTGCTTTCGCTTTCCTTGTGAGAAACTCTCTTAGTGGCTCCCACTCCAGGTCCCTGTAGATTTGGGAGTTTCTATCAAACCAGGGAGCATCTAATGGCTATCCGCAGAAGTTTGTTTTCTGTTGCCTGAAGTCTATTCAAGTGACACTCGTCTGCATATCCCCACGCAGTGGAGGCATACACCAGTGTCGGCCTGATTATGGTCTTGATGAGGAGTAGCTGTTCCTAATACTCATCTGGCTTCTTCGGTTGAAGTGTGGGTACAACTTGGCAGTTGTTGCCTTAACCTTGTCGATGGCTGTTTTTTATGTGCTTCTTCCAGGTCAGCTGTTTATCTAAAACAAGACCCAAATATTTTAATATCTCTTTCCCATTCGATGTTTTGTCCCTCTATGGTGATGTTGCCATCGACACTGTCCTGCTTCCCGCCAATAAGTATGGCCTGGCTCTTCTCTGTATTATCTTCAGCTTCCACTTGATGAAGCCATTGATGTAGTTCATCAATTGCAAGATGAAGCTGTGGCCTGGTGCAGTCCTTGCGCCATGAGGATAGATAGATAGATAGATAATTTTTTTTTGAACATTCCCATTAATAAAATTCACAAACAAAGTTAAAAAAAAACATAACTCCCATGTCTAGCCAGATGTTCGGCCGGTTGCTCTTTGCCCATGATCGAAATAGGCGCGCTAAGTCCGAGCTAGCCATACGCACGACAACGCCAGGAGATAGTCTTGAAGTGGCGGTTTTGGTTTTATTCGAGGGGCATTCATTAAGGAAAAAAGGTCTTCCTGAAGGAAGCCAAAAACCCGCGTCATGAGGATGTCAGAAGGGCGGTATCATCTGCAAAGAGTGCCTGGGTCGTATTGGCAGGTCTTGGAATGTCGCTTGTGTATATGTTATATAGCAGTGGGGAGAGCACTGCTCCTTGCGGTACTCCTGCCTCAGTGCTTCTGGTTTCTGACCGGTTACCTCCAACTTTGACGCTGAAGCTCCTTCTGCAAATATAACTGTCTATTAGCTGGCACAGTTTCTTGTTGATACCTGTTTCCATCATCTGGTAGATGAGACCGTCTCTCCACACTCTGTCGAACGCGTGTGAGTCCAGTCCATGAACGTCCAGTGTGAGTATTCCAGTCGTTCGGCACTGATTCATTTCTTTGGTGCATCTTTCTACTATCCTGAGCAGCTGAAGTTCCGTGGAATGCTTTCCTCGGAATCCAAACTGTTCTGGCGGAAGCAAATCAAGCTCGCTCGTTTCCTCCTTAAGTCTCCTCAGTATAACCCTTTCGGCTGTTTTTCTTGGGCTTCGGGAGCATGATGACTTCCGAGTGCTTCCAGATGCTTGGGAAATGACCAGTCCTGAAAATGGCATTAATCAAGTTCTTCAGCCTCTTCATAACCCTTCTTCAGGGTGTGGTAACTATCAATTTGTTACGCTCGCAATGACTTGGCGCCAGCGCTCTCTATCTTGGGCAGATCTCATGGCTTCATGCATCCCTTGTACCGTCAAGGTTTTCCTTTGGACTTTCCTTCTACTATGAGTCGAGTTCGATATTGTCGTACCTCCTTGCTACATGACATAGGTATCCCAGATAACGCTGGTTTATTGTCTGGTACAGCCTGGTCTTTATACCGAGTTGTTGGATAATAGAGTCGTTTGTGCGGTGGGCTGTACATGGTATTTGCAGCATTTTTCTATGGTACCACATTTCGAACGCTTCTATTCTGCGTTGGTCTGAGGTCCGAATAGTTCAGGTTTCGCAGGACGTAAGTTGTAATGGAGAAGACTAGGCTATAAATCAGCCGAAGTTTTGTGTTTTTGGTAATAGTAATCTTTCCAAATTTTGACCAGTTTTGCCATAGACGTTCTGGCAATCGCTACTCGTTTGCGGACTTCCTCTTCCGATCCACCTTTGTTGGTAACTACTGATCCTAGATAATCAAATCTTGCCACCACTGCAAATCCAGCCACGGTGACGCCTTGCGACAGGTTTTCATTCTGTCTGTCTTTATCATGATCCTTGTTTTGGCCTTATTAATTCCAGTCCATATGAACTACTCCGCTCTGTGAGCCTGGCCATTATAACTTGCTATCTCGGCTTCCCCCGGAGTCAGAATCTCAGTGTCATCCGCATACCTCAAATTCGTTATCTGTTTGCCTCCAACAGGGTGCCTCCCTTATAATTTTCCAGTACCTCTCGCATACTGTATTCGGTGTAAATTAGGCCTGGGTAATACTGTGTCTTAAGGCACTTGTGCGTTGATGATGCTCTCTGTGTCCATGTGCCGCGACACTTGGCCTCTTATGACGCGGCACTTTCAGCAACACTTAACATTTAATTATGGATTTATGGAGTTAGGATGCTGATCGCAGTACAATATCTAGGAATTCGATATGAAGATTCGCGATGAAGGTCAAAAAACTAATTTAAATGGTCTTGTCAGCCCTTGCATACATAAAGGAACAACAGTCATTCAGTCATAATTTATGGCTGACTCAGCAGCTTCGAAATCAATCACAGATTTTTGTGAGGCAAATAGGCTTCACAAGAAGAAACCATGTTGCCACTGCATTCATTCCTTTCATTAAAACAACGCAAGTCCGGCGTCTGTCATAGTCTCTCTTCAGTAAATCCCAAGAAAAAACATTGATCGCGCTGCACCGCTTAAAAGCACCGTTAGCTAACTTACGAACCACTAAACATCACTAAACACAGTGTCTTCTGTTTTATTTCCCAACATATAAAAGTGTGGCGCGCCGTGTCGCTGTATCAATAGGGCAAGCTGTGTCGGTGTCACTGTGTGAACACTTGAATATCCACTGTGTTACCCAGGCCTAGTGTAAATGTTGAACAGTATTGGCGACAGTATGCATCTTTGCCGCACTCCCGCTAGTATTTTAAATGGTTCGGAGCATGTGTTACTGACGCTGGCGCATGCAGTACTGGTCTCGTGGAGCTGCCTGATTAATCAAAAAAATCAGGGAGTATTCAAAATACCCGAACATCCCACTTGGATTCATTCAACATGCGCAAACTACCACAAGTATCGATTCAATACAAGAAACTCCGGTATTCCATTCATAGATATGATTATATAATTTACGCTACTACACCGTAGTCGCTTCAATGAAATCCCGTTCTATTGAGCATTTATATCGGTTTAGAAGGCTCGGATTGGCGCGTTTCAAATTCCTGATGCCAATCCGCTTGCTATTGGCCAGAGTCGCATTCCGACGAAGGTCTCGCAACGGCGCCATTCACATTCTACGGGTCTCCCCGTCTGCTATGGGGTTGAATGAACATTCCGCAAATTCTTAGGGATATTCTATTCTTCACGTTTTAGATGGGTTCCGGTTAGAAAACAGATTTATACAGGGTGGCCCCAATTCAGAAGTTATTTAATAAATTTGCACATTTTTGTTGAAATTCACGCACGTCCAAAGTCAATTTGAGGAATTTTGGGAGACGCTAAATTCAAATATTTATCAACTTTATTTTTATATCGCCGGTCGGTATTTTTTTCAACTCAAGTTCACTATAAATTACTTTGAGATGGAAGACATACAGGGTAGCTTTTATGTATGAATAAAACGATTAATCCAAAAATTGTAAGTTTATTTCCAGTCGAGTTACGAAAAGAAAAATTTTGTATACAGGATTAGTCAAAAAGTCAATGAAACATTTCCTGAGAAATGGATTGGTCGCAGGAGACAATTGAATGGCCAGCTCGGTCGCCCGATTTGACCCTTCTTGACTTTTTTCTGTGCAGTCATATTAAAAATGCAATTTACAAAAATAGGATACAAAATATTGAAGAGTTGCAAGTTAGACCTGATTGCTCATCTTCAATCTCTGGCAGCAGGATGTGTTTTAGCCTGGCATTAAGTATATGTAGCATAATGTTGCTGGCATGTGATACCAGTGCTATGGTTCTATAGTTAGCACAGTCTGCAAGGGAACCTTTTTGTATATGGGTATTAGCAGAGATTTTGCCCTCACTTCTAGCCATTTTCCGGATTTCCATATGCATTTGCAAATTGTATGCATGCTGTTTATTCCTGCTTCTCCCATTGCTTTAATTGTTTCAGCATTTATGTTGTCTGGTCCCGTTGCCTTTCTATCTCCAAGCTTTCTGATAGCTTTCTCTACCTCGATCTTAAGGATACCCGGCTCCATTTCATACTGTCTGTTCTCTGATTCCACAGATGTTGTGGGGTGATCATGGTACAATTTGGTGCAGTGGTTTTGAGTTGTCAAGTTTTTATACCTTTCTCTGTTGGGTCTGTGTTAGAGAGCTTGGTATTTCTTCCCTGTTCTACTAGTTCTAGTGTTTTATCCGTCATCCAGTGTTTCTTTATTTGTTTGGCCTCTTGTTTCAAGGCGGTCAACTCAATCTATCTTCTTGTTTCTTCCCATAGTTGGTTTGGGTCATTGTGATCGCCCGCATGTGGTAGTTCAGATAGGGCTTTCTGGAAGGCCATTGGTTGATGCGTTTCCACTTTCCTCTTGTTATCCGATTTGATGAGTCTCTGCAGCTTTATTCCAAAGTCTGCAACCATTAGTCTGTAGTCAGAGCCGCATTCGGCACTTGGCTTGGTTTTCCACTATTCTGCGATTGTGATCGTCTGTTTTTGTTGCCCCGACCTTAGCATTGAAGTCACCTAAGATAATTGTGATATCCCTGGAAGCTTTTTTCTCCATCAGCTCCTCAATGAGCCCATACATATCCTCAATATCCTGATCAGGTGCAACAGAGGTTGGGAAATATGCTTGAATGAGGTGCGTCTTTACTGGTTTGGTGTTAAGGGTTATTATTAGTATTCAGTCGTTCACTGGTCGGTAACTTTCCACCCATTTGACCAGTTGTTTCTCAAGAGATGGAGCTACCCATTCATAAATAAAGTGAAACATTATGCGGAATTAATTATTATCGAATTTTCCAGTGCTTTGCGGTAAAAATGTGCCATCCAAAATACTCAGTGGCCCAATTTTTTACCTTTCTTTAGCAGTTCGTTAAGAAGCCTGTTTGTAGTTTTAAGAATTCTAGCCATAGAATGGCCTGCTAGAAAAAAAATACTCTAGAAAACCTGAATAGAACACTTTGCAAACTTTAACGTTGCATTAATAATTTTAAACATTAAAAAAAATTGTAAAAAAAACTGTTTGAGTATTATCACTGGCAAAAAGCATGCTTTTAACGCCTAATAGAGCGGCTCATTTTCCGCTTTGCATCGCACAAAGCTTCAAAAAGCGGAATCTAACACCGTTTGCCTTTACCCGTCATTCCTGTGTTCGTTATCCACCATCATTATCATTTCGGTCATCATTTATTTTAATAAGCCCCGTTTATCATTTACTTTGACCGAGACAAAAGACTGTAAATCAGGCAACGGTCTCTGAACTGAAAAAATTGCTTGTTGCAGTGAGTCGCTGACCAAATTGTGCGAATTGAGGAACATCGATTTATCAATTTGCGACGCAAGACTACAAGATAAAGAGAACAGTTCCGAGTCCATCATTCCTTTCTCGCAAGATACGGCACATCTTGTCGGCAGACATGTTAGGATTACAGGTAAATATCACTTGTGGATTTTTCAAGCTTATTCAAGTGAGTAATTAGTGTATATAGTTTGTCGGGCAAGAGTTAAAAAGATGAAACAAATCTGCAATGAAAAGTGGTTAAATACTGAGGAATCTACTTAAGAAAAACGCAGAAATATATAATCAGGTTGTGAAGATATAATTTTTTAATAGATCATTCACTTGAGCAGATTGCTGATGTTTCCAAGAATAATTAAAAAATATATACAGGGGTGATTTGAGCACCGATTTTTGAGATATTTCAGTTTAAACACTTCACATATTTTAATGTTTCAACAATAGGAAGTTATTTTTTTAACTTAAAATTCCTTTTAACAAGCGTTCAAAATTACCTTCATCATCGGGTGCACAAAGATGCTACGTTAAAAATAATACAAATTGTTCTTAATATAAATAGTTAGAGCATTTGAAATTTTCTGGGTTTCTCTAGTTTGCTCGGGTTCGCTTGGTTCTATACCAAGTTTCCACTATTCGGTTAAAATCCATTATTTAAAATTAACTTTTTGTTGTGTATATATCAAATTTCATGCAAAATGTAAATCTTTATTTATATTTAATATGTTTATATGACAAACTTTACTTGAAATACGCTGCTCTATTGAATGCCCAAGTCCTAGTATTTACTGGCTCACCCTGTACAATAAATATACATTGCCATTGAATAACCAATAACAGGGATTCAGTAAACAGAAGACAGAGGCAAAGCACATGAAAATGTCTTAACATAAGCTAAACCGTCATAAGATTGCGAGAAGAAAAATGAAGCTATTTCAGGCAAAACTAATTTCACATACAAAATGTTAAATTAAAAAAGGACTCAAGAGTCACAATATAAAAGAAAAATGATCCGCTTCTTCAACAGTAGAACAAATTTGTAAAGAAAACAATATTAGACAAAATTGAATTAATTTACAAAATATTTAAAGGAAAAAAGGACCCAAGAGCATCAATAAAATATGAACATTAACACATTCTTGAATAGTAAAATACATTTTATAATAACAGAAAGTAGCAAAGTTATAACATGTTTGCCAAGCAGCAAAAATGTTATGTGATTGTTCCTCCAAACTCTGCTCTCAAAGTTAATTGTTTGCTATTTGAAAAATCAATATGAATGAATCATTGATTACAAAAAAAAATAGTGAGAGCCTCACACTTAGTATGGTCTAATATAACACTGACTAAAGCACTTCCCCGGGTGCTAGTTCATGCATAATTTATAACTCTCCTAGATGGATATTGCTGGCGATTTCCTTATTTCCCGTCCCAGAAACGGGACAGTATTTTGTGCATTTTCCACTTCAGATAAATTTACGAGCGGAAGTTCACTTTCTTCGGCCTGTGAATTATTTAAAAACTCCGATTCGGTTGATTAAATCGCACGATTCGCTGCTCCTTGATAGAAACAGTGGTAAATTGCAATTTAATTCGATGACTTCTACTCGGAATAATTACTTTTTAGTCCACTGTCTGGGAAAATAGACCAACCACCAGTTTTTCATCAAATTTATATTGTTTAGAGCATGACTGGAGGGCAATATTTCATGCCGTCATGAATGGTTGTTTTATGCCATCCGGCTTAAGTTAGAGCTGGTTTCGACTAACAAAGAAAAACGATTAAGAACCAGACAATCTGCACAAGTTTTTATCTATTCTATTGACTTTAGCTTTTTTTCTTTCAGCCAAAGACGCAAGCAATAAAAAATACCACGGATCATTCCACAGCAATCATTCACGAAAGCAATCAGGTGTAAGTATATTTTTCCTTCTTTATTTTATAAAAAATTCACTTAGCTTAATTATCCAGTGGGACAAAAGCGAGTGAAAGAGAATTATTTTGAAGATTATTATCATTTATATTAAGACTGGTCAAGCGCAAAAAATGTAGATATACAGGGGATATCATTTGGATGAAATTCTTTACGACTAAACGGTTCGAGATGTGAAAAAAAAATACCGTGATTTCTTTGTGATCTGCAGAGAAAACTTCATCAGTCTGTATTAAATAGGTATTAAAAGGCGCAGAATAAAATGCTAAATAAATTAAAAACGTAAAAATTAAAAAAGAAAACGGTTTTTATTGTCAGTCAATTGCAATATTTACTTTGATAACTTGAAGAAAATACTTCTGAGCAGTTCATGAAAATTTATAGTCAAAAAGCCCATTTTTTTCCTCTCACAGCCAATAAAAGAAGCAGGTTTTTAGCTCTTACCGTATCTGAGAAATGAATTTTCAAAATACCTTTTGCAAGTGTGACTTTTGCAAAAGAATTGAAACAGCCGGTCAACGATAGGAGCAAATGATCCGTATAAATGTCCATGTTTTATTGAAAATGTGTCTGCAGTGATGGCGCAACAGAGCAAATCTCAAGGAAAATTTACGATTCAGCATGAAAAGAGCACATTTGGAATGTTTGCCAAGCAAACGTTTTGAGAGTGAATTAAATTTGTCACATATGTTGCGGTGGAAATCCCACTCTCAACCTGTAACTCTGACAGCCTAATTTATCAGCCTGTTTGTTGTATAATGCAATTGAAGCGGTTTTGCACAATGGGATTCATCCTCTACCATTTAGTTAATTTAATACATTTGTTCTGCTATATAAAATGGGTACATTTAATCCCATACATTGAAGGAAAAAAGCAGGAACTCCCACTCGGCATTAACTAAATTAGCAATGACATGTTTTCTTGTATAGAAAAAAATTCATCCAGTGAAAAACGTTTGTCTTGAAGAAACAGAGCGAAAAAAAGAACTTAAGTTTGTAAGTTAACAATTGGGGAAATATCGCGTTGCAAACGGATCCGAAAACGAAGAATTTTTTCAATAAAGACACTTATTGAAGCACATTTGTTTGCTTTTTAAAGGACTTAAAAAGTGTTTAGATAATCTAATAAAAAGTGAACTTTTGAAAGACCTGTGTAGCGTCTTTATTCCAGAGTTAATTGATTTTCCTCACGTCCCAGCGATAAAATGATATAGAATTTAATTTCTACAGCCAAAAATTCATTATGCTTATCTACATTTTTTGCATAATAGAAAACATTGTCAGTTAAAGAACCTGATCGCTAAATTTTCCAGATCGAAATGGTCTGGTGTGTTTTTCAATGAGCTGGATCCATTTCCTTTTCCTTATGATGAAAGCGGTAAAAAATGATTAAAACTTGTAACACTTTCCTCCAAAATTTGGAAATTTACATGCATCCTTTGTGGCTTAATGGATAGTTTTGAATCCTCAAAAATTTTATCAACTTATTAAAATGACTGATTTCTCCGATTTCTTGAAGAGAAAACAAAAAAAATATTTATATAATTTTAAAATGTGCTTTAAAGCCAAAGATAATGGAAGAGAAACGTAGGCCCTGTAGATTAAAAATTTAAAACCAGTCTGCTTTTATCCATGTCCGTTTGCTTACGAAACACTTAAAACAAATGTTGATTTATATCAGATAAATGATACTTTAGGAAATTATACGCTTCCAGTAAATAAATCAGTGGAAAAACTACTTTAGCCGACCCACAAGGCGCCTAAACAATAAAAGATTGAATTTATTGTGGCAAAGATCCGTTTTAAAAGGAATTATTGTTTCGATTAATCGCCGGAATTGATTCCAGTTATTTATCGAGCACCTGAACGTTAAAACATTTTATAGTTCAATAAATCGAGATTGAAGTGTTCAGCAAAAAATCGTCGGAAAATTTAATGAAGAAAGTTAAAAAATTTAATTTTGTTTCGACTGGATGATTACTTTTTTATCAGAGGTATTTTATTTAACAATATATACGGGGTGTCAGTTTGAAAACTTCCCACCCTTAATAGCTCTCTTACAGTTAAAAATATGAAAAATCGGAAAGACACGCCAATTTTACTTGAAAGGGGGACACTTTCCTAGCAGAGATAGATGTCACCCTCAGATTCTTAAATAGGAATGGGGGTCAAGTGGCGCATCGTTTTAAAGGGCCTTCAATTCTCTTTTCAGTGGCATGACCGTCCCCTGCCTCTTCCTCGCTACGCCCATGGGTGGCACCGTTTCAAACTTTATTTAACAATAATTATTTGTAAATAACATTTCGATGGTACTACGAGTACCTCGTTAATTTGGGATCATTCGATGTCTTATCGCTGAAATTACACAAAAGTCTTTAAATTCTATGAAGAAATTCTAAAAATACGTTGTTTTTTTAACCAAAAACATGGTCAAAAATTTTAAAAAATGTTGCCAAAATAGGAATTTTATTGTTAATTCGCTTTTGCTTCTTGGGCTGTTCAGTGATAACTTTTATTAAGTGCATAAAGTGTGAGAATGGTTTATTCTCTTCAAAAAAGAACTGAAATTATCTTCATTTATGGAGAGATCAGAAATTGCGCACGAAAGACGGCATTGGTTTCAAATGAAAGACATCGGAATCATGAAGTAAGTCACAGCCACGTGAAGGATTTGGTAAAAAAGTTCTCCGAAACTCGTTCGGTGAGTAATAGAAAAAAAACAACCTCCGCGTGATGAATGAAGGAGCTCAAAATGAGACTTTGGGATTATTTGCTGCAGAGCCCACCAACTCCTTGCGGACAGTAGCAGAACAAACAGGAATATCACACGAGAGTGTAAGAAGAGCACTGAAAATGCATAGGTTCCATCCATACAAAATTCAGCTACTTCAACAACTCTGTGACGATGATTTTGATAGAAGAATAGAGTTCTGTGAATTCATGAGTCGTCAGGTCAACGCCATCCCCAATATTCTGCCGAATATCTGTTTCAGCGATGGATGTTCATTTTTTCGCAAATGGAAATGTTAACAAACAAACTAGTCGCAATTGGAGTGACGAAAACCCGCATATTTTTCGAGAAAGACATACACAATATCTTCAAAAAGTTAATGTTTGGGCTTGTATTCTTGGAAATGCCATTATTGGTCCTTTACTTATTGAGGGAAGCTTGACGGGTGATCTGTACTTTAAGATGCTTGAAGAGGCTATTGATCCTCTTATCACGCATAAGCTAGAAACTCAAATTGGTGCGGAACGTAATTCAGTTTTACAGGAAGATTGGTTAACATTCCAGCAGGACGGTGCTCCACCTCATTATTTTCTTCTTGTCCGACAAGGGTTAAACGAGAAATTCCCGAATAGATGGATTTGCAGAAGGGGACCAATTGGATGGCCTCCAAGACCACCTGATTTAGCACCCTTAGACTTCTTTCTTTGGGGACATCTAAAGTCCATTGTTTTTAAGGCACAACCTGCTGATATTTATGATCTTAAAAGGCGAATTGGAGGAGTTACGGAGGAGTTCGAAAGCAGAATTTATTACTGTTTACAGGAAAATGCACAACATTTTGAGCAACTGCTTTATTATTATATTTTCTAAATATTCATTTAATATAAGCGAATATTTCTATTATTATTTATTTATATTTTTATTAGTGGTCGATTGCACAGAAATATAAGCGCTTGAATACATAAATAGTCGATAGAGCAATATTCGCAGTACATGGTCCATAATTGGAGAAATAAATTGCATGTTGCGCCAATATAACCGTAAATTTTCCTTTGCTGCTTAGTGAACAGCCAGCTGAAAAGAACGTGCTTTTTGCAAAAATTATTCGCCGCAGATTTTTACTTTTATATTTTTTGAACAATATTTACTTTGCGTATGCAATTTAATTCGTTTTCTATCTGATTCATTCGATTCGATCCCTGAGTCTTATTGAAGTGCTATTGCGAAAAATTGGCTGGTTTACAGTAGATTTCTTTTTAATTGCAAATAAAATGAGTATAATTAAATTTAAAATAATTTGTATTTTCAGAGTTACCGACCGAGGACCAGTAGTTTTTTCAGCTCAAGTACAGAAGAACAAAACGTTGTCAGTTCAACGTCATCATCTCACGAATCCGAGCAAAGCAAAAAACAAATTAAACAACGAATAACCGCCTTTTTTGGAAACAGTAAAGTAAGTTCAAATAATGCCACTTTTAAAAACTCCTCACCATCATCACTCTGTAGAAATTGTTGGTAATTTGCAAACTTTCCCCATAAACTTCACTTGAAACACAAATTGAGAAACCTGCAACCTTCCCCATGTGGAAATTAACAGAGTTTGCTATCAAATCCAATTAAACCTCTGTTGTTTTCGTGAAAACTAAATATTGCCACAAGTTGCATACTTGCATTGATTGGATAACTAAAACTTCCTACTAAAATTGAAACTTTCTAGCGAACAGCATTTGAGAAATGGAAACAATTCGTCAATTTATTAACTGCATTGAAATATTCAACTTTCAATGTTCCAGGATACAAAGTACGAAGCTCTTATCGAACAACTCGACCGATATTCCAAGCAGGGAACTCCGCAGAACTTCGACTATTCGCAGGGACAATGCGAGTCCATTGATGCGCTTTACAAACTAGAAGACGACTGGAAAGATATAATTACTGAGTTCAGTGGTGAGTGGCTTAAATTACTTTTTCTTCACAAGTTTCTATTTCTTCTTAAATTTAATTAGTGTCACAGTCTCAACTATTGCAAACTTTTGCCTGCGTGTTTTGTTTATTTATGTCCGAGTTTTTCATCGTCGCAGCTACTAAACTGCGCTCATTTAACAGAAGAAGTCAACTATTCAAAAAACTTTTTACATCTTCCAGGATGGCAAACAGAAGTTTTAAAGTAACTGAAAGTTAATTGCAACTGCAACAGGCTTTTAGCAAGTTTGCATCATGACAATGCAAGAGAGTTTATAGCTGAGTTTCTTTATAAATGTTAAAGTTATGAAAATTATACAAGTAACTAAAAAAAGGGTAAAGGATGTGGTGAGCGCAGCCCAAAAAGGCAGACTTTGGCAAAAATTTAACGAAGATAGTAAAGACAGCCAGAACTTTCTTGTTAGGCCCCGAAAATTCTGAAGAAACTGGACAGGTGAAAAACAAGGATGGGGTCATAATAAGGCACGAATCAAAAAAAGCAATAACGATTTTAATACTATCTTCTATCGCCAGTTAAATACCACTATAAAACGTCAGTATCCCGCTTTTAGAGTTTCAATTAAATTCGTTAAAGTTTAGGTTCAACTGTAAAATGTTAGAGACTTTACGATTTTAATCAACATCCTTTATTGCCCTTGACGCTAATCCTATTTAATCCCGTTTTAAACGCTTGCAATTCAGAGAGACAACATTTAATGGATGAATTCCTACCTGGAATCCATGTTTCTCTCAGCAAATATTGCTAGAATTAAGTAACGTACTTAGCACCTGTATGGATATGTAAAAGAAACATCTCACTCAGCAAATGATGCCATCGCTAAAGTGCAATAGAGTGGATAAAAATGATAGCCAAGTTTCCCTGCTCGCTTTCAATAATACCGATAAAAGCACTTTTCCAATTTTCGATTCGTGTCAAGAAGACGCCTCCCAGATAAGATGGTTGGAATGCTTAAGAGCATGCATATGGGCCGTGCTCTTTTTCTGACATTCAATATGTGAATTCGATTAAATGTGAGGTTTTTGGTTTCAGATCTGAATGATCGACAACAGCAGCAGCAGACGGCTTTGTGGGAGTTAATAAAAACGGAAGTTGCCTATATTAAGACGTTGAAAGTTGTGACCGATGTAAGTATTTGTGTTTGAAAACTCTTCACTCTTATCTGTCTAAAGTGTGTACTTTTACTTATTATTCCTTCATGGAAGTTTTTAGCGCTAATTTATTTTTTTAAGCGCCCTGTTGATTTGAGAGAAAAGTTCTAAACAACTTTGAAACTGATTAATTTTTTGGGCTTTTATGTTGTGGAAAATACATTCCTTGAGGAAAGACTACTACGGCCTAAAGGCCCGAAAAAACCGCCAGCTTCAGTATGATTTTTCAAAGAGTTCAGTTTTTACGGCCATGGTTTGAAACTGATGAGTTTTTCGGGCAAAAGCGGAAAAAATATAACCAGTTTCAAGCAATAGTCGCGGAAGCCTAACGCTTTTCAGTGAGCAATTTTATATTTCTTAAAAATGTGTTCACAATAATTTCTCTACTATTACAACTCCGTAGCGCTACAGCCCCTGATGAGCTCTCTTTTCTCTCCTTCTTCATAATTTTTCTGGCTATCTTATATTTGAACTTTATTCAGTAGAATCCTCATTTACTGCCATTTCTAGATCATCAAATTTAATAATGTGTTATAAAGCCCAGCATTTGAAGTTCACTCATGTACAACACTTCATAACTCCTTTTCGTCAATTTTCTTCGTTATGTTTTTTAGTGATTTGATCTTTGTCCCAATAGAGTGAATTATCTCATTAATGTAACACTTTTCTACAGCTCGATATTTAAAAGTTTAACAAAATCATAACAAATTGTAAAGGAAATAAAAAATGTTACATTTTTGAGTTGAAGTTGAAAAATGTGAGATACAATGATTAAAATCTAATTTTATGATTGCTTAATAACAGTGGACGCAGTAAACTATAAAATAAAATAAAACATTTAAAGGACGATTAAAATAATTACGCTACAGAAATATTTGAGGTTTCAGACCCAGTTTTTCAGTTCTTACTTCAGAAACTGTTATATTTTGGTAACCTTTTTAACTTCTTGAAAAATCATTTATATTTTTTGGCTCGGTGAATATTTTTCTGTTTGTTGTGGGCACATTGACTATTGTGTAGTTTTTTTTATCATTTCTCTTCAAATTACGTTGAAATTCAGAGCACCTTTGAAGTGACAATATTCTGCACAAACTTAAGTTGACGCAAATCATTGGGTTTCCACCGGTTGCTGTATCGTTTCATGAAATTTACGTGACTACTTTGTCCCGAATTTCATTAAATATCTCAAAAACACGATAAAATGTGAAAAAATAACAAGAGACAAAAAAAAATTCAAATGAATCAGTGAATAGCTCTGTGCACTGCATTGAGATTACCATTTTTGTTCAAGTTTTGATACAAAATTAGGGGGTGGCCCACAAAATACACTTCCAAAAACGCTGGGTGGTTAAAACTTAAGGAGCATCTGAAGGCCATTAGAAATGTTCAAAACATGAGAAAATAGAAAAAAAACTGGTCAAAACATTTTTTTCACCGCGCTCTGAAACGCGATTTAGGAATTTTTTTATACCATGTGGGGACATTATTTTAAACTGTTCTATCGATTCCTGAAGTTATCAAGATTAAACCTAAATCACCCTGTATATCTAATAACGGTAACCGAGTAATTTTTAAAACTATGCCAATAGCAAATATAACTTATTTTGACAAATGAAGGTAAGGAGTTTTCTAGTAAAAACTTAATCGTTCTTCCAGTTTCTTCAATCGTATTTGTTCTTTTTACCACCAACTTTCCTTACAAATTCATGCCATAGTTAATAATGTAATAATAACGTGTTTGTGGGTTATTAATGCCATGTTATCCCGTAAATAATTAAATATTGACTCTGTTAATTAAAACAAAACATCGACGTTGTCGGCTAACATATTTAGTAGTGATAGACCGAAATTTCGCCATAACCATCAGGCTATAAAACCTTCCAATTAATTCTATAGGAGTTTCATTATTCTGGTTTGATGGAGGATTTCCATTTAAACAATGCGTATTTTCTTTCAGTTATTTCTCGGTTGTTTACGGGACTTGCAGTCGAAAAATCTCTTTAAAGAAATCGACACGGAAAAGCTGTTTTCCAACATCACGGAAATACTGGGAGCAAACGTAATTTTTTGGAGGAACACTCTATTTCCGCTGGTTCGAGACATGAGGAAATACAAGAGACCTAGTTGTTTAGAAAACATGCTTGAGGGTTTCTCACGACTAGCGGAAACATTTACGCCATATTACAAATACTGTGCCGAACAATCCAGGTAAGAAAACTGAGTGGTTAATGGAATTAATGGTAATCAGCTGAAAAGTTTAATGCCGTGAAACACTTATAATGGAAATTGATTTTTATTGTTCATAAATGCTTTTCCATCCAGATGCCAACATTACTGCCGGGAGAATCTTGAAAGCGAAGTTTTTACCGCCTATTTAACTTGGTGCGAAAGCCAGAAGGATTGTAATCGGTAAGTGTTTTTTCCTTTTTTGGTTATCGCTGTCCAGGACAGTATTCAATTAAATTTGGCTCTATTTAAGTATTGAAAATGTTAATTTTTTTGTGCGCTTATTGAGAATTTTCTTTGGCTTCTTCTTCAAATTGGCTTCAAATTGCAGTTTTTTTTTATTATTTCCTGATTGGAAACATTGATTTGACTAAGTTCGCATTATTATTGCTGGATCCAGTGTTAAATTGTTTTTAGTTTTCACAGAAAATTACATTTAAAACAAAAGTGTTTATTATATTTTTTTTAACTTTTTAGTTCCTAGAGAAACCATTAAAATTTATATTTTCTTTTCCTTTCTTTTAATTTATCTGTTACAGAAACAGGATATATTGTATAGCTCTTTATCACACTTTTGTAAATTTCCCTGAAATAACTGCTTCTTTCATTTCCTCCAATTATTAATATGTTCAATACTCATTTTCTTGTGTGATGGATTTTTCCAATTTCCACCCAAAACCCTGATTTAGAACATAAAATTCTCATAACTGAATTGGATTATATTTTTATTTATTGTTTACAAAAATCCCTTTCATTCTGCATTTCTTTTGTAAAATGTTCAGTTAAAGTGTTTCTGTTTTTTTCCACGATTTTCTCAGAAAACTTTTGATAAAAGAACCATATTTGAAACCTGTTCGTTCTACTATTTGTTCCAATATCCGCTTATCGCAAAAATAAAAAAATATGCGCTCAATAATTTTTTGATGACATTTTGTCATTTATATTTTCCTCAAACATCCATCCATCCATAAAAAAAGTTCTGATTTGTTCGGAAAAGTGGCAAAGTTTTTCGGGTTTTTAGGCCTTCGACGAACATATTTTTATCGTATTTTCGCCGCAAACATCGACGTTTCGCAAGCACCAATGGCTTACATCTACAGAAATGGTTTGCTCAGCAACATCAGGAAGAAATTCTAAACCATGACGGACTAAAAACCCGAAATACTCGCCAGAAACTTACAAGTTTTTCTGGGCATCTTAGGCAGTGGTGGATTGGAATTTCTGCACCTTTGGTGATTTTTTCTGTTGAATTATCTGCTTACTTGAAGTGAATACCGACCTGTGGAGGTTGGTGGAGAACCCATAAATTTTAACTGGTCAATTTTTAACAATTAAAAACTTTTCTAACCCGCTACTATTTTAATTAAAAAAATATGAGACAATTTACAAAATAATTGAGATTATTATAATAGCCCCAAAATAAAATAGTAATCAATTTAAAGAAGCCGGTAAATAACGGTTTCAAGCTAAATTTATTGGTTTATCATTCCGATAACAAGGAACACTACCACGCACCCAAACTTTAAAAAATCAAACTACTAATAAATTTATATAATAAACAATATTTTCTAAATTTCCTCATTTTAGCTTATTCCCCACAATTCCAATTTTTCGAATTTTGCTCTAAAATATTCCAGTTTCCATCAGAAAATCTCCAAAATCAGATAAAACCTTCGTGAAATGGCAAATGAAATTTTAAACACACTGACTATTACTAAAGTTTCTTCCAAGGGACCGAGAACTTTTTATCCAAATTAAAACTTTCTTGCCAAATTTGTCCGGTCCTGTGGTTTTTTTTCAGCTACTGATACCCTCTTTGGATGGCGAATAAGAACGAAAGGGCATTTTTACTTTTATTGGGGCCTTGGAAATATCCCCTAAAGAGCTTATTTGTGCCGGTCATTTCTATTATATCAATATTTCAGAAGAGCCGAATGTGAATGGTTACTTTTTCCCTTGTATCAATGTTTTTATATTTCCAAGAAATGTATCCAGATTTAAGCTGTATGTACATTTTTTTTTGTTCGTCACTATCAGGGAGATATTAAAGTTTTATTATAAAGTAGGGTTTCTCCCGTAATAATTCCCTTGGAGTCTTTTTTGCGTAGGTTTTGCCATAAATCCAGAAAGTTTCCGGTACAAAAATGATTTTGAATGAGGCATGCAACAGGAACATTTCCAATCCTCGGGGAAATTCATAACATGCCAAAAACTCAGGAGGATCGCATTTGCCTAGGAAATCGAGATGTTCCTTTTTCAGCTAAAAAGTTTCTTATTATTCCTAAGGCGACGATATGAGTTTCCCTTTGAACTGATACTTTTTCGGAAAGTTTGCGTTCCCTCTATAGCACCGTGGCGAGTTCTCAAACTGGGATAGAGCTAAATTTGGATTCGTTTTCCAGATTAAGGCTGATGGACATTTTGGTACAGCCGATGCAAAGACTGACAAAATACGGTCTTCTACTCAAAGCCATTTTAAAGAACACAGACGAAGATGTTGAAAGGGAAAGTCTTCAATCAATGGTAAGTTTGAAAATTGCAGCTTTTTACTCAGAATTTTTGGGCGTAAAATCTATAATATTTCGTGGCGTATTGGGTTACTTTTGAAGAGGGAAACAAGGAAAGCGAAAAAGAAATGTGAATTCTTGTAACACAGAAATGTTTTTTTTTTAATGTTCCTACTTTTCGCCAAAAAAATGTTCAAAGTGGGTGTTCTGTATGCTGTTTTTACGATAATTTAAAAAGTTAGAGATGTCAGATAGCATTTTGATCTGTTGTGATATTGAAATTATCTGTTGGTAATTTTTTTGGTAAATTTACAGTTTTTATTTTTTGACAAATGCATACAGCAACACTTTTCTTAAATTGTCCGTTCCTGATTGGCATTAAATACTTTTGTTTGATATAAAACATGATTTTATGCCACGAGAAAGTTTCCTACATTTTTTGCCAGTATTATTTTCTAGTGGCTTATGTAGAATTCGTATCCCATTTTGTGTTTAACATTAGTGTTATATATTATAAGCTGATCTATATTTTCATTCATTTTTAAGTGAAAATACAATTACAACGTGTTTTAATACAATTTTATTTTTTATCCCAAACAACAATAGGTTTATGCTCAATGTTTTAACTTTGATCGGCATCAAAATTCTACTCGAACTGTAACAGGTTTAAAATGTATTGAAAAAACCCCTTATACAATGGTTACTTTTTGAGGCCGCAAACTTGTTTTTATTATCTTAAACCCTTGCAAAACTTCCTCTCAGAAAGAAGCCATTCTTCAAAATAAACTGGCATTGTTAAAGAGTACCCAGAACGTTTTCGTTTTATTCAGCAAAACTATAAACTACGGAAGTACAATTTGGATCCAATTTGAATTATTTATGTTGTACTTTAAACGCTCGTTTGGCAATTTAATCATCATTAGAAATTGTGCTGCCGATGAGCGAAACATTTAAATTAATTTCAAACATGTTTCGAACAAATTTAAATGCCCGCGTATCATCCCAAGCTAGACTAGCTGCTTGTAAGTAAGGCCAATGTAAATTAGCTTCGGTGGGAGTTTCGAAACTGATTGCTACAATTTGAAACTTCCTGTTAAAAGCTATTAGTCTGATAGGTGTCTGAGGACTCCTAACTGCAATGTTTAGGTGCCAAACATTGTATGTTTTACCTCAATTTTAACTGACTTGTAACTTGTGATAAAATTTGTTGAAATTGATGTTTGCTTCTTTGGGAAATTCATCGAAATATTCATGCGAAAGTAAACATTATACTTTATTGTTTTTGTTTTAGATCAAAGTCAAATTTAGTTTAAAAAAATGTGGAAACATTTGCTTAAAAGTCAGCAGTTTATTAATATTTCGGCCAAATACATGAATGTTTTGCAGGATGCTAAAACTTGCATTAGAAGGTTGCAAGTATTACAGAATTTAGGTAAATTTGGGCTTTAAATATTGATATATAAATAATAAATTTGCACTTTCATTTAACAAATGTTCAAAATATTTACAGCAAAGCTTACCAAACATTTCCATTAACTCACAACAATCTGAACTTCAAAAATCGGTTCATGTGCAATCGAACGATTTAACATTTGGATTTTGTGTCCATCAGCCAGAGCGTGCTCAGCTACAGCCGGTTTCGCTGTCTGTCCCAATCTGCAGCTTCTCTTGTGTTCCGAGATTCTGGTGTTGACGATTTGGCTTGGTATTGGTAGACTCCAGATGTTGATAGAGGATCCCCTTGGTCCTTATCCGACCTTAGACTCTCCTTCATTGTTTTTGTTGGCTTGAAGACCCTTTTAATGTTATGTTTCTGTAACATCCTGCCAATTCTGTCGGTGACTCTGCGTATGTAGGGCAGGCGAAGCCCTGTTTCTCCACGGTTTCTTTCAGTTTTGTGTCATTTTGATAGGAAATTCTTGGCCTGAGTATTATCCATATCTCCGGATTATTGTACCCATTTATCCTAAACGCCCTCTCCAAGTGTCTCAAGCTCAATTGGATCGCAAATTCTCTCAGTTCTTTGGGCCAAGATATGAATGTCGCCCCGTTTTTGGTGGGGTGGTGGTTTGATTCCTTGTTGAGATACCGGTCGGTGTGTGTGGGTTTCCTGTAGACCGAATGACCTAGTTTTGCATTAGGTAGTCTCGAAACCAAAACATCTAGCAAAGGTGGACTGGATTAATCTCAATTTCCATGGTGAATTGAATTCTCGGATTCAATGAGTTAAGGTGGTCAAGAAACCTGCAAAGTTCGTTCTTCCCGTGGCTCCAAATCGAAAAGGTATCACCTACGCATCTAAACCAGCACTTCGGTTTCTTCTCCGCCAGCCCCAACCCTTTTTGTTCAAAGATATCCACAAGACCAGTCAAGTTCTTTTACTTTAATTTTAATTAATTTTGTTTTTGTTTTAATTTTAACTTTAGTCTGTTTTCTCGTAAGTTTGTCATATACAATGTCATAGCCATTTTAGACCGTTTTTGACCATTGTTTGACATGTTTTGTTCGATGCTCTTGGGGATGTTTGCTTGATTTTACGACGGCCCTGATGATGAAGTAATTGTCGAAAGCTCTTGGCCTTAATTAATTAATTACATACAAACTCCATTACAAAAAAACTTGTTTACTTGACTATATTTTTTTAATTTTCTTTATTTAATCAGTTCAAATCGCGTTAGGATCTAATCAGTCTCTTTCCAAATCACTGGATCTTTCAAAAGGGCATCTGTAACTTGGACCTCCGTTCTCACGACTTAAATCCATTGAATTTATATCTCTGGAAACACCTGAATTTTATTTTTCCCCTGCTGGTGAAACTAGAAAGGAAATATTACTAAGAAATACGTTTATTTCACTTTCGAAACGGTTTAATTTTATTAAAAATTTACTTAAATAATAAAAGTTAGCTGGAAAACGGTTTATTTTATCGATTTGAAACAATTTGTTTTTTTAGTTTACGCTTCGGTCATTCTAAACACAGCATTTTTGTATCTTCACCATACAGGGTGTTGAAAATATCAGCATTAATATCTAGCGAATTCAATAGGCAAAATAAGTTTCAAAGTCACTATTTTTGGGAGCATTAGCTAAGATCTATCATATTAGGACTTTAAAAGTTCTTTAATAAATATCGATTTTCCGCGAAATTTTTTAAGGGCCTGTTTTATTTGGTTATTGATTATTTTATTTGGTCTCCCTGTATGTCCACATTTTTCATCACATTGTGCATATATAAAATGTATTTTTATAAGTCATTAGCAACAGTTTTTCGATTGAAAACAGCACTTTCCATTCTTATTAAATGGCTTAAAAATGGCATTATAATTTTTTCTATTCTATGTTCATTTCTGTTTTATTAAATATTACAAATATTTGAGAAAAAGTCAATAATTTTAAGTGAAAAGCAACGAATTTTAGCATAACTTGCCATTTTACATCATACCTTATTATGACTATTATGATCCAAATTGCAAAATTACGCAAAAAAAAAACATTAACACTTAAGGAAAAAGAGAATTTAACTGCTGACAAACTATTTACTTTTGAGGGATTTAGAAGTTCCCAGAAACATCAGGCGTAAAGTGCAATAAGAGTTGTTTGAAATTAAATTTTAAATTGCTAACTAAATCACTCGCCGCCAGCGTACTATTTTGAATCCCTAAATAAGAGTCTCTACTTTAGACTTGTATTTACCGACCTGAAACTTATTGTTTCATATTTACTTCCTCAGTGAAAAATAACTCCTCAATGTTTTGCGATTTGTCTTCATTAAGCCGTCCGATTACTTTGCCCACTTCTCCGAATGTCACCATAAATCATGATAAATTTCACAATGAAATTCAGTGCTATTCTCCCACGTTTAATCCCATTCCTGAATCCAGGAACGAAGTTAAATTGTACTTTTTTATATTAATTTAAAACCGCGAAGCAGAAACATATATTAATATAACGGGTTCTGTTGGGAATTTACGACGTTTTTAATACTTGTTTGAGATATAACCTTTTAACATTGAATTAATTTAAGACAGGTGGTAACAGCATTTTGTTCCTTTAAAATTCCAATGTTTTTCGCTAAATTATTCATTAAATTTTAGATTTTCTAGGATTTGCATGGAAATGTGATTTTAAGTATTTTCACGACAGGTTGCGCCCGATAAATCGCAGTGTTTTTCTGTGAATGTCTTCATTTGCATGTAAAATAATGACTGTGGTTTGTTTCTGCTGACGGTGCAAAGTTCAAGCTCAAAAAGTGTTCTTTGTCCCGATGCGCTTTTCATGAAATAGTGGTGGTGAAGTGTTGAAAAAATCTTCACTGTAGTTCAGTTTGCTGTAGATTTATCGAAGCAAATCTTCAAATGAGTTATATGTTTCTTGCTACATTATTTAAAATCAAATTTAACTCGCTTAACAGTTTTTTCTTCTTAACTTTCAAAAATCAAAACTTCCTCAAACAATGCACAAAACGTACATAAATTGCATAGCGAATAAGGGCGAAGATTTGAACAATTCACAAAATAAATTAAAAAGACTAAATCAATAAAATACCAAGTATTTCGTGGATTAATATTTCTATCTTAAGATGGCACATTTTCTCTTCTAATTCATGATCAAATTTTACTTCTTGATTCAACATTGAATAGAGAATTTTATGCTCTTTAAATTGATGATGCGATACAAGTTCCTCATTCCTTTGCAAAATCTACCTAGCTATTTTTATCTACCTAGTTTTTTCTTGTTCAAAATTAAAAGATATTTAAAATGTTTCTTCCTTAAACAAAAATATTGTATAAAAATTCAAACGCACAAAGGCCGATTGTCATAGCCTGTTTTTGTCGACAACCTGTATACAAACGCTTTGTAATATAGTTCTTAATTAAGAACGGCACGAGCGATTAATGATTCACACGGGCAAAAAAATGTTAATTTAAAGCAAAGCACACCCTCTATCATTTATAAATGTCCCGAGAGAGGCAATGTTCTAGTGAGCCCTAAAATTTCACCTATAATTTACCTGTCCGCGTAATAAATCTGCTCCAGGCATTAAAGGCGTGAAATATGTGAACGTTCGTCTTGACCTCATTGGGGTGAAAGAATTATGCCTCCAATATCCAATATTAAAGGGAAAATAATTAATTTGAGGTGCTTGGCGAAAGTAATAAGGTCAACGAACTTTGATTCGGAGAGCTCATTCATCAATTGAGGGAGTTTTTAGATTTGAGAAAACTCTGGTGGATTTGCAAGGTTTTTTTGAGTAATAATAAGAAATAAAGTGTGATAAATTGACCTGACGATTTTACAGATAATGGACGGCAATTCATACTAAAAACCTTTAAAGTTTTGCTATAATATTCATAAGAGAAGAAGATGGCAGTTGATTCTAAAAAACTTGCAATTTATTTAGATTTTTAAATGTTTTTCTATTTTTCTCAAGTTTTAAATTATGCTTAACAGTTAGAAACGGTTTATCGAAAATAATTCATAATTTTAGCTGGAAGAATATTTAGTTTCGGATTTATCAGAGGACCTTTCCAGTCAAAAACACCGAAAGATTTTTGAACATTTTTTTTGTTTCGCATTTCGGTTGCTTCCTAGCATTTATCTTTTTAAAATTGCATTTATTTTACTGAATTTTTATCATTAGCAAATACTTGACTTTCATAAAAATCGCTCATAATCCTGATTTTTACCCGCTTAGTAAATATCGGTCTTAAAAAGGCCGTTTTTACTCAACTCTTGACGCGCTCTTGACTTTAAAAATTCGCATCTTCCAAGCGAAAGCAAGTAGAACTTGGAAATTTTCAGCATCTGTAGAAGAAACTTGACTGTGAAAATGCTGAAAGTTTAATAAAATTCATCCAGAATTTTGATCCTTTCCAGCTTAGTAGATGTGGGTCTCAAAATCAGTAAACATCTATGTCAAAACAGGCGCTTTTACTATACTGCGGCTCTCCTTTAAAAATTTGCATTTTCCAAACTGGACCTAGCAGCAATTTGAAATTTTTCCCAACTTTTGAACACACTGTGATCTAAAAAGTATCATAATTTCACACAAGTAGCCCAAGATCCCTGATTTTTGCCAGCTTAGTGAGTATTGCTTTTATAATTTATATTTTTCTTCAACAGCGCTGTCTGCTTAAAATATCGCATCTACCAAACGGAAGCAACTAGAATTTTAAAATTTTTACCATCTTTAGAAGACCCTCGACTCCAAAGATGCTACAGGTTTCATATAAAACGCTGAAAATCTTGAATTTTGCCACTTTAGTACATATCGGTCTCATATAGACTTTTCTTCTCAAATGCGCTCTCTCCTTAAAAAATGGACATCTTCCAAACTAAATTAAGTAGCAATTGGAAATTCCCACCATTTTTAGAAAATACCTAAATCTAAAGGTGCTGAAAGTTTCATAGGAATCATCGAAAAACCTGCTCTTTACCAGCTTGGTAAATATGGGTCTCAAAATTAGAAAATATAGATTTCAGATGAAAATCTTATCACTCAATAACTGCACTCTCTCCTTTAAAAGTTCGTATTTTCCAAGCTAAAAAAAGTGGAAATTTGAAATCGGCCCCATCTTTGAAGACTCTTAGCTCTAGAGATATAGAGAGTCTCATAAAAAAAACTGCCAAGACACTGACTCTTGTCAGCCTAGTAAGTAACGGTCCCAAAATGGATGTTTACTTAACTGCTTTTTCTCCTTTAAAAAATCGGCTCTTGCAAACTGAAGCAAGCGGCATTTTGAAAATGTTACCATCTTTAGAAGACGCTTAGCTCTCAAGATATTGAGAAGACTTTTATAGAAATAATCCAAGATCCTGATTTTTGTCAGCTTGATAAAGATCGGTTTCAAAATGAACGTTTTTACTCAACTGCTCACTCTCCTTAATTAAATTGCATTTTCCAAACTAAAAAAACTAGCAATTTGAAATTTTCACCATCTTTAGAAGACACTTAGCTCTTAAGATATTGAGAGTTTCATAGAAATAACCCAAGATCCTGATTTCTCCAGCTTGGTAAATATCGGTCTCAAACTGGACGCTTTTACTCAACTGCGAAAGCGCAAAATGTTCATCTTTCCAAGATACTTGATAAAAGATGGGTATTTTTTTTTATTTTATAATTAGAATTTTTAAATTACATAAAAAATTAATTACAAATTCAAAGCTTGGCATGGCAACAATTAGTAAATTAAATTAATTCCAGTTAATCTTCTTCAGCAAAATCAGTGTAACGACATTGATAGGCGCACTAAAAAGGCACTTTCTATCCGTAACAAAAAATAAAAATAGCTAACACTTAAGTATATTAAAGCTAACCACTGAATCAAATACACCGTTGAGTTTATTGAAACCCAATTTCTGTGCGACTAATCGAAGGATTTCTTCCAGATAAGAATGGTGGACGAGTTCGTAAACAACGTCAATTCCAGCTTAAAGCGAAGACAGGATAAAGAAAGATTAAAGGGAATCATCGCCAGGATAGAAAGCTACGACATAGTGGTAAGTTCTTTTGAAACTTTTAATTCTGAAGTCGAGTTAGTGTCTCAAGGCGAGCCCTGTCACTTCCTCCTAAAACGTGCTTTGGCAAATTGACTTCAAGAAAGGTTTATCGAAAAAGTCGCATTTGCAGGAAAGTTTCTCCAGCACTTTTTCGTTGGTGTGTTTGTTTTAAAAACGGCCGTTGATAATTCCATTAAAACCACTCGGGCCTAATTGAAACTGTTTCTCGCAGGCCCGGTAACAAAATACCAAATACCGATGGTTGTGTAACGAATTAACTTTCGCCCTTCCTTTTATTTAATTGGAAATCGTCTTCGTAATTCCGCAGGAATCCAAGGACGATGACATCGACCGGATCCTGAAAAGGGAGAAGTCATTCACGCAGCTTGACCTCACTCGTCCCATGTTGGGCTGTCCTCCTGAAAGGAAGCGCCATTTGTTATTGGAGGGCGACTTGAAGTTAAAGGACAGCGGGGCCTCCAAGGTATGATGATTAATTTCCCTGTTTTTCTACATTTCTCCTCTTGTTGCGGCTTTGTTATTACGACTCGCAAACCTACTAAATCATGACAAATGTAATTACTCTTAACAGACAAGTAAAGAAGTCACTGCTTTTTTCCTTCATTCTCTCTGCGACCGCTGAATTAGGATTTTCGCTTTTCTTCTGAAATGGGAAAACATTCTTTGTTATCGCAGTTTTGGTGACTTTATTATGGTAGTTGGCAGTTCAAACACCGCTAATTAATTTCCACTGTTGTTTTACGTATTTTATAACTATTTAAATACATTTAATTGTTATTACATTATAATTTTATCAAATATAAAGGTGGCAACATGAATAATAATGGCCGCATTATCAGAGGAGTCAAAGGTTAATGATATAAGTGGGTACAGACTTCGAGACGTATTAGGCTCAGGTGCTTCCGGACCAGTTTGGAGCCTATTAGCTCTCATCAGCTGAGTGAGCTGAGAGCTATTTGGTTCGAAACTGGCTCTGGGGGGCCAGAGATAAACACATAACGAAATCTGTACCAACTTAAGGGGTTTTGTTAGTTCACTTTGAAAGCAAAAATACTGGAACGCAGCTTCAAATATCTTCAATTAAGTTTTTCCCAGTTCTTCACAATTTTTTTAAAAATTACTTTTATATTCCAAACTCTTCTCAATTTGATGTTCAATATTTGTGCGTTTTGTTTTTAACACTAACTTTATTTACGTTTATTGTTGTGTATATTTTCCTGACTGTACTTCAATTTATTTCCAAAAATTCCTGGGTTTCAGTCAATTTTATTGTTTATTTTTTAAAATGTTACAAATTCGTTTCGGTGTCTTTCTCCACCATCATCAGTTTGTGTGTATAGTTGTTTCTACCTTCACATTTGACTGGTTATTCGTTATTGAATAACCGGAATAAATTTACGTTTATTCTTATTTGTAACATTTCTGGTTGCTTAGTGTAAATTTCTTCGTTTTCGACTGTATTTCTCATCCATATACAAGATGATTCATGAATATTTCTCAAAAACTCAAGCTCCGATTTCCCCTTTTTATAGCAAAGTATATAAAACAGTGTCTGTAAAAAAATATCCGAAATTGATTTGTTTGAAAGATACAGAAGACAATTTTATCAAATTTTAATTTTTTGAGTTGCAGAAAAAACGGTTTGATTGATTTATATGTTCAGGCTCAAGTAGCGTGCATTATTTCCCAAAAAAGTCTTTGATCTAAATAAAAACATTTAAAAATGTTAACAATTTTTTGAAAATTGGCTTCGTTTTAGTCTCAATATTCTTTTGAAGAATTACACTTATTTGCATTTCAATGTTTTCGCAAAGGAAGCGAAAATACAAGCAAAAATCAAACCCTGAAAAAAAAACATATTTTTTTCCAAAAAATAATATTTTAATTACAAAAAATAAATGCATTGGTTTTGGAAAATCTGAATTGACTCCAATAGATCCAGATCGAAAATTTTAATAAAACAGCAAAACATTGAAAAAAAAATACATTTGCTGATGATTTTATACCTTTTTCCGTAATTTCAATACTTCCATTTTTGCATTTTCCATGATTTTTAACTCACTCTATAAATCAAAAATTTGCTAGGAATATTGTTCTTCTACCCGCTGGAAAAAGGATTGCTGAAGACAATTTTTACTAAAAATGAAATAAACAACAAAACATATTACTTGACACGATTAGCATGAGCTAAAATTAAGATCTCGAATACAGAAACGGCCAAAAGTAATATGGAAATTTCAAAATATTGTTACAAAACAAAAAAATGTAAAAGGCAATTTAAAAAAGCAAAAATACCCAAAGAAGTTTTCCACACTTTTAATGAGTTTTTGTTTAAAGGAAAAGTTACTCAAGCATTGAAAATAACATCACATAAAATCGCACTTTGAAGAGAAAATTAAACGAGTTCCTAATTTTGAATTTTAATTTCCGATAAAACGGTTTGCGCATACAAAATTTGCACATAAAATCACTTAATAAATGTATCTTCTAGTTGGATTTTATTTCTGTTTGATCTAGAAAACCTTCATTCATACTGTTAACATGAAACTTTATTGATGAAGTAGAAATTGATTGAAAAACGCTTGAAAGCAGGATAATAATCTTTGAGATAACAGGAGGAGAAAATCAGTTGGAGACAGTGGAGGATTTTGAGCTTTGGTCTTATGTGGTTTTGAAGAAAAAACCACTTTTGCGTTTTATCCGGCACTTTCAAAAAAATTCCAAATATCCGAACGCCCTTAAGGTTTATTTCCTTCTTCAAAACTAAGATATAGAATGAAACGATCAAGTTAAATGTGAAAATAACGAATGCAAATAAATGGTAAAAATTGTAATCTAAAATAGCGGCAGAAACAGATTAAAATGTGTTTCAAAATATGCATATTACGAGAAAATTTTAAAAAATTAAAAATTTTATGAAAAGAATTTATTTTAAAAGTTTGTTCTACAACAAGGAATGCATACACGTTTATTTAATCGCAATATTTTTGAAACAGTTTACGTTTAGCTTGAGTTGCATTGACAATTTTCCATCTTATATTTTAACTCTGGAGATGGAGATGAACTTTTCCCAAATCTTGGTAAAAAAGTAAACATTTTCTTAAATTAAAAACCACATCAACCGCAAAAATCCTCCACTGTGGTCAAGATTACTTTTCCACTTTCATAAAGAGAATTACAACTATAAGGTTTTAGAATCTACAACTTTATAGATGGGAAATGCAAATCAAACATCGATTGGTTTGGTTAAATCCCGATCGTTCATTGACCGTATGCAAACGAGAATCCGAAGAAAAAAACGCATCCTGTGCCTGACAACACCATTATAAAACGGTAGATCTTGATTTTTTGCTCAACAAGGGCAAAGTGCCTTCGGCAGCCGGGGGCAATCTTGATCGAAATTTGATTAAAACGGCTCATGATGGATTTATTTAAGGCGAACTAAATCGCTTACTTAGACCTGGCCGCTAATTGAATAACGGATGAACGATGTTTTGTTCGAGTGGGTCAAGTTTCCGATAGTGTTTACGCTAAATTAACCCTAATGAATAATCGAATTAGTACGCGGAAATTGCTTGAAACGTTCCCATCGGCTCAAGAGTCAGGTTTCATATGACGTTATTAGATTTTATTTTGAACAAACCAAATTAGCTTCGCTTCGTTTTCTTGTCTCAACACTGCTGGCAAAAAAGCGAGCAGAAAAGCTGCAAATAAAAAAATTAACACAATAAAGAACCGATTGCAAGTTCAGGAGGTAATTTATGTTCCTAAACAGATACCTGGAATATGCAGTGTATCTGAAGAATGCCGAAAATGCTCCACAAATTCTGGAGGATAAAATATGACTATTTAACTCACACCTACAGCACTTTGCATACAGTTAAAACGAAATAACTTTCTTGATCCACGCTATATGTTTTTTATAAATATACTCTCTTATTCTCAAACATTTTCTACGTAAAAATGTGTCAAAGGCAAACCAAATTTGAGCAGCCGTTTGGAGATATCAAGCTTTAAAAAAAAATATTTTGTAATATGCCAATAGAAAGTTAATATCCACATTCGTATGCACAAAGAAAAATACGTATCAAAAATATAATGGAGAGCAGAAAGGATTCTCTCTCAATCTCTCTTATCAACGACAACTTTTTAGGTAAAAAATGCCGGAGAATAAGAATTGCATTCGAAAGTAAAATACAGTGTGACACAAAAAAGTTATTCGGTATAAATGTGTGCAAAATCAAAGCAGCAGCAAGCAAAATCAGAACAAACACTAATTTGAACATTTTACTGTACATCTCTGAAATCATTCACTTTTGACCTGAGGAAAATTAGGTCATATCTTAGCTTTAGACAGTGATGGTATAATGTTTCCGCCCCTTTTATGTCTCTAAAAGTCCTGTAAACTCCTGATGTTTTCTAGATTGAAGTGCACTGTTTCCTACTAACCGACATGCTCTTGATCTGTAAACCATCCACCAAAAAGGGCGTGGCCACTATGAGGGTGATTCGACAACCTTATCTAGTGGACAGGCTGGTGGTGCAAGAACTGACCCGAGAAACGCCCAGTTTGGCAATAATCTACCGCAACGAATTCGACTTGGCTGTTGCAGCGTTCATTCTGCAAAATAACGATGTGAAAAAAATCAAGGTAAGCTTTTCCCGAATGCCGGGGAAGAATAGAAGGGAATTTAATGGCTTCTCTAGGGCTGGAAGGATGGCATTCTAAAAGCCCAGTCTCTGTACGCGCAAGCCAAGCAAACAAGCTACACTACCGAAGAAAGTCTGGAGACCGATTATAGTTTGGACTACAACTTGGAAAGCGATTACCATAATCTCCAATTAGCTCCTAGATCTCCAATGGCTTCCTCATCCAGAGCAAGTAGAGTTTCCAGTCTGGCTCATAGTCACAGGTGAGTAGATCACTCATGAAGTAAGGTAGTTTAGTAAAGCTGTAAATGGTTCAGGTTTTGTCCCCGTAAAAGAACACGAGATTCACTTGAAATCAGTATCTTAACATATGTGTTTGTTTAATAGTGGTTCCGTGGAAATGAACGATCAGTCTTCAGTTGGTTCGATCAAAGATCAGTCGCGAGGAGTTTCAGTGGAAAACGATAATCGAACGGGTTCCATATCGAGCGACGAAGGCCTTCAGCCGCTTCCAGCCGACACCAAAGGCTCAAACAGTCAAAAATGCAGCTTGAAGAACCGACTTTTCCATAAAACACCCAATACTTTATCAGTGCAACCAATTAACAGTCTTGGGCAAAGTTTGCCGAACTTAACGCTCGGCTCGCCCAACATTGGAAGTGGCCTCAGTCTGAGTTTACATCAAAATACTTTGTCGGTAAGTACAGGAAAGGGTGTGATGGATGAATGAATCACACATTATGAATCTTACATACTTTCACATGAAAACTGAGTTTCAAACAATAAGTCGAGTATTTGGTACCAAAGCTGTGGTGGCTTCCTCATGTAACACTGTTTTCTTAACTTACGGGTTTACGCGATATCGGAAGTAGAAGTTGTTTTTAGCTCACTAAAATCTCATTCATATTACGATAATATGAATACATACATATAGAAGGATTTAAAATTGGCGTCAAAAAGGGCCGCTTTAAAACAAAAAAAGCACTAAAACCGTCATAAAAACCATTAAAAGGGTTCGAGAGAACAAGTTGGAAACATTATTGTAAGCAATGAAAACTGATGTTGAAAAGAAAGGTTTTCAAGTGAAGTTGAGCAGTTCTGTGACAAAACTCATATAATGCATTATGCATATGAATAAGAAGTGAATTTATAAAGAAGATATTTTTATATCTATTTTAAAGAAAAAAGGAAACTGCTTTCAGCCGTTGAAGAAAAAGGGGCTTGGAATTACTAGTTATTATATAATGAGAATTAAACATTTAAATTGATTCATTTCAATAAAAAGTGAGTCCCACTTTTGTGCTTAATTTGTTTCAATAGTAGTACTTACAGGTACCGAGCAATAAAAATGGAAGTCAACTTCTTAGTCCAACGCACAGAGGAATTTCCTACCCACCACCAAGTCCCACAAGGGGAAATCTGAGAAGAAGTCTCGCCATATCACAGAGTAAAAACCCGCCACTGATCAAAACCAGACAGGTGAATTCTACATCGAGTGTATGTTCGAGTCAAGTTCCAGCCAGTTTAGATTTCGACGTTCCAGTTATTGCAGGTAATTTGCTCTGTCTATCGCCTCTCTACGTTCCATTTTTTGCAAATTATTTATACTTTTCTGCTCTAAAAGTTGATTTATGTGAAGTTAATCTGTGTAGTTCTTAAATTACACAAATCCACAGGGTGTCCCAATGATGTGACAACATTTTTACACATACAAGTTGCAAATATATTTCTTCAAAACAGACACACCATAATTTCTACAGGCTTTTCGGTTGGCGCATCTCAAATATTGCCCAAATATGTGTTTAAAGGAACAAGAACGTTACCTTTTTTGTAAAATATAAATGGTTTTTCAGGGAAAATCTAATTATTTCTGACGAAATCGAGTCTAATAACGATATGAGTATTCAAGTTTATTTTACTTTAAATATGGAAGTAGCGACTACAGGCCTAACTTTTACTGTCTTGTAATAGTATTCTCATATATTATAATCGCTTTATTTAATATTAATATCGTTTAAATTATATTTCTGTTCTATTTAGAAAAAAACATTCTGTTCAATATCGCAGTGAACATCAGAAAAACTTTAACAAAATTAATTAACTAATAGAAAATTTGGTAGCCATATATTGTATGAAAACTTAACAAAATCATTCCAATTAATCGAAAATTCAATAATATAAAGTGTTTGTTTGGAAGTTTCAGTAGATAAATATGCTTCCATCCAAGGAAACTTTAGAAACCAAGACATTGACTTTAAGAAACATTCTAAAACTCTAAGTTTAAGAAACATGTGATGAACTGGTACTTTTCTTCAATTTCTTTGTTTCTGTCTATATTTAATTCCATATCTTAGAAGTAGTTCGTTGGGGGATATTTGTGTTGTAACAGTTGATTGTGCTTTCTATGCAAATCTATTATAATAGGTTTTCATAGACTTGATACCTTATTCCTTAGTTCTTGCAGTTTTTGGTATATTGCGGTTCTTGACTTTAACGTTATGGTTCCTCTTTCAATAGAGCTCAATCTGTAAACCTCAGAAGTAAATTTCGCTAAAAAATGTCACTGATCAGAGGCAATATGTAAAATTTGTGGAACCACATCAACTTTTTGAGCAGAAACATCGAAATGTTCTCTTGTACAAACTCAATTTCAATATATTCTATCCTTTTTATTTTCACGTCACTATCACTGTAGAAGAAGAGCCAACGTAATTTCGTTTTCTCGTGAGTCTAGACGTACCTTGTAACGTCTTCTAGAGTTTTAGTTGTCCACTTTTTGGTTTTGGCTTACAATTTATGTTTGCTTCTTCCCACAGTAACATGAAACATTTACAAACAAAAATAAACACACTAAATATAAAAATTGGACGAAAACTTTTAAAGAAAACCTGTTTGTTTTATTGCTCATTTAAGATTAGAAAAATCATAAATCAAGCTTAAATGAAAGAAAAAAACAAGAACGGATAAGGCGTCACGACACTAAACCCTTCGAAATTCCTTTGATAAAAGGAACAATTGTTGCAGACTGAGCAACTTATTGCTTAGTTTCTTAACTGGTTAGTCTTTTTTTGGTTTTTCTTCTGGCCAGAGTTTAGCTGATAATTTGAAAAAAATTAATTTTTTAAATAATTTTCCCAAAGAGGACATAAAATGCATAAGCTTGCAGATTTTCCCTGTTAATGAATCATCCTGTTTTTCCTTCATAAAATTTATTTTCTTCGGTGACGATCATACTGAACATTTTCTACACTCAACGGATGTTTTACTTTAGTTTTGCTGAACTGAATGCATATTTTACAGTTACATGATCTTAAAAATAGAGCATGAAGGAAGGATTACAAAAGAAACAAAGAAAATTTCAAACTGAAATCGTAAAAATATGCATTTTACATTGTTAAAACTGAGCCTGTAGTTGATTGGCACACAATGTTTATATGATTTATTTCTTACACACCAACTTGTGCTGTGTATTTCCCACATTTTCACCTTTTTAGGGAATGCATTAGATTTTAGACGCAATTTATCACACAGAACTTTCGGCAAAGAAAAACATGAAAACAACACAAAAATCCAGAAAATATTTTTTAGATTAAAACACAGATTGACCGGTTTATATAATTTTGCCGGAAGTTGTAAAGTGATAACAAATATAAATCATATCGCTAATTTCTCTAAATGATTGATTCACAGGAGTTTCTCTTTTGGACGAGAATTGTGAATCTTTTAGTAGAGGGCAGCATCGCCAAGCTATGAAAAGGACTCATCGTTATCATACAGCCGGACTGGTTGATGATATCAAGGTATAATTTAAAGTGAAAAGAAATGAGATGTAGGTAACAAAAGGAGGAAATTTTTACCCAAAAAACTTAATTCTCGAACGAGAATAACAAAAAAATCAATTAAAGCTGTGAAGTTACAATTAAAACTAAATGAAAGTCCTGCGAATTGCAAATCAGATAAAAACTCCATACGCAACATATCGAATTTCGCGTTTAAATGGACATTTTCAATAGGAAAATTCAATTTCAGAAAAATGATTCAAGAGATGCCAGTATCCACAAGAGACTGTCTTGGAATTGCACAACGCCTGATCAAAAGGAACCCCACGAGGACCAGACCTAGCATACAATAAAAAACCCCTTAGTGTCTTTTATAGTGATCGTCTATATGATTATTTGTATATTAGCCGAAATGAAACATATTTTAGAAAGACTTTTGGACTTTGTACTGTGCAAACAACCTACGGATTAGATGCTAATGTAAATAGCTGATGATCAATTTTCTCAATGTGAACCAAAAGCCTAAAAACGGGTTTAAATAAATTTGGTAATAACATCCATCCACCAATAACATCGAATTAAACGCCTCAATCCTAAAGGCACTCGTTAGTAATCTAATAAATTGACTGCAAACCCAACAAAGTGATGAGAAAAAAATGAAATTCTTGCCATATAACATATTTTTTAGTTTAGGAAATATCATATTTACGTGTTTTTGGAACACAATTTCTCCTCACTTTAGTAGCTGGATGTAATCGAAGACGATTGTTCTTTCGTCTTTAGAAGGTTGATGGCTTTTCCAAACAAAATACTAACTGGCAGAAGAACACGCATAACACATTAGTCAGCCCCTTTTTTACATTGGAGGGCAGTGAAGTCTTGCTAATGTTAAAGAAAGATTGGCCAAGATGGCATAACTGAGTTAGTAGCAAGTTAATGAAAGCATTGAATTAAGGACAACTTAACTAGTTGCTTCGTCATTGATCATGGAAAAGTTCTTCTGCCAAGATCAACACAAAAAAAGAATTGTGCGGTGTCGTGCTGTGGAATGAGTACTTAGACTATTGCTTAGGTTAGTTAAAGGCCATAAAATCCCTATTCCGTAAGTTGTTTTGGCAAAAACTGTATTAGTATTACTTACGACTTGGTATAGCAATATTTAGTATATTACCGGCCAAACCTGATTTAAAGAAACAACTATATCCAGACGGATGAAAGCCATATCCACACTTTGGCAAAGCCAGTTTATCGAAATAAGTGTAAAAATAAGAAGTTATCCTTCTAGTCCAAGCTGCTGTGTTCTGAAATAAATACAGGGCTATTTGAAAAAACTTAATGCGGCTTGATATTCCAACTGTGATTGCACTATACGCCACAGTCAAGCTTTGGCTAATTTATCTAAGACAGAATTATGTTTATTTACTTGATGTGATTCGCGATTTGTACAAGGAAACAGTAGAAGGAAAAAAATATCTACAACAAATCAAAAATGTATCAAACACAGTAAATACACATAAATTCATTCTAAAATAAAGCCTGCTGTCTTACCAGCACCTCCTAAGCATAAGCAATTGATTCTGAATTGGGTTTTTCAGGTAACATATTCTATAAATTTGTATCGCTGGTTTACTGGAATATTATAGACCTGTGTGGACCAAGAAGAAACTTGCCACAATATCAAACAATGTAATCTAAAAAAATGGCGTTTACATTCCCCTATATATTCCATGCTAAACCAAAAGCATAGTGTGGTCGACTTACAGTTGCAATAAGAGTGGTTTTTCGCTAAATAAATTGTAGTGGCTGCCTCTCTTTACCTGTGAACATTTTAGACTTAATCCAAAGAGAAGCGCATGCTTGTTTTAAAAACGCTTTTCGAAACACGATCTTATTGCAATGTCTTTGTGTCTTTTGTCTATTACCGACCACCCTAATTACGTGTACTTACAAAGAACTTGGTCAGGCCTAATTGTTTTGAGAACCCAACTTTTACTATACGGTTTACTGTAATTGCAATTGTAAAAGTGTCTAAAACTCTTCATTGTTTAGAAAGATGACATGTTGCAAACTTGATTTTGTTGCATATTAAGTAGGGGCAAAGGGATTGAAAAGAAAAATTCCATAAATTGACAACAAACACTTTAAAAAATAGTTTTCAAGCCATTTTCTTTCAGACGCTCAAAAGAGCGAATTGCAAAACTAATAAGGCATTAAAGAAAATTGTTGAATATTGCCGGCTTACAGAATCATGATCGAAAACTGTACTTAATTAATACTTTTTTAATAGGTGTCAACCCCCAATGCCCTGTACTATTAATACGCAAAAAATGTGCGTATATATTAAAGAGTTGTTTATAAATGAACTTAGTACAATGAATTTCATATTTTAGTAACTAAATAGTATTTATTTTTCATTGCTTAAGAATAACATATTTATTTTAAATTATTATTAACTATTAGAAATTTGTTATAACTGGAAGATGTAATAAATTAACTAAAATGTGTATTAAAGATTCCATTTTTCTTTAATGTGACGTTTTTTTACTGCGCTTATAGTTTCTAGCTATATCAATGTCCTTTCGTGGCACCCAAAATTCGTAAAATTGCAATATTAAAAACGCCAATGATATGACCAATAAGTAAGGCCAAACACCACTACCCAATTGGCTGGAAAAGAATAAAATAATCTTTAAGTAATAATTCACGATGATTAAACAGATCCACCTACCTATGAAGTATTTTACGTAGAGTTTTGGGCTCTTCTTTGTACACGGAATTATATACAATTTGTGTTCTCGTGGATACATCTTGCCAGTTATAGTATTTCTCAGTCCTCTTATTGCAGGCATAAGGGCAGACAAACTGGCCTCGCTTCAGCTCCAGAATTGCTTTATCCAACCCTAAAAAGGAAATTATTCCAGGAACACGATTCGAATACTAATTTCTAATGGAAGTTGGCTGGTTGAGTTTAATTAATCTGTTTCAAGTTCAGCAGTTAATCAACATAAGTGAAAACACCGAGATTTTAGTTAGTAGTCAACGCCGTTGAACTTTCCATTTTTGCTCGATTATTCTCATTATATTTGCTCTTTTGTCGTTTTATTTAATTCTTTGAACTCGGACTTGAAACATTATTAAAAGAGTCAGTTAATTTCTAATCAGCTTCCATTTAACCAGCAATTCCACATTAGCTTACTTTATATATTACTCACCCTCCAGAAGAGAAGGTACTGTAGGTTCAGTTAATGTTATAAGATCGTCAGGTAAAACCTCAGGAATACCTCCAACTCTCGTAGAAACAACCTTCAACCTGTAATAAAAGCAGCATTTAAAATTGCGCAATTGAGATGGAGGTCCGTAACTAATACGTTAATAAATAACAAATAAGGTAGAAAACAACTGAATGACAGACGGATCAAAAGAAAGAATCTTCTTAAACTCTCTATATGACTAGAGCTAAAAGTCTTCCAAAGATGGTGTAAATTTCAAGTTTCTAATTTTCTCAGTTTGGAAAATACAAGAGTGCAATTGACAAACATCCATTTTGGGATCGTTATTTACTAGGCTGTCCAGAATCAGTGCCTTAGGCTTTTTTTATGAATCTCTCTATATCTCTGCTATAGAGCTGCGAATCTTCTAAAGATGGTGCAGATTTCAAATTTCCACTTTTTTCAGTTTGAAAATACGAACTTTTAAAGGAGAGAGTGCAGTTGAGTAGGAAAATCTGAAATCTAAATGGTCTAATTTTGAGCCATATTTACCAAGCTGGCAAAGACCAGGTTTTCCGAAGGTTTCTATGAAACTTTCAGAACCTTTAGATTTACCTATTTTCTAAAAATGGTAGGAATTTCAAATTGCTACTTAATTTAGTTTGGAAGATGCCCATTTTTAAAGGAGAGAGCGCATTGAGAAACAACGTTGATTTTGAGCGCTTTATATGAAACTTTTAACATTTTTGAAGTCGAGTGTCTTCTAAAGATGGCAAAAAATTTAAAATTTCTAGTTGCTTCCGTTTGGAAGATGCGAATTTTTAAGCAGACAGTGTTAAATAAAAACATCCATTATCAAACCAATATTTTCTAAGCTGGTAAAAATCAGTATCTTGGGCTACTTTTGACCCATTATCAACCTTTTTAGAGTAGAGCGTGTTCTAAAGATGGCAAAAGAGTATAGCTAAGCCTAGTTAAATGCTCAATCGAAAAAGTCCTATTGGACTAAGTCCTAACTGGCTACGCATTTTCAAGTTTAAGTTGCGGTATTGTTCCTTTTTTTGATATTTTGGCTTTTAACTTTGTAAGTTTTGAATATCCCAATAAACCTAATTAGCAAAAACCTACATTTTCAACCACTTTCCAGATATAGGCTATACAGTGTGTCCAGTATAAATTGATGTACATGGGGATATTGGAAACCGTTAGAGTTACAGGGTGGACCAAATGGGGAAAAAGTTGCGCAATCAAGTGCCTATAAATAATCTGTCATCAACTTCTTTGAACTGGGAATAACAACGGATATACAGGGAAAAAAAGAAAAAAGTGCGTTTTATAAAATCCTTTATATCGTGTTTATTATAAAAGATACAATAACGAAAGTTTCAAGATGGGGGTAAGAAATGAGAGTGAATTAGAAAATAAAGTAAAAAATAATCTGGGCCCACTATGTTCAATACGGCCGAAGTCAACTTTTGTTTTTCTTATAGGCGCCATATTGAATTTTTGCATTTTTAAATTCCCCTTTAAATATGCTCTTCAGTCATGTATAACATGTTTATGTTCGATCAAGATATATAATTAAAATTAACAAAATTACGTTTTTATGGTAGTAGGCATTGATATTTCTATTAATTATTACTTTAAATTATTATTGATCATACATCGAACACTGCAAAAGAACAAGAAACATTTTAGGATTAAAGTAGGTGTTCAAATAAGCCACCTTTTTCTCGCACGCACAACATACATCGTCTCATTACTGCTTCACAGGATTTTCTGATCATTTCTGGGGTAATTCTGTTAACAGCTTCTATAACAGCGTGTCTCAGCTCCTCTTCGGTTTCGTATGACCTACAGTATACCACATTTTTGAGGAAACCCCATGCAAAAAAATCAAGCGGTGTTATGTCAGGGGATCTCGCAGGCCATCTTACTGGTCCCAGGTTGCTTATCGACTTGTTGGGAAATTCGTGATTTAAAAATTCTCTGATAATACGTCCATTATGTGGCGGCGCGCCGTCTTGTTGGAAATACAAGTTTTGCAGGGTAGCTACTGGAACATCCATAAGTGCTTCCGCTACGTTAGTTTGTAAGAGGTTCAAATATCTCTCGGAATTTAAGTTCTCATTTAAAAAAATGGTTCAATCACGTGGGTACCCACAATACCTAACCAGACGTTAAATCCAAACTAACTTGGTGCCTAACTTGACGAACTAGCCGTGGATTTTCATCTGACCAAAAAACGGTATTTTTACGATTAAATAGTCCACATTTAGTAAATTGGCTCTCATCTGACCGAAGGACTTTTAAGGAAAAGTTTGGTATCTCGTTGTTTCTTTGAATAAACCACTGACAAAATACCATTCTTCTAATCGCATCGCCATTCTGGAGTCCCTGGTAGGGCCGTTCACGATAGGGATGATATTTATGACGCTTTAAAATACTATTCGCCGTTGACCGCGCAACACCTGTTGTGGCTTCAATTTGAGGTGTCTCAACCACGTTTGCATTACCAAATTTTCTTTATTTTCGTCTGGAAGTTTGTTTTTCTTAACCTTAGCAAGACTCCCGTAAGCTACAAGGTTGTCTTTCAGACGCCTAAACATAGTTCTACCAGGTTGTCGCCTTTCTGGATATTTATTTAAATACATTTCTTCAGCTTTCGCTTCATTTCGACGACAGAGAATAAAACGCTCCGTAAACAACAAATAAAAACATATCGTATTTTCATAATTTGAAGTGATTCATTTGAAACACACAATTAATTACAAACACTTGACACTGACAATAAATTCTACTTTGACAGTTACCTAGGTAATAAAACAGACAACAAACGTCACTATGGGGAAATTGAAGAGAAATATCAATGCCTTCTACCATAAAATCTTAATTTTGTTAATTTTAATTATTTATCTTGACCGAACATAAACATGTTATACATGGTTGAAGAGCATATTTAAAGGGGAATTTAAAAATGCAGAAATTCAATATGGCGCCCATAAGAAAAACAAAAGTTGACTTCGGCCTCATTGAACATAGTGGGCCTAGATTATTTTTTACTTTATTTTCAAATTTACGCTCATTTCTTACCCTCACACTGAAAATTTCGTTATTGTATCTTTTATAATAAACACGATATAAAGGATTTTATAAAACGCACTTTTTTTCCCCTGTATATCCGTTGCTAATCCGAGTTCAAAGAAGTTTATTTATAGGCACTTGATTGCGCAACTTTTTCCCCATTTGGTCCACCCTGTAACTCTAACGGGTTTCCAATATCCCCATGTACATCATTTATACTGGACACACTGTAGAACTGCCCATATCTTCACAAACAGGCCATAATCTTCGGACGTTTTTTCATTTGAATGATATTCTTTCAGCACTGTTTAAAGCGATCTCCTAGTGGTTGAGAATTTGTGATATAATTTTATTGGTGGAAGATAGTTCCCAAGGCGGGCTATCGAAAAGTTTTTACAACTATTTTGATATTTTCAACCCTTTCGGAGATATGACGTTTTCAAGAGTGCTCAAGCGGACCACAATTGGAGACCGAGACCAAGTCCGATTTCAGCCAAAACGCGACCGATTGTGCGGACTTGTGCCAACTTCAAGCTTGCTATTTTCTCACATTTAACATTAAAAAATACGAAAAACAATCAAAAATTTAGTTAAATTAATTTTTTTTAATTAACGGTACCTACCCACATGAAACTGCCTCAACTATTGCCATACAATACGCCTCTGTTAATGAGGTGTTTAAAAAAATATGGCCCTTAACCAGCACGTTTCTAACTTGCGAATGTTCCAGTGCACCTAATAAAAGAACACGGTCCTGTAAGCCGCGCCTCTCCCTGATTTCTTCCAGTAGCCTTCAACATCGGGAATATTAATAAAAATCACTATAAGTGATATTACTAAAAATCACTTACCATCTCTTTGGACCATCTCCAGCTATTAAAAAATTAACCTCCTTGTATTTATCAGCAAATATCTCCGATCACTTGGGCAGTTAAATCGACGCCTTTTCTATAAACCAATCTAGAAACCACCACAATCGTAACTACAAAAAAAACTGCCTTAGATAGATTTGTATAGAAAAACTGATCATTTACTTACTCTGTGATTGGTCCCTTTGAGTTGGATCGGGAGTAAACGAAAATGTGTCCACAGCATTTGGAATGACTGAAACTCGTTTGCAATCAACTCTTCCCCTTAAAACTGTGTTTTCTTTCCCAATGTAAGACACACATATGCAATGGTTGCAACTCGCTAAAGACATTTCCAGTAGTTTATTCGTTATTAGCGCGCTGGCATCGGCAAATCCGAATAAACTATGATCAGTAAATATAGTCTGAAAAAAATACAAATACAATTATAATATAGAAAACACAAACTAAAGGGTGTCGATTGGTAGTTTGAGTCATTTGATTTTTTTTGAACATAATAGTAACTATTTTACTTTACAAAAATCAACTTTTCAGGTGTATTTCTGAGCTCAATCGCAGATATCGTCGGTTAAAGATTAGTCTAAAACTTTCGGTTTTTTAAGTGATACAGAACAGAAGAGCAAGTAATATATGAGAGCTTAATAAATGCTTTCTCCTTGTAGTACACTTGCGTGCATAGAAATCGGCCCACAGTAAACTTTTGACTTTAACTATATTTTTTAAAGAAACTATTCATCAGATCAAAAAAAGAAATATCCTGTTTGAAAGACAATTTAATATGCTTTAATGTGAGTATAAATTATTGTGAGTAGCCTATGTTTAACATAATGAACTTAATGCATGAAGCAAATTAAGCTTTTGATTATTAACATAAATAGGGTTATTGACAATTTAAAACTTTACACTTAATTTTTTAATAATGGGTATGACCTATGACCTCCTCTTTCCCAAATAACTTCTCTCAAACGATTAGGCATAGATCTAATCAAGTTTGCTATTGTTTCTTGAGGGATGTTAAACCACTCTTCTTCTACTGCAACAATAAGCTCTGGGATAGCGTTTGGGGTATGAAGTCTAGCTCGAATTCTTCGTTTTAGCTCATCCCATAAGTCGGATTTAGGTCAGGACTGTATGCTGGCCACTCCATAACCCGAAAACCGACTTCTGCAATGTTGCACGATTCTTGCACGATTCTTGCACGATTCTTGCGGTGTGCGGCCTGGCATTGTAATGCATAAAGGTAAATACATCTCCAATGTAGTCGACGTAAGGTAGCACATGAACTGCTAAAATCTCCTCCATTTATCTAACAGCCGTTAAACCTCTTCTTCCGTGAACACAGTCGCCCCTATGAATCAACTCAGGGCCGGTTCGTGCTCCTATAGAAATTGCATCCCAGATCATTACAGGAACCACCTCCATAAGCACTCCGCTCTTCAAAGCAGCAATCTGCAATCGCTCTCTTCGTCTTTCGGTACACTTTCCTTCTTCGGTTGCTACCATGAAGGCATATTCTAGGTCTCATCTGAGAACAGAACAGATCCCGATTGTTCCAACGTCCAATTCAGATGATCCCGTGCAAAACGCAGGCGTGCTTGTCGATGAGCTGGAGTAAGTTTAGGACCAATCGCAGGTGTTTTAGGGGTCAGGTTATTTTCCTGCAGTCTTCGTCAGTACTGTCCACTGACTAATAGCCACTCCTCGCACCTCACGGAGCTGTCCTTGCACTTGAACGGCATTAAGGGGACGATTTCTTAATGTTGTTGACACAATAAAGCGGTCATCACGAGTGGTTGTAAATCACCTTCTGCCTGTTCCAGGTCGCCTATGAAAGGATCCAGTCTCCTCATAACGTTTGCACACTCTTCGAACCGCTGCGCGTGTCGTATCCAATTGTCTAGCAGCAGCTCGCTGACTAAGTCCGTTTTCGATTAAAGAAATAACTTGGCCGGCTTTTTGTGGTTTAGTATGCATTAAACTAACACATTTAAACACTATTGAGATTATGAAAAACGAATTAACATGCAAGTTTCAGTTGCAAACGCAATAATTTTAATATTTGACAATTTTTTTATTTTCGTTACAATCACCACATAAACACGTTTCATTGGTTCACCGTTTGCTACGCATATAAACGACAAGCCTTCTTGATAAATTTACTTAATACTCACATTAAAGCATATTAAATTGTCTTTCAAACAGCATATTTCTTTTTTTGATCTGATGAATAGTTTTTAAAAAATATATACTTAAAGTCAAAAGTTTACAGTGGGCCGATTTCTATGCACGCAAGTTTATTTTCCTGTATTCTCACTTTTAAAGAACGCAAGATTTAATGGCATTTTTTGTGAGCCCCGTTCCTGGACACATTAAAGCATGCAGGTTTCCTTAATTCTAATCCAACTGACTCAATTTTCCCCATATACTAAAAATACCTTTAATCCCAAAAGATTGCCAATTAACATCGCTTCATGTGCCAGCGCCGAAAAGGCAGAATGCCCATGAATGATCTGAATTTCTTCCCGTAAAAGAATGTATCTTATAAGGGGAATATTGCAAATCATCGTAGGCAGGACGCATTGATTATAGAATACTTTTATAGGCAAATAGTAAACTTTCAGGCCATTTGTCATGTATCGAACTCCCACTCGGTCTTCATAGCTGTGGGTCATGACAATCACTTTGTGTCCCTTAGCAACAAACACTGGGATAGATTGAAGATGTGTTCTTCTACTCCTCCCATGTTTGGGAAGAAAAAATCTGATACCATGCTAGAATGGAGGACAGTCAGTGCTTGTCCATTTAGAATTGAATGTGCCTTTTACCATATTTTGTGACATTCTGGTTCCAAACTGTATTGTTCATTCATTACCGAACCGAAACAGAAATCTAAACATTCAATAATTTTTTGAACCTTCTTGCTGGCAGCGGTTTGTTTATTTTGATTTTCATAACCTTACAAGTTAAGAGTAAGCAATGGTCGGAAATCGGATTGAACCACGCCTAATGAATATTTGGGTGGTTTAATTTAATCATATGGTTTAATAGATAGAACTTGTCCAAACAGCGCCATTCTATTCAATACAATTTTTAAAAAGTTTCTTTAAATGCGCCTAGTGTTTCCCTGTATACAATATAACAACTTTTTAAAATTTGCTGAAAATAAAAATGGGTGTTCCATGGGGTTTTACTTTTGAACGTACCACAGGAATTGCTGTGAAAACTGTAAACAGCTGCTTTTGGCAGATTGTGTTTTAATTAGATCTGTCAGTGAGTGAGTTTAATGAAGAATGTTTTTGCTTTGATTCCTCATTGCTCTCTATTAGCATGAAAAAATTGTATATTTATTATTGTTTTAACGTAATTCTAAACAGTACAAAACGAAGCGTGAAGTTGAGTGATTTTTAACCCGTTAGATCGACAGAAAAGTGGTGTTCGGTGGTAAGACGCAGTTGATAAGCGAAAATTGGTTGACCATGTTTTGACGCAGGGAACTTTTAGAAAAGAAAAATTACAATTACTCCTGATGACTAACACTATCTGCTTATTTGTCGTGGTGTTCATCCATTAAATAATAGCATTAGGTTCGAGATATGTGATATTGATTGGCAGTGCATCACTAAGTGACTTTTAAAATATCCATCTAATGTAAGCAAGTAGTAATCGCGGACTTCTTAACAATGTTTTTCCTAGTAGTAGTGTTACTGAGCATTCAGCAGATCTATGTCAGTGAAGCTGAGATCTATGCCTTTAAAAACGTAAGTATCCGTATACTATACGGAACGATTGTCTAGTAACCTTGATGTTTTCCCTTTAGAATTCAGAGTTCTTCTACGAAGAGTTTGTTGATGCTCCTTCATCGTTCGGGGCAGATCTCTCAGATGGTCGTAAGTATAAGTGTGATTGATACTCGCATTACTCGGGATTTCCCAATAGTAGCTTTTCAATTATAAGTCATCCTGCGTTTTGTTTGATAAAGTAAGGAAAGCGAGCTTTAATGAGTTTATTATCTGCACTTCTGATAACACGGTTTAGGTCAGTCGGTTGCATTATGTAAGCATTGTCGTATACACACTCTGATATATTTTACAGAATCCGATATGAATGGAATGTTAAGCATTCACTCGGCAAATAATCTATGAAAGGAACATAATAAAGCAATTGAAAACTTTGTTGTAAGTTTATAGAAAACCCTCTGTAGGTTGTTGCATTTGTAGTTATATCCAGAGTGTTTTTTTAATAAGTGTCCGATATTTACAGAGATAGATAGATAGATAGATAAAAATTTATTGAACATTCCCATTAATAAAATTCACAAACAAAGTTATAAAAAAAACATAATTCCCATGTCTAGCCAGATGTTCGGGCCGGTTGCTCTTTGCCCATGATCTAAATAGGCGCGCTAGGTCGTCCATTACCTGGGCAGTGCCCTAACATGGACATTCCCGAGCTAGCCATACGCACGACAACGTCAGGAGATAGTCTTGAAGTGGCGGTTTTGGTTTTATTCGAGGGGAATTCATTAAGGAAAAAAGGTCTTCCTGAAGGGAAGCCAAAAACCCCTTTTGCGTCGACCTTTAAGTTTGATACTGTCAGCCGTGGCGTTAACCGCCGGCAGTTTCAACTAGATGACCAAATCCATCCGCCCCCGCCCCGATCGGTGCAAGGACCAGCCAGAACGAGGCAGGACGAACCCGTCAAGTCACGTTATGTTGGATTTGGGCGTTTCCAGCCTGCTAGAAACGACTGTCTGCAACTGGCAGGCAATGTTTGTTTGTCGTCACGTACTGTCAGGGACAAAATCCTCATAAAATATGGGAAGTCGCTTATACAGGGGACCATGGGTTGGGCGATCGGTTGCTCTTACTTGGTATCTATATCTATATAGTCGGCTATATAGGCCATCCCTGTAGCTTCGTGCATTTCGGTTATTCTGGTGTATCTGTCAGCCGATAGGACGCCTCTTAGGAACCTATTTTGGGTCCTTTGAACACGTCGTCTCGTATTTACAGGGCGATTCTTCAGGTAATTTTAAGATAAAAAGTCCATATAGGCATGAGTCCGCAAGGCCTTACTAATCCAGCTACAGGCTCTTAAAAGATTAATTACAATTTTTCATAATCCTGTAGTCACGCAATGCGCAATTTTAACAACAATCATTTGTGGTCCGACTAAACGCCACATGCAATACAGGAATCAGATTTTCAAACTCGTGTGTGGACAGGATTATTTGGAGTTTATTTGATAGGCCTATTCTTTCTTCCGCAAAGATTAAACGGCGTGAGATATCGTGATTTTCTTGAAGAACATTTGTCCATTTTGGAAGGTGCCACTTAGAGTTTACCACCTTACTTATAATTGAAGAGAAACGGCGCCTGAAAACTAAAGGAAACAATACCCCTGAAAAAAGTCTGTTATTAAAACAGCTGCACGAAAAGATCCAGGCAGAATGTCGCCGAGATAAAAATAAATACACTTCCGTGCATAGAAATCGGCCCACAGTAAACTTTTGACTTTAACTATATATATTTTTTAAAACTATTCATCAGATCAAAAAAAGAGATATGCTGTTTGAAAGACAATTTAATATGCTTTAATGTGAGTATCCTATGTTGAACATAGTGAAATTAATGCATTAGCAAATTAAGCTTTTTTATTATTAACATAAATACGGTTATTGACAATTTAAAACTTAACACTTACTTTTTTAATAATGGGTATGACCTCCTCTTTCCCTAATAACTTCTCTCATACGATTAGGCATAGATCTAATCAAGTTTGCTATTGTTTCTTCAGGGATGTTAAACCACTCTCTACTGCAACCATTAGCTCTGGGATCGAGTTTGGGGTATGAAGTCTAGCTCGAATTCTTCGTTTTAGCTCATCCCATAAGCGTTCGATCGGATTTAGGTCAGGACTGTATGCTGGCCACTCCATAACCCGAAAACCGACGTCTGCAATGTATTGATTGCAATATACGATTCTTATATACGATATACTGCAATATACGATTCTTGCGGTGTGCGGCCTGGCATTGTCATGCATAAAGGTAAATTCGTCTCCAATGTAGTCGACATAAGGTACCACATGAATTGCTAAAATCTCGGTATATCTAACAGTCGTTAAACCTCTTCTTCCGTGAACACGGTCGCCCCTACGAATGAACTCAGGGTCGGTTCGGGCTCCTATAGAAATTGCACCCCAGGTCATACAGGAACCACCTCCATAAGCACTCCGCTCTTCAAAGCAGCAATCTGCAAATCGCTCTCTTGGTCTTCGGTACACTTTCCTTCTTCGGTCGCTACCATGGAGGCATATTCTGGTCTCAACTGAGAACAGAACAGATCCCCATTGTTCCAACGTCCAATTCAGATAATTCAGTGCAAAACGCTGGCGTGCTTGCCGATAAGCTGGAGTAAGTTTTGGACCAATCGCAGGTGTTTTAGGGATCAGGTTATTTTCCTGCAGTCTTTGTCTTACTGTCCACTGACTAATAGCCACTCCTCGCACCTCACGAAGCTGTCGCTGAACTTGAACGGCATTAAGGTGACGATTTCTTGTTGACGATGTTGACACAATAAAGCGGTCATCACGAGCAGTTGTAAATCGCCTTCTGCCTGTTATTAAATTGTCTTTCAAACAGCACATTTCTTTTTATGATCTGATGAATAGTTTTAAAAAAATATAGTAAAATTCAAAAGTTTACAGTGGGCCGATTTATATGCACGCAAGTGTACTACCAAAAGCTATGCTCAGAAGCACCAATGTCCTCTGAACATATAGCAACTCGAAAGACCTCTTCAAAACAATCAAGACCATTACGCGCGAATTCTCGGCGCGCTCTTGAGCTCTTCAGCATAATGTATTGCGGAAGGTTTGGACGTCTGGAGAGGAGGATACTGTGAAGATCTGTGTCGAGGAAACATAGTTTCTCAGAAAATGCCTCCCTGAGAGATTTTTCTAGTAATTGCGCCACTGAAAAAGTCTGAGTAAAGAAAATTTCGATAAAGTAACGTCTCTGCTTCAAAAAGCTGGTCTGGGTGGACATCGTTTGTGAAAAATTCGTCTATTAAACAATAACTTGTTGTTTTCGTAAGCTGAGTTTGATTAAATCGTTTTCTTTAGCTGTTCGCGGGACGATCGTGAATGCTTTGCCTCCGCATGCTTGTAACGAAAGCTTAAAACCAGCACCACCTGGCAAAGACGGTTTGATTGCTGACATACTGTTGGTACCAAGATATACATCGGAAGCAAATTGTACTTTCGAACAAAAAGTGCGAATGGCCCAACTGAAAGGGTAAGTTTGGATTAGTGATTTGAATCACACAGATCAATGGTTTTTAATGGGTAAGAGTAGCGAAGAAAATTATATTTGTGCGGGCGCTAAAGTAATATAAAGAAGCACATTTGCACACACAAGTGTACTAATTGATTATTGCAATCGATGCAATGGTTAAATAATCATTCAGTAAGATTCACAATTGATAAATTATGGAAAAAACATCCATATCAAAGAAGGAAAGAAAAAACACGCAAATAACAAGACGCAATACAATTGAAGAGGCGAGTGGAAAAAGGTATAAAACGTTTATTTTGAGAAAAAAACATATATTAAAATTAGTAATGCATTGGCAATTTTGATAGGTGTTTTACAGTCTTTCCAGAAAAACTAATATTAGAACAGCAAAAATAACGTCTGATGCTTTATTGATTAAAATTAACATTGTTTTATAAGATGTAAACGAGCTTTTGCAAATTGATCTCTTTTTTTATTTCTTGGGATTTATCTTCCATCACCAGAAAATGTTACAACCATGTTTTCGTAAAACCAACGCTGGTGTGGAACTGCAAAAGGGAGCAGACTTCAAACATCTTGAGATTGTTCTGATTTTATTTATATTTTGTTTAAATTTCACATTTTTCCGCACAGTTTTCCATTTGGATGTTTCTTTATATTGACTTTCTTAAATTGTGTATATTAATCATAATTTTATTAGTATCAGTAAGCTCCAAATTGTTAACCATCATTTATTTTATACCATCACGAAAGAGCACCTTTTCCTTAGAATTTTTTTTTGCATTTTCAACACCGAACTTGGCTAATAAGATCTTCAATATTCATATTAACTAATGGATCATATTAGTTATGGTTAAATTTCTAGTTACCGATTTTTTTTATTATTTCAAAATTGTGTGCGGCCGCCTCCAAATTTATGGCCTGTAGCTCTAAAAGTGCCTTTAAGCATTAGTGGTAGAAGCAAATCGTGTCTTTAACACGTATTTTTTTTTGCTTTGGCCAGCACATGAGTCGGATCAAACAATAAGATTTTCCTTTCTTTTTACTTCTTCTGACCATTGAATAGTTACAATTCAATTTTTGAAACTGAAGAGTTTTTTCGGGATTTCGGGCCGTTGTGGAACATAATTTCTGCTTGGCGTTTCACAAGCACGAGTGACTTGCATCTTCAGATGTAGTTGCTGCGCCGCGCAAACTACCAGTTTCCAGCAACAAAAGCCCGGAAAACTCTTCAGTTACAAGCAATGACCACGATAGATTAAGTATTTGGACTTTTTGTATAAATATGCCTATTACCTTACAGCTACAATGCTGTTATCGTCTATAATGTGGGTTCCAATGAATTGGTGCCCATGTCAGCTAAGAACTCAACCGGAATTATAATACCATCAGTGTTTGTCAGTCAGTCGTCGGGAGTCATGTTGAGCACAGTTTATGCCAATCGGGACTATATTGCGGTCATCACTGCTGAAACCCCCTTCAACATCCAGACGCATCTTCTGATTCCGTTTGCAATTGTTGTAGGCATCTGTATGGTAGTTATGATAGTGTTTATGGTAAGCGACATCATTTTTAATTTTAAGCTCAAATCGACATTAAAACCTTTTGTATAATGGGGTTGTTTATTAAGGCGATTTTATCAAAATGAAGCTATTAACTTAATACAAGGATCAATACCATTGTTCTCTCTCAATATTTACTGTGTTTCGTCATTGGCTTGATATGGCTCTTATGAAATAGATGGATAGGGCTTTTATGGAAACTACTAAAACATTTGAGGCAATTTTTACGTACCATGTGCTGCATTGTCGTCAATCTGTATCGGGAGTAAAAACATATTTTGGAGATTTTTGCACGCGTTTCGATGCATTTCAAGTCAAAATCAATCTCATGAACTTCAGAAGGTGCATATTCTTATTGAATGGTGTGATTCTTGTTTAGTAGTACAGTTTTTTGCTTGTTGAAGAAAAATAAGTAAGTGTTTTGCCATTTCTGGGCACAAATTGAACTTCTCTGGCAAATAAAGTCTGGTTAAGTGAAGAACTTTAACACGTAATAAATTAAGAATTTTTTTTAACCAACGCTAAACCCCTATTTTATCAGCGCTTATAAACAACATATTTATAAAACCCCGGTCAAAACTGCAAAAAATTGGACAACGTGAAACGCTTGCCTTTCAACAGCTTACTTCTTCAAGTTGAACAGTCCATACTTTACCAATTAGATAAATCGTTGTCTTAATTGAATTGTCGTGAGTTTTTCTTTAGAAATTAGAGTTGACGAGTGTTCTAAGTGAAATTCGTGTGAAATATTCAATTTAGTTTTAGCGCTTATTTTTGCAAACACCCCGTATGCTATCATTGATTGTTTATACTTTCTTATCATAAACGGACTTAATGTGAGTCTGTAACAAAAATGCGAATGAACATAAGACTAGCTACATAGAAAAAATCTCAACTAAACATTGGAGATTTCTGTCTTAAACAAATCCGATCCAGCGTCCATCCGATATCACAACTATATTGATTAAAGTATTTAATTGTACTTTAGATTGTCAAATATATAAAAGATCGAAGACGACAGAGACGATACCGGTTACCCAAATCCCAGCTGAACAAAATACCGACCTGTAAATTTCAAAAAGGCGACCGATACGAAACTTGTGCGATATGTTTAGAGGACTATATTGAAGGGGAGAAACTGAGAGTTTTGCCCTGTAATCACGGTAAGTTAAACTACAAGTTTAATGATTATTGCCAATAAAATTAAGTCGAGTTTATTTGCAGAACTGTCTTTTTCCTGTAAAGTTTATATAAATTGGTTGTTCGCCAGCTATTTGGAACAGATACTTTCATCTCTTAAAATTTTCGCAAAATCCAATGGATTTGTCGACTGGCTTAATTTGCGTGCACTTTGAACTCTCAGTAATTTTCAGTGTTAGCCAGACCAGCATAAAGAGCTTTAGGGATTTATGAGAATTTCAATAAATTTGGACACAATTTTTCTGGACAGCTCACAACAAAAAAGATCTTAATGTAAAAAGACCAAATCCAAAGAGAGATAGTATCATTTTAAAATAATATACAGCTAATATTAATAAATATGGACTCAAGTTGTAACAAAGCAAAAATCCGTGGTTCTATTCAATAGTAGTATAACCAGTTTCAATTTTGAAATTTTCAGTATACCATATGAAGTGTATCGATCCATGGCTGACGAAAAATAAGCGAGTGTGTCCGATTTGCAAGCGAAAAGTCTTTGCCCATGATGAACCGCATCAGGATTCGGACAGCGACAGTGACTCAGAGGATACGACCCCTTTAATCAGATCTGGCCCTAGGGTGACTCAGGGTGGAACTTTCGAGGTAATTCCGAAAAAAAATGGAAAGAAAAAGGTGTAATTGAGTGCAATTTATTCGGGTTTTCAGATTCAGAATGAGAATCCTTTCAGTAGGGCCGCGAGATCAATTTCACAGGTTTTGGAGGGTCGCAGTGTTGTTACGACCTCGGATCATCACAGCATTAATACGGAAAGGCACGACTGGCAAAGTGTTGCTAGCTCTGATTCTAGTGGTAAGTAGTTGTTTTTGTTTAATATTTTAGTGATGTGAAAGCGGTTTGGCAACAAATTCTCTTCAAAGTTAAATGTGTTAGGTGATATTTTACTAATGGTTTTATATTAAGTTTCTCTGCTTTGATTTTTCTTGCAAAATAATTCCCAACTGCAGCAATTAAGAAATCGAATGTTTTGAAACAAACTGTTTGCAATTCCTGGTGTTAATTTATTTTCTGGGAAAAGCACATTAAGAATTGTAGTAATGGTATACGTAGGTACAGATTTAGAGATATGCTAATTTCAGGCACCGGTAAAACCGGCTTCGAGCCTATTAGCTCTGAAAAAAATGGCTTTTGAAACTTCGTCGAAGATTCCCTGCTTACCACAGCAAAACGGAACTCTTGCCCATTACGCAACGATAATTTCACTGTTTAATGCAAAAACTGTCACGTTTCTATTTCCCTCCCAGTTCGGAATAATACATTTTTTTAAACTCGTCGTTGGAAAAAAATAGCTTCAAAAAAGCCTTGATTCGAAAATTCTACAAAAATTCCATCCTTAGGGAAGAACGAATGAAAGCATCGCCAATTACGAATCGATAATTTCTCTATTTAGTGCAAAAGTTGCCAAGTTTTTATTTATTTACTGTTATTTCCTTGATTATTTCTGATCTATTTAGTCATCAAAGCTGAGCCACAGTAACTTCCTGGAAAACATTATTCACTGAAAGCTTCCAGAATGTTCCTGCCTTTGATCCATTAAAAATGAAGCAAATAAATCAAAAAAAGAATCCTAAATAATGATTCATACCGAAAAAATTGTTTTAAGAAAAACGCAGCAAATTTAAACCGAGAACCCTCCAGGAAAATAATAAACATAGAACCAGATATACAGTGTGACCAGTATAAAATGATATACATGGGGATATTGGAAACCGTTAGAGTTACAGGGTGGACCAAATGGGGAAAAAGTTGCGCAATCAAGTGCCTATAAATAATCTGTCATCAACTTCTTTGAACTCGGAATAACAACGGATATACAGGGAAAAAAAGAAAAAAGTACGTTTTATAAAATCCTTTATATCGTGTATAAATAAAGTAAAAAATAATCTGGGCCCACTATGTTCAATGAGGCCGAAGTCAACTATTGTTTTTCTTATGGGCGCCATATTGAATTTCTGCATTTTTAAATTCCCCTTTAAATATGCTCTTCAACCATGTATAACATGTTTATGTTCGGTCAAGATAAATAATTAAAATTAACAAAATTAAGATTTTATGGTAGTAGGCATTGATATTTCTCTTCAATTTCCCCATAGTGACGTTCGTTGTCTGTTTTAATTACCTAAGTAACTGTCAAAGTAGAATTTATTGTCAGTGTCAAGTGTTTGTAATTAATTGTGTGTTTCAAAATGAATCACTTTTCAAATTATGAAAAATACGATGTTTTTGTTTGTTGTTTACGGAGTGTTTTATTCTCTGTCGTCGAAATGAAGCGAAAGCTGAAGAAATGTGTATTTAAATAAATATCCAGAAAGGCGACAACCTGGTAGAACTGTTTAGGCGTCTGAAAGACAACCTTGTATCTTAAGAAAGACCAGTAAGATGGCCTGCGAGATCCCCTGACATAACACCGCTTGATTTTTTTGCATGGGGTTTCCTCACAAATGTGGTACACTGTAGATCATACGAAACCGAAGAGGAGCTGAGACACGCTGTTAACACAATTACCCCAGAAATGATCAGAAAATCATGTGAAGCAGTAATGAAACGATGTATGATGTGCGTGCGAGAAAACGGTGGCTTATTTGAACACCTACTTTAATCCTAAAATGTTACTTGTTCTTTTGCAGTGTTCGATGTATGATCAATAATAATTTAAAGTAATAATTAATAGAAATATCAATGCCTACTACCATTAAATCTTAATTTTGTTAATTGTAATTATTTATCTTGACCGAACATAAACATGTTATACATGGTTGAAGAGCATATTTAAAAGGGCATTTAAAAATGCAGAAATTCAATATGGCGCCCATAAGAAAAACAAAAGTTGACTTCGGCCTCATTGAACATAGTGGGCCTAGATTATTTTTTACTTTATTTTCAAATTTACGCTCATTTCTTACCCCCACCCTGAAATTTTCGTTATTGTATCTTTTATAATAAACACGATATAAAGGATTTTATAAAACACACTTTTTTCTTTTTTTCCCTGTATATCCGTTGCTATTCCGAGTTCAAAGAAGTTGATGACAGATTATTTATAGGCACTTGATTGCGCAACTTTTTCCCCATTTTATACTGGACACACTGTATATAGGGTGATTGGATATGAAAAAATAATATTTTTCTTCTCTGTTTCACTATAGACACAGTGAGTACTAGCGACTACAGTAGTTGTAGTAATGTGTTCCCTCCTATCGTAGATTGTTTGGTTCACAATTCGGATCGACATGATGAAGATAATGCTGGACATTACGGAAATCCTTTCGAACATGACGATCAGGGAACTGAACCGGAAGTAGACGTAGTTGAAAATGAATCTAATTGCTCCGTTGAAGACTTGCCACACTCAAATTACGAGTGCGACGACGTTATTGTGTAATTACATTCTAAGGAATTGGTTCACATCTAGTCGAACAAAACAGAAATGGAAACCTTAGTAATATTTGAGTTGTTGGGGAATTGAACATCGTTAAAGCCAGAAAATTAATACCCTCCACAGTGGAACAAATGTTACTGGGATTCCAATATAAAAGAAATGAAGGTGCTAGTAACTACGGATAAAATTATGACTAGTTTTAGGGTTATTGATATGAAAATGTTATAATAAATGTGATTGAATAGACGTTAAACTAAAGGACTAAGTAAATGTGTATTTTTAAAAGGAACAAAAAGGTCACAGAGTAAAAGGGCAAATGTGCGACACTTCAGCAGAATAAATTGAAAAAAGTTCACTCATTTTCATGATTACACTATGAAAATGCAATTTTCAATAATTCATAAACGGAACCTTTCGTAAACTATTCATATTGTGCCAATTCCAAATTGAAACATTGCAAACAGCTTTTGTTCATGCTTGTAAATAAAACCTGCTTAGTATTCTGCACGATTATTTCATTAATGTAACATGTTGTTTGGACAAGACGTTTGACCAAACTGTTTTCTCTTGACACAGCCGCATGAGTGTTAACTTCGAATCTGGCAAGAACGTATAAATATATAGAGAATGAAAATTTCATGTTGTATTCTTAAATAGCTTAAATATCCTTGGAATTTTTCTTGTTACTTTATTTATGAAATAGTTTAAATTTAATTATGTATGTAAATAATATAATCGTTTTAATACCAGTGTGGACAGTTTTACTTGATTGTTGTTAGATTCCATCCTTTCCTGAACATTTCAGGTAAACAAACACGAAAGCTGGTAATTTATTAAAATTAAACGTTTTGGGTGTTTTAATTTAATTTAAATCTGTTGCGTTTCGGGCAATCAGAGTGGAAAACATTTATTCTAATTTAAACTGGCTGGTTTGAGAAGGAGCACAAGTTTTTTTTTTAACATATTTGAGAACATTTGTCGTGTAGCACTTAAATTAAATATTTCGAATGGTCTATCAAGTGTAAGCCACTCTTTATCTGAAAATATATCACACCCGAACCACTATTTTCGGAAGGTAACGTCCTTTTGAATAACTTTTTCTGCGACTTTTAGTTTTCACCAGGAAATGAAATCAAATTAACTGATCAAAACCCAGTTGAAAACATTGTAATTCAACACCTTTCACTTTGTAAGCCGACTCGATGATCGTCCAGCCGAGAAATATAGAAAAACACTAAAGATCTTGTGAAGAACAAAAGGAAAAATCTCTGCTTAACACTTAAAATAGTTTTTTTTTTTTTCGTATATTTCTTTTTCCTGACTACTTTTAATTCATTCCAATATATTCCTGGGTTTTTCAGTCAATTTTATTGTCACTAATTATGGTGTTATGTGATGAGCCCTGCGTTTCGTCCCGGGTCTACCTATTGGACTCGTCAGTAAGGCTTTAGGTAGACCCTGCCTTATACGCCAGACATCGGTTCTACGTTTCATTTACGTCCGAACACGTAGAACCGATGACTGGCGTATAAGGCAGGGTCTACCTAAAGCCTTACTGACGAGTCCAATAGGTAGACCCGGGACGAAACGCAGGGCTCATCACATAACACCATAATTAGTGACAATAAAATTGACTGAAAAACCCAGGAATATATTGGAATGACTTAAAATAGTAAAAGTTTTCTAAATATAATTATTTTCAAAAGGTTTCTGTTGAATATTCTGCCTCAAACTGTCTATCTTTCAAAAAGACAGAATGTCCTCACATTCATTACAAGTTAATTCGTAATAGAAGACGTGAGAAAATTCTCTTTTCAAAAGATAGACAGTTTTGAGGCGAATTTCCCAACAAAAAGCTCCTAAAATATGAATCCGCCTCAGTCATACAAACGTATCTATTATCAGGTACTATTAATAGTTTATCCTCTCCTAAACCCTTTTTTTTGTCCTGAATGTGTCAGTTTATATTACACTTATCTATCAATGGCTTGAAGATAACAAGTTTTTTGTTATTTCAGTTTCCCAACATTTTTTTAAAAAGTTTCATTCTTACAATAGCTGGAAATATTCAATGGTTGCTGACTCACTCGTACATCAACATGAAAAAACTTGAAATACATCGCGGTTGAGTTAAAGCAATGTAAACATTTTGAAATGTTTATTTATTAAAACAAAAATACAAATTTTATAAATGAAAAATATTACAAAATAAATCCAACAACATTGAAAATTACATTAAGCTTGTTCGGAGTATACTGAATAAATATAAAGCATAAATAAAGATATTCCATTTGTTTACATATATACACACTAAAGTTAAGATGTGAATCTTAATTATAAAGAGATCTACGATATATCCACATATGGTACACATTGAAAAACATTTTAGGGCCTAAGTCACGATTATTCCAAATTCTAAGCTGTGTAGTTAAAAAATTACTTTATATTCAGAGTAAATAAACGTTATTTATTGTTTTATTCTCTTAATATTTAGCTTTAACATTACAGTAATGACGTAGAGTTAAATTGCACATAAATTACAGGAAATTTTATTACACAAAATTGCCCGAATTGGACTTGAATCCGTGCGATTCATTAGCTAGAACAGAAATCTTAAAATTAGTACGAATAAAACGAAAACCGAGATAAAAGTCCAATTCCCTAAGTATGTGATTCAAAACAGTCATGAATGATAGCATTTAAAAAAGACCTTCAAAACATTAAAATTCTTCAATTTTCTTAAAGGTACTAGAACCTCAAAACACAATAAATTGCTCACTGGATGGCTCAGACAATCGTTAATTGAATCAAGTAGATTCAATATACATACATATTTTTCGTCATTTGGATTCACAGATCAATTTTATCACACTTGGTAATTAACAATTTTTTTCCGCTTAAAAACAAAGATTTTTAAATGAAAATATAAATAAAATAAAAAACCATTTTACAAAGGCCGTAATGGAATACTATCATCACAACCAGTCAAAACGTGATTTTGTGAACAACTACAACATATCAGGTAAATCCCTAGTATGGCTTGTTCTACTTTTAACATAGCGCGAAGAGCCTAAATGTGAAAATTTAGTTAATTTTACGCTATCAAATGCAGAACCAACACCTATACCTTTAACAGACATCGACAGCACATGCAGCTTAAAGCAAGAGAATTAAATACAAATTAATATTGCCATTTAGAACTACCATTTAATATCAAATCAATTCCTAATCGCATGTTGCATTGGAAGAGGAATACGTTTTCACACATTGTGGCTGTTTTCGCAAAAAGATGGACTTTGAGAAAGGAGTAGCTTCATAAGTAACGTCCGTAAAATCAATTTTCTGAAATACCGTCTGCGATAATAAGGATTCTAAAAGAAAGCCGACGCTATAAAATTACGAGCTCAGGCAGAGCAAAGTGGCTTCAATTGTACCACACAAAACACTTTTGCTTAACATCAAATATTTTATAGGCGAAAAGTTGCCGCTAAAAAAATTAAAGCGTAATTTAATACAGATCTTTGCTTAGAGAGCTGAAGGTGCTTGGGTTCGAAAAAATTTCAATAGTGGATTTTAATGGTGTTCAATTTCCATAAACGCTGTTGATCTTAAAGAAATATTGCAATATTTAAGTGTCTACACTGGCAGTAGCTTGGTCCGGTCTTGGCAAATCAAGTGATGTTCTGAAGGTAAAGTTTAGTCGAAATCGAGAGATCTTAATGAAAGAGAATATTGTCGTGTAGTGTGGAAAAATTCACATTTAATTGCAACTAAAAGCAGGTTTTAGAAAATGAAACGTGCACCCCTTTTAGGCCATTTAGTTAATAACCACCTAGGTACGAAACGTGATTTAAGTTGTGGACGTGCAATAGATACTTAACAGTAACGAAATGCATTCGAATGGCAACTGAGTATTACACGAAAATGATTATATCACATTTATTGTCTCATATATTATGTTTTCAAAATATGGAATCGAGTGTTGGTGTCATTATGATTGCGATCGTCTAAAGCAACTTGCCTGATATCCAGACACAAGTATTTTACACCTGGGTTCGCTTGATATGGCACAAATTTCACAAACAACTGAACTGAAAAACCATAATGAACACCAATGTCGATGCAAAAGCTAAAAAAGTCCAACACCGACCTACTGAACAAAAAATAAACAAACATCCCATCTTACAGTTTACATCTAGGTTTTTAAAAACGTTAAAGCTTTGAGTACTTTTTGTAATATGGAACCACACATATTTAATTTACTATAAATTTACACAAAGTAGGACATTGATACATATGAAATGGACACAGGCATATACCGCCTTGCTCGTTGATATTGAAAAACATACAACATTCACTTAATCTAAAAACATCCTTCAATCCAGCTAGTTTAGTTTACTTTACAATCAGCAAAAGTCTACTAATGCTGCTGTCTTCAACATGTAAACTGGCATGATGCGGACAGCAAAAAATAATTGCAATCCCATTATCTACGCCAACAGTTGAAAAATACACATATAAGATAACTGCCCCACAAGATACTGAACTTGCGTTCTACCTAAGATCTGCCTTGCAAGTATAAAACCAACTAAGTCGAGGTACTGTGAAATTGAAATCTTGATGGCAATTAACGAAAAATAAAGTGAAGAATTTTAAGTGTAATTAGTTCCGTCCGATGGAATCTTTGGGTCAAACGCAAATTTTCAAAATTTCTTGAAAAGTGCAACGTAAAATGTTGCAAGAGTCAAAAAGGTGTTTTTCTCAAAAAAAAATCTTACTTTATGATAACGAGCAACTAATATTCAAATTGAAGAAAATGAAACCAATGGCATTGAAACGAAAGTGATAACTAATGATCTATAGAAAATAAGAAGCAAGGCTGTAAAATGATGTGTTGCATACAGTCTCGAGCAACGGTTTTAGCAGCGGAAATTTCAAAATCTAGATAATTCTTTACCATAAGGCAAATTTCCAAGAAGAAACATAAGTACAAAGAACGAAGAGGCAAGTCATCGCACTAATAAAATTAATTTTGTTCCAACTGGGCTTTCATCCAACAGAAGGTATTTGTCTAGCAACTTATCGATTTACAAATTACCTGAGAACTAACACAATTTCTTATGAAACATGGAAAAGTACTTGAAAACGAGAAAATTGCTTTTCTTAAGCTTTTCCAAGAGGGCTGTTTGTCTGGCAGCTTGCTATCTAATAAACACAGTCAAGTTAAATTGTTTTTGTAGTAGTATTTAAGCAATAAGAAGTTCACTAAAAGAAGTAAAATATTAGGAACTTGATTGGAAAGCAGTGAAATAAGACCAAAGATGTAAAACAGTGTTAAGATCATGTCGACCCTATTCAAAAGCATTGAAACAACAAGACGCAAGAAAGTGCATGTGAAGGAGGAATTAACCAGGAAAGGAATGACAAAATTATGAAATTGTGAGACTTGAGAAACAAGAAGCAAAACATAGTTGCTCGACATTGAAATTCGTCAGTTTATAAAATGATGCAGATCCTCCTCTTCGACAAAAGCAAGCAAATCTCGATATCCAGAAGGGAAAAGTGCATGTGGAGGAGGAATTAACCGGGAAAGAAATGACAAAATTATGAAATTGAGAGACTTGAGAACAATTGCTCCTTGTTTTTGAGAAACAAGGAGTAATTGCTAATCCTCCTCGTCTTTGGGAAAAACCTTAATTGCCCGAAGGTGAAAGTGCATGTGGAAGAATTAACCCGAAAATGAAAGGCAAAGTTATTGAAGAGTTACGTGTTAAAAGATCAGATGATGCCACCAAAAAAGAGATTATTTTGACGCCAACTTCCTATATATTTCACATTTCTTTGCTTTTTCGTCGTTTCTTAAAAAAAATCTCATTTAATCATAACGGGCAACTAATACTGATAACAAAAAATTCAGAAGCAAAACATGGTTGTTCGACATTGAAATTCGTCAGTTTATAAAATGATGCAGATCCTCCTCTTCGACAAAAGCAAGCAAATCTCGATATCCAGAAGGGAAAAGTGCATGTGGAGGAGGAATTAACCGGGAAAGAAATGACAAAATTATGAAATTGAGAGACTTGAGAACAATTGCTCCTTGTTTTTGAGAAACAAGGAGTAATTGCTAATCCTCCTCCTCTTTGGGAAAAACCTCAATTGCCCGAAGGTGAAAGTGCATGTGGAAGAATTAACCCGAAAATGAAAGGCAAAGTTATTGAAGAGTTACGTGTTAAAAGATCAGATGATGCCACCAAAAAAGAGATTATTTTGACGCCAACTTCCTATATATTTCACATTTCTTTGCTTTTTCGTCGTTTCTTAAAAAAAATCTCATTTAATCATAACGGGCAACTAATACTGATAACAAAAAATTCAGAAGCAAAACATGGTTGTTCGACATTGAAATTCGTCAGTTTATAAAAGCATGCAGATCCTCCTCTTTGACAAAAATTTCGAGTGAAAGTCCATGTCACGAGATTAACCAGGAACTTATTAAAGTTTCAGATGCCACCAAAATAATGTTTTTGATGTCATCCGACTCTTTAATAACTTCGCCTTTAGTTTCCCAGTTATTTCATTGCAGAATCTTAAAGAACTAGCACTTAGAAGACATTGTCACCATTAATAACTTTACTGTATTCCATAATACATACTCTTTCAAGACCTTCTTAAAAGATTATGTTTATGCAACTGTTTTATTGAAACAATTAGGAAACTTTTAAAATAATTTTCCTGCATTAATATAAGCTATAGGTATATCAATATATATATACATAAACAAACAAAACTAAATTTGTTTTCTAAAACTGAACAATCCCGACTTACTTGGTCGTGCACTTGTACGGCAGATATTTGTAAAGTTGTGATCAACTCCAAGGCATCATCTATAAATGGTTAACAAAGAGATCTGAACGACCGTTACAGAGCCTTGGCGAAGCAAGTTGTGCGTTGATATAATTGTTTCAGTCCAAGTTAAAACACGTCAACAGTCATTTTCACTCCATCACAGCGTTGACATAAAAATATTCCTTCTTCTTGTTATAAAAATCTACTCCTATTGGCATTGAACCACTTAAAAATACTGGGTGTGTTGTCTTTCAGATTTACTTTTAGAGTTTTCTCTAAACCATGACAAAGGCCTCTTTGCCACAGAAGAGGAATGGATACTGATCGATCATGGTTTGAACAATATCTTCTAGATAGGGTCGCATCTGCTCGAAGCGGCCCATGTCGCTGAACTCGATGGGCAACAAGGTGGGCCACCAGCAAATTGCCATGTTTTTCGAGTCCATGCTGTTCAGCTTGGAATTCTCTGTGATTTTAACAAAGTGCTGAAACACGAATTTCAGAATTGCAAAATTGATCGGAGGTAGCTTGTCTAGCATTTGTCGAAGAGCCAAAAGTCGGCAGCTTCTATCAGCTTTCACTTCCATGTTTCCTGTTGTGGTCACCATGGGTTTCATTCTGGTTCCGGCGATTTCTTCCATTTCAGCCAGAACGTTTTCGTCGAATAATGGCGGTAAACGTTTCGAAACGAAATCTTTCAATGCCGTCGCGACGGCATTTACCGGAATGTCTAATTCGTGGATATCCACGTTAGCGTCTTCGTCGAATTTCAGGAACAACAAGTCAACGTGTGCCCGATTGCCTGGCACCCGATAAATACCCTCCGAGTCCAAGCCTTCTGCTTCTATAAATTTAACACACTTTTCCATGAAAATTGGAATGTAGTTCTTATCGGACTGGATATAGTCGGTGAGTTTGGAAGGGAACCCCCGCTGGGCAACACGGCTGCCTTTTTATTGGTCTTTAGTTGCCGCTTACGGTCCTTTTCCTCGGCCACTTTGCGCAGCTTCTCTTCCTTCAGCCGACGCTTCTCCAGCTTGGAGTCATCTTTAGCCTTTTGCTTCTCCCGCTTACGTAGCAGCTTCTCGAGATCAGTCTCCTTCATTCTGGGAAACACCCCAAACATTGGGGAATTGTTGTCTCTGGGAGAGGAAACATCCAAACTGGACTCTTCATCGTGCATCATCCCATAGGAATTCGCTTGGCCAGTGTACAAATCCAGCGAATTCAGCATGTTAAAATTGTGGCTGTTTGGCAAATCGGGGATGCGCTTCTTCAGGCTTTGGCTTCGTTTCTGGGCAAACTTCATTCGAATATCGGCCATATTTGCGGGAGGGAATTGTTCGGTTTCACTTACTTCAGACGATTCAGAGTTCGATTCTGTGGCGACGTTGGTTTTCTCTTCTGCTTCTACTGAAGGAGAATGTATAGACGGCATAGTAAACGGGCCCAATTGGGGCACTCTGGGTGGCTGCACAGGAATGGCGATTCGCTTCTTCCTCTGGCGCTTGTGGGTGCCTCCTTTTCTGCTCACTTTCGAGTATACCTCGCTAGCCCTCTGTCGTCTCTCTAAACTAGACCATTCACTATCGGAGTCCGAGTAGCTAGGCTGGCCCTTCTCCCTGCGCTGTCTCAGCTTGGATTTTCCACTTATCGCGTCTTGGACCATCGTATACATATACTCAGATTCTGGCGGATACATGTTGTGCACCATGTCCTTAACTTGCGCGTATTCGCAGCCTAAATCCACTGGCTCAGGCGTCGCCAAGGGAGCATTACCAAAACTAGAATCATTCATGTTCATGCGGGCAATGGCTTCAGTCACTGCCGAGTAATTCTTCATGTTCAACTTCCCGGGCTGCTTAAGAGTCTGTGAAATTCCTTTAGAACGCGACTTTGACACCGGCATGTGTCTTCGTCCAGTTGTAAAAGCGTGCTGCTGATAGTTATTCCACGCACTGCCCGGCAAAGACATTGGCGGATCCCCATAGTGCACTTCGTCTAGACTAGTCTGAGACGACATTAGGGACTTCTTTGAATATCTGGAGCCAATATTGTCGGGAGGCGCCGGTTCCGGAGGAGTGGCCGGAGGAGGATACACTTGCAAGCCCGAGTGGTTGTGGCGCTTCTTGCCCATCGAGCCTTCGCTCCCGTACATGTAAATGCTCGAAAACCTATCACTATGATCGCTGGAGCTCAGCTTATCATCCGGGCCACTTAGATCAAAGTTCTCACTCTCACTCCCTTCATTGCCCAGCTTCAAATAGTAACTCTCGTTCCTTGGAGGGGGCATTGGCCCGTGCCTGCCAGTCGACCGGGACCTCTCAAGCGTACCTTCTCCACTATCCAAACCAGACGGTTCCTCCATATGGAAAGCTTGCTCAATCTCCGGCTTTTTCTCCCACACTTCCTTGAAAAACGGAGTAAAGAACGCGGTTTTCGGCTGCATAGCAGCCGACGACGTCATGAAATGCGCGCCCAGCCTATCAGCCGTAGAATTCCCCTCAGTTATCAACATTTGGCTCATATCGTCATTGAAGAAAGCTGTGGCGCTGCCCGAATCAGTCACTGCCAGAATTTGAATCGGCAAATTAGGAATGTTCATGGAAAATGCATTTAGAGTAGCTAAAGAAGCTTTCCTCTTAGTGGAATAGACGAGGATAAACCCGTGGACAAGTTCGTCCCGGAATGCATTTGCACCATGGAATGAAGAAACGATCACTTCCACCTTCCTTTTGGAGTCGCCCAGGAACGTTTCCAAAATCACGCTATGAGGCGAAGATAGGAAACAGAATTGGTGGTTTAAGAGCGGCGATAGAACATTTTCCACGCTATACGGATCGCCACAAAACATGCACATAATCACCCGAATATCTGGTTCTACGCATTCAATAACAGACTGATTTATATTCAGAAATCCTGCTCTGTGATGTATGCTTTGGACAAGCTGCTGCAGAGCATCAGACACCAGTTGCTCTTCGCCGATCTGATCCAAGGACACATCCATGAAAGGACATTGGAGCGAGTCAGCCAAGTTTTGACCATCTTCCTTGAGTTTCAAGACTTCCTTCTCTTCTGTGGCCGAGTCTTGAAGGTACATAAGAACAATCGGCAATCCCTGGAAGGGCAGCTTGTCATCCTGCTCCAGATTTGATAAGAGTTTCTTCTCTAAACTTTCCCTGATATACTCGAAAGACTCGGCGTTGGAGTAGACGCAGAAACTACCATGAGGCACAAATTCCGACGTTTTAAAAGAATTGTGTGGCAGGCTGACATCACCATTGATAATTCTATAGTCCAGGCTATAAAACTGACAATCGATTTCATATTCATCGTCGTCGCACTGGGCTCGGATCTTGGCAGCTAGATTATCGGCTAAATTGTCTAATCCCAAAATCAGCAAGTTCAATTGATTGTTTTCAGAGCTCATTAGCCACTGATTGCTATGGTTCCAGGACGACGGTCGATGCGCCTTCGTAGCTAAAATTCGTTCAATTAACGAATCCATGCAGTTGGGGAACGCCGGGCAATGCTCCCTGATCGGATAATGTATAAAGCCCAAATGCTGGAATAGAGTAAGTTTTCTATCTTGGATCTAGTCTATCTAAAATTTTATATCTAAAGTCCTCCTGCAAGGTATCGGTGATCTCCTTAATATCATCCTGAGTGATCGTGCCTGTGGGTGCAATACTTTTAAAGTGATAAAACAGGTCGGCATGCTCCAGCAACAACTCCTGGAAATTGTGTTTGGCAGTTTCAATCAGCTCCCGTTGATGAGCATCGTAGATCTGCTGACAGTCATGCTCAGTTAAAGCTTCAAAACACTCCCGCCCCATGAAAAGTACTCTAACTTCACTCAAATGCTTTCCAGGCGTTACATAGCCAGTGTCTTCTAGCAGTTGTTTGAATTGTTTCTTATACTCCAGACGCTTTTGCTCTTGTTGCAATACGTTGATGTGATTTCTGAATATTGTTTCGGCATCGCTTGTATCTAAAACATCGAATGGTATTCTGGTTTCGTCGCTATCGGATCCCACACATTCTGTCCAAGGAATGTCCTCAGGTCGCTCAAAGAAGTACTGCGAAAAGTTCGGATGGTTCTTAATGTACTGTTGAATGCTCTGCCAGTCGGTGTCTTGAAGCGTGTTATAGCCTGGAATAAGATCGTGTAGAACATCGGGCAACATTTCCATGTACTTGGCGACCTGTTTGGCCATGTTTTCGTCCTTTAGTTTCTTTATGTGGCGCTTGAATAGTCGCTGCGTGCCATCCAGCCCGAATAATTGGACAAAATGTATCCATTCTTTGTGATTGTTAAGTTTTTTCTGGGTTTGAGACCACAGACCGTGGCAATCGGTTACATGGACGCGAATAAGTCGCATAAAAGTTTCACTGGCTACATCCATCATCTCCTTTCGTGCTAAAGCCGCTTCGCCGTATGAAGGGATTTTTAGACGAACCTTAGTTTTCTCGATTATCTGCGCCAGCAGGAAAAATCCCAAGTCGATATTAACGTTTTCGTGAGCAGAACTTTCCACTAGAGGAATGTTGCCTTTGTACTCACTCCTCTGAACCAGCTTGTGTGCCTCCCGCACATAAATATCATGAGACTCGTCGTTTTTTGTTGTGATCATTACAACAGGTTTTTTAGTTTTGAGGATATTATTTAAAATCGCCGCACAAAACTCGATTTGTTTTTCAATACTCCTGCTCGGCACCACGCTCACATCAAATATACAAATAAACCCATCGATATTCATCCGGCCATCGGGCAACACCTTTTGCTCATACTCTTTCTCTATACCCAACTGGTTCTTGCAAATATACATCAGTTTTTCGGCCGACGATATTTTCGTAGCCGTGCACCGCTTGACGTACGGTTCCATTTTACCTCCTTTGAAGGGCTGAAAAGATGCATCGTCAATGAATTCCGTTTGCTCAATCAAGCTAAACTGATAGTCGGTGCCATCATCTAGAGACTTGATGGCATCGCCCCAGTACAAGAAGTGGTCATTATTCACCACTCTCCCGCTAAAATCCGTCTGGCTTAGCACGGATATGTGGTCGATGTAGTAGTCTTCCGCATACGGACGTATGAAGCGATTGCAAAGGCAGGATTTGCCGATACCGGCATGGCCTTTGTCTTTCTCCACTCCAGACAGTCCAACGATGGAGACGTTGATGCTGCGGATCGTCTCCCCTTTACGCGCCATGTTCGAAGGTAGCGTTGATCAGTGAATACCTGTAACGGAGCAAAATATCAATAATATAAACAACTAATTAAAATTAAATTGAAGAACTTGAATCTTCAGCTATAAGACTAGACGATGACAATTCTTAAGGCTTAGTTGTTTTCAATAGTACCATGGAGGTTTTGATTGAGATAAAAAAAGCGTGTAAATCTCACAAAAATAAGTAGAAAAGTTCCTATATAAGTACCAATTCCCGAAATACAAATGTGGGCATTGAAAATGTTATTTTGTTTCCGTTGAAACTCTTACAATTTTTGCGAAATTTAGCTTAAATTTAGCCATCAATGGGCATGTTGTTGTGGAATTTGTCGACAATGGAATTTGCCAGAAGTTGACATTTTACCAGAAGATAACTTTTACACAATTATATAACGAGCGATAATATTTTTGTGCAAAAACGGTGGCAGATACAAAAAAATGCAAGAGAACCAGAAAGTTTCAAAAGTGAATTGGGAACTTTAAAAAAATATCGCTGAACTTACAGTGGCGCACCACAAAAAAGTTGGAGTAGCAAAAGTGATGAATCTCCCGAAAAAACTAACACCCTGTACATTCTCACAACCATTTGATATAGTGGAGTATGTAGACCCCAGAGGTTATTCCTAAGTTTAAAAGTTGAGATAAATATGTCGAAAACTGTAAGAGTTTGAACGGAAAAAACTAAATAAATGTTCTCATCTCAACCCTCTATATCTCGGAAACGAGGTATTTGAGGACATACGTTTATATGAACTTTTCTACTTATTTTTGTGACTTCCATCATCTGTTTCATTTGTCTAATAAAAAATTGAATCATCCTGTAACTAACTAAACTAAAAACCTTTAAGAACTATTCGAAAAACTACAGATGCAAAGACTTGACTTGACAAAAATTACGTACAGAAAATCAGATAGCAACTGTTCCTTGTATAACGATCACTCCAAATGTTAATAAACACCTTACTTAGTCTGTTAGTTTATAAATGGATTGCTCTTGGAACTAGAAGGTTAAAAGTTCGTTTTCAATGCAGTTCTTATGAAAAGAATAAAACCTTTTAAGCCGGATTTCCCAGAAAAAATGTTCTTTAAAAAGTTCCTACAACATTTCCATAAAGCGCTTATCAAATGAAATATTCGACGCTAAATATTGTGCTAAACTATTTTTATGTTTTGTAAGTTTTCTAACCGCAAAAAAAGCTGTCTGAATCATATCAACAAAGTTATAAATTACTTGTTCAAACAAAGAAAATCTTCACAATCCGACGACTATTTGTCATGGAAAAAAATCAAGATTTATCCAAATTCATAGCAGCTGGAAAGTCGAAAGTAAGCCGCATAGACGGTGCCAAAAATCCAATTTTATTTTTAATTTTACTGCATAGCATCGAGAAAAATACAAAAACTTGAGCAATATTTCTTCGCATTTTTTTTGAAAAGTCTAGATTTGCTGCTCGCTTATAATCAGTTTAGGTACATAAAATATAGGAACATTATCAAAATATATAAGTCTCTGAAGCAGCTCAAAATGTATGTTGAGGTGGTAAACAGAAAAATAAATTTATTTAATTGTTCTCGCGTATAAATCTTGAAGTTTCCATAGATATTAGACTTTTTTTAGTTTTTTTTTTTAATTTAGTTCTATAGAACATTTTTTATTAATTAACCATTTTTTTAGTCATCCAATTGAACCTTAATTTATTTATAAATAACGCATTTCAAAAAAATTAAAAACGTTTAGGCTATTTTGAGTCACCCTGTAAAAATTATTTAATAAAGTGGATTTCTCGGATTGAACTCATTTTTATTTATCCATTATTTGCATGTAAAAATGATTCACTTTCTAAGTATTGGTTCCAATCAACAGGTTTAAAATATATTCATTCAACCGTGTTAATACATGCTAATATGAAGCAACATTGCATTACATGGATGGGAAAAAATATCGCTGTAATATTTCGACTAGAAAAGTATGCGTGAAACGACTGAGATTTACATTTTTCTATTTGTAGACAGGCTAGTATTGCATCTCAAACATATAGTTAAGTTATTCGTAACAGTCGCACTTACACGCAAATTTAATTAGAATTAAGTACTAAAGTGATTATATTTACAGAATTTTGCTTTGGAAATAACGAAAAGCTAATAATTTTGAATACTTTGAAAAAATGCGATAATTGGTTCGAGTACCTGAAGAATGAAATAAACGTTTGCGCGTATGGCGACATTTTATTGTGTTGTTTCCTTTAGCTTATTTGCTTGCATTATTGTTATTATTCAGTTTTTCAATTATTCAGTCAGACCACTAACCGAAACTCAAAATGTAACTACAATAGAATATAAAATAACATTAACCACAAACCAATTATTTTTAAAATAAACAAAATGGCATCATTCACATTTAAAAATAGCCAAAAATTGACAAAAATCGCGAGGAAATTCACATTTTCTGAAGTGATCGAAAAACCGGTACTCTTTATTCTTATTTTAACTGGCGAATTTTTGAAGAAATCCGAACCTACCCAATGTTACAAAAACCGAATTTGCGAGAAACTTGCCGCCACTTGAAGACCTAATAGAACGAAGACTTCTCTATCAAATCCATCATTAAATTACCCTATAGTTGATCTTCATTTTGAGTGCAAATTTTTTGAACCAACCCTGAGGGTGCCAAAAAATGGGATCATCCACATTTAAAAAATCGTCAAAAATTGACGAAAAGCGCGAAGAAACTCACATTTTCAAACCTGATCGAGTGAAGCTTTACCTATTAAATGGTCTATAAAACAGTCCTCTATCTGCTCCTCATTTTGACTGGGAAATTTTTTTTAAAGCTTAACCTGCGGACTGTTATAAAAAACGAATTATTGCATCTTGTAAAAACCGACAAAATTTGCGAGAAACTTGCCACTTGGATATCTAATAGAGCGAAGTCTTCTCTATCAAATGGTTTATAAAATTATCCTCTAGTTGATCTTCATTTTGAGGGGGAATTTTTTGAACCAACCCTAAGCTACTGAGGGTGACAAAAAATTAAATGGGATCATCCACATTTAAAAAATCTTCAAAATTGACGAAAAGCGCGAGGAAACTCAAATTTTCAGAACTGACCGAGTGAAGCTTTATCTATTAAATGGTCTAAAAAAGTTCTTCGTCTTCTATTTGGTCCTCATTTTGACTGGAAAATTTAAAAAAAATCCTGTTCTACCGAATGTTACGAAAAATTAATTTCATCTTCCAAATTTAAGCAAAAATCGACACTTAAAGATCTAATAGAGCCAAGTCCATCACATGGTTATAAAACTACCCTATAGTTGGAGAATATAATATCCTATAAAGGAGAATTTTTTTAACCAACTCTAAACTCCTGTATTTTGGCGCACTAGGACAAAATAAATGGCAAAAATTAGTCGCAGACGAAGTATATCGAATACCTCAGCGGACACTCTGTACACATAAAGCTAAATATTTTTGCAGACTTTGGCTCTTAAAACTAGCTATATAGAAGATGATTCAATACTGACACTTAAATGTAATATATGCAATTGCTTATTAATGAATCACACAGGCTTTAATGAATGATGATTCTACCCATTTAGCTGCTGACAATAACAAACCATATTGCAAAGCAGCAGGCAATGGATCTAATGTTCTTTAATGTATTCATCAGCTTTAGGTGGCAAAGCTTTGTTTGGACTTTTGCATAATAATCGCACATTTAATTATAGTAAAATGTTTAAAACGCAGAACAGACTGTATTAGACAAACCATTGTGTAACTTAACGAAAAGAAAGTAAGTGGTAGTTGGAGTTTCCATTCAGGAAAGAGAAATTGTACAGCAAATGCCTGATAATTCGATGCTTCATGGAATTTATAAATATTAAGAAATCATAATTTTAGAGAGACTCGAAGGAAAATGGGTCTCTTTAGACCTTAGAACAGAACACATTCGCAATTTACCAACGACTTTATTTCTAGCAGTTACTTAGTCTCAACTGATAATGGACAAGATGGTTCTAAATCTCTCATATTCTCATCCTGCTCCATGCACTCACTTTGCACAAATTGCGACTAAAGATGTTTTCCGTTTACTCAAAACATTTTCACAACTATGCCAAGTCGCAGTCTGTTTAAATATAGCTGATTATGTACATGCAGAACAAAGTAACACTACGTGTTTTGTTCTTATAAGGATGTAATTTAATAACAAATATATTTCATTTTGTGAAGACATTTTAATTAGTTTCCAAAAAAACGCAAAAGTTGTGTTCGAAAGTGGGTGGAGGAAACTGAATCCTCAAAGTAACGAAAAATGGTCTTAAATAAAGTTTTGCCACTATGATAAATTTCGGATCTGTTCAATATTTCGATAGTATTTAAGTTTTTAGAAGAGTAAACTAAATAGATGATCTTTGTGCGTATTTACGAAGAAAATCTTGTAGCCAATGAAGCAAACTAATAACTGAAGAGACCAAATTCAACTCAAATTAAACCTGACGCTCTCAAGTGTAAATTAAAACGGCCTTTTAGAATCCACCTCTAATCCATATAAAAAATTCCAAATTCAGTGGAAGTTCATACAATATGAACAGATAGAGTATTACAGACCAGGTCTAGAATAGGTTGAATCGTTAGAAAGTCATCCAAAATGCAATCATATTTTCGAATCGTAACATATTTTTTATGTACTTAAGTGAGAACATTTCATGTAAACAAATTAATTTCTTCAGATGAAAAATCCAGAAGAAATAGATGTTTCAATTAAATCTACATGGACATCTGTAGTAGTAAGAAATATTTACTTCTGAAGAAAATGCTATCGACCTATCGATTTTTCTGCCCTTAGTTACAACGTTTTGTATATGATATTAATAAACTATGACAAGAAAAAAATATAAAATTCATACTGGGAGATGCTCCAATAGGGTTGAGGTTGAGAAGAGGAAACGCATTTGTCTGGTCGGTCTTGTTAAACAGAGCGGGTCCAGGAAGGTCCAATTGTGAGGGTTGTGCTTCCATCTTGATTGTAAGATGGACATCTGTATTATATCAACTATTGCTCTTTTAGCTTTTATCTTACATCTCACACTGATAGATTCTAATGGCAAAAAGCCGCTGTTTTCTTCAATTTTCGTTCACTTTCAACTCTTTTCTTGATTTAAACTTCAAACATGTAAAACACTCAAGTGTTTTTCTTGCACTCCTGCTAAGCTACGTATGCGAGACCTAGAGTATTTTTTTTAAGTATTCGCATACTTCTGGCACATTCCTTAGGTTAAAATGCGACATTTTAACCAAGTTTCTTAGCTTAAAAATAGATAATTTGGGTACCAGAGGGCTCTAAAGTGTTAAATACTGAAATGTGTCTGCTGCTTCTTATTGGCCTGCTGTAGATGTAACCAGTTGCTAAGAGAATACCGAAATTGTTCTTACCGCTGTGAAGAAGCTAAAGATTATGAAACCTGTAGATTATATTCGTTCTCAATTGCCAATACTTTTAACTCAGAAGAAATCAACCAGAAACGCTACAATGTTATCGATTACGTTGTGGCCTAAGCAAGATAGCTGGTTGTTGTAGTTGTTTAGAAAACTGGTCTAATATACATGACAGAAGTGAATTCCATTTCTAGATTTGAATGAATGTTATTGTATAATAATTGGAGCCTCAAATTAGTATACAAACAGGAGATTATCCTATTAAAACACACTTGGACAATTTAAGGCCTCCTACAAAGAAAGGAAGCATGGCTAATTCGAATGACTAGCTTAATTATAGCATAATAGACACTGCAACATTCCGACCACAATTGTGAATGGTTTTTAAGCAAATATTGTCCAACGAAAGCCGATTTACCTGTTCGCACTAATGAAAAAAGCAAACATAAAAAAAGGGCAATTTCCAGTATTTCTACCTGGTTGAAAATGCTGCACTACTTACTCATCCGACATCTGAGAGATCCTGTAGGGAAAATCTTGCAGCTTTCACTGATTTTCGGGCTCAAGTTAGTCTTGTTGCATCCAGACTTCTTGCTTTCAGGCTTGATTCATTTCTACTGGCCTGCACAAGACACCTGACCAAAAGGCGTGTTGAAACACCACACACTGGCCGAATTATTCCATAAACACTTGACTTGTTTCTCACACTATCACTGGCAACAAACTCAGTTGCAGGAACACTAATTATCCGATCACACAGCACCTTTTTCAGCAAGAAGCCATTAAGACAACTTTCCTTCCTACGGTTTTGCTCTGGACCTGGACAGCACCTAGGGATTTTCACCTGGCAATTTTAGGGGGATTAGCTTTGACAACTCGGAGCAATCCGTTTAAGGAGAAAGTGTTCCAGCCTACATCATTCTGCGGCTGAACAATGAGCACACTATACATATCACAGTGAACGCAACAAGGACAGATCGAGCCAGCTTCCACCAGGTCCATATGGTCGCGACGCATTCCTGGTGGCCTAACTACAAAACGTTTCCACCAAGCAATGCTCCACATACACGGTGACCCAAGCTAATTGATGTGGTTGCAAAAATGAAATGAAGCTTTTTGCGATTCAAATATAGTGTAAAAAAAGTTTTGGTAATATGACGGGGTATCAGGTATTGGTCTATCCCGTTAAAAATGTGCCCAATTTATAGATAATCGTTTATTTTTAGCGGAACAAGACAAATCATTATTCTGTAACGTTTTTTGATTTTATAAAATATTTAGAATATGATTCGTGAACCAGGTGCTGTTGTGATTCATCCTGTAGATTATTTTACAACAACAGTATTTACAGCAACTATTTCCCAGGAATTTGCTTCTGTTATGCGATGTTGGCTTCTGCCTTATGAAGCTCACCCTGTATAATTAGGATCATCCCTGAGTGGACGTATTTCTAACTTTTTCTATTCCAATTTTTATAGTATTCAAATAAAAAAAATATATTTGTGAGCATTACGCAGTTACAATACGATAAAAAATTAACAAAAATGAGTCTTGTTTTCATAAAACCAATCGTCTAATCATGGTCGCACCTAAAATACCTAATTTTGGCAACAAAATCAGCAAAGTGGATTCATTGTTTCCCATACCCTTGTATAAAACATGAATTTAAAAGCAAATCAGCTATAATATATTTAATTCTACAATACAATTTTACGCTTTAGGAAAAATCAATATACAACCCGTTGATGTGACTAACTTAACTAAAAACGACCTTTCAAAAAAATGCTTATGCACTAAATAGTTGCCCTGAAAAACGGAAAAATGTATATTGGCAAATATAAAAAAAAAGAATAAAGCAAGACTATTCTACGATGCTTTTGTTAGACACTAACAATAGATTGTGTACACTGAAGTCGGTAAAGGTGTGCGGAAATTAGTGTGCAATACTTGAACGCTACTTTTTTTTACTAACAAAGATAGAAAATGTTCGTATATAAGCATGGGGTTGCAAATGATTGGTATTCGATCAACAGTAAAAGATGTTTAACCAGCAATTTTCCATGTTTTTCAGTAATATTTTCATTTCCCTCCAATATATTCTAATTATAAAATTTTCGTCAAATTTAACTCTCGGGTTATAAAACGGATTTAAAACATGTAATTATTCTTCAGATGACTTCAGATGATCTATTAATGAAAAGGTAATATTTTGCCGCTCTTGATTTACATACCAAGAATGCTGTTAAATTAGTGCACACTAACGCCCGCACGCCCTGTATATGTTCCTTATTGAGAAAGCGCACAATTTTATACCGACTCTTTGACGTGTTTGATGCCATTTAAATTAGATCAGAAGCATATTTATTGTTGCATACTCATAGTTGAGTTGCGTGAATCAAACGCAACTGATAAAGTAGGTTTGATTATTGAGATGTAAGTAAAACAGACAATTTATATACAAAATCTAACTAGTAATACTTAACGGATATAATACAGATAGTTTAGTTACCTACTGCGGAAATAAATCCAGAGACTCTTATGAATGCTAGTTCCTAACTGCAATATCTTCGGCTCTGCCTTGATGGTTATCATAATCATCCATGTCATCTGTAAAGCAAGTTAATCGCTATAATCAGTTGATCATCAGATTTACTCACCATATCATCATACTAACCATCGCCCTCCTCTTCTCTCTGGATGTCTTTATATTCTTGGTCGTCGTGCTTTTTATCATCCTTCTTCTGACCGAAGTTTAGAACGTGTTTTATCAGGCCATCATCAAACGCTAGTCCTCCTTCGATGTTGTTTTGAGGCGCATCAAACACTTCTTGCGCCACATTGTCCTTCTCAATATCATCTAGTAAAACAAGACAAAGTTGTAACTACATATTAATTTGAATTAGTAAATTATACCTTTAAGATCTTTTTTCTCCAACTGAACTTGAGGTTGTTCGTTTTGGTTTTCTCTGTCTGGTGGCTCTACCACGCCTTGCGGTGGCTTCAGGTTTCCTTTTTTCTTAGCGGATTCGGGCGTGACATTGGGCACAAGAAGAGGCCGGGCTCCATTCAAGGCTCCTTCCGATGGAGACACTTTTGGCACAGCCTTTGTAGAACTACTGGGGTTTTCAGCCATTTTAAGGCCTGGCAAATTTAGAATCGATTTTTCTGATGGCTTATTGGCTAGATCAGCATTAGGTAAAGTGGCAGGATTTTCTTCGGAATAATTCCCACATTTTTTCTAAAATGGAAAATATATACATATTTAAAGGGCAATACGAAACGAGCTTTAAAACAGCGATTACCTTTAAGGCGATGTACTTATCGTACATGGCATTGTGTTCATCTAAATAGAATTTCATTGATTCATTAACGTGATTCAATCGAATCACTTTTTTTAACTCCCCATTCTCCAATTCCACTTTAATCAACTGGGTCTGAAATAAATGTAAACTGCGTTCAAAACAAAAAAAACAAAAGTTCTTAAGTTGAATGCGATTTGTTTCATTGTTTTTTTTAATTGATGCTTTTTTGGCTAAAACGCAGAAAAGTTGCGGAATTTACAGTTATTAGTTGGAAAGTTAAATAAGGTAAACTATTGCGATACGAAACGATAAATGTTAAAATTAATGTCGTTTTCATCGCTATTAAAATACTAGACTCAGAGCTGGGAATGTATTTAGGAATTAAATTACTTTTTGGTATTTAAATACTTTTTGGTGTTACATACCATGTATTTAACTACTTTTTCAAGAATGGTATTTATTATTGAACTGTCAATTACTTTCTATAAATAATTAGTAATTAGTATTTGAAAATTTTGTGTAAATACTTTCATAAATGCCCCCCGAGTACGAGAACCGTGTTTGAGGTAGATGCAGACGGGTCATCTGCGGATTTTGATAGTGAAATGAATTATCCTGAAGATTATTTTTCGCACACAGGACTAATAATGGAGAGCTGTGAGAAAAAAATTAAAGAATCCCAAATTCATTTGCCTAAACATCATCGTTGCGTAACGCATTCGTGTAATCTTATAGGAACAACAGACTTTATGAAACTCATAAACCAAACTCAATCACTCAGATCAAAGCACGCTCTGGTTCTTAATAAATGTTCCCAACTTTGGAATAAAGCAGGACGACCAAAATCAGCTGAAATAATAAAATATGTTCTGGGTCATTATTTAAGCTACCCAGCGGCAACCAGATGGAATTCTCAGTATGATTCGGTAAAACAAATTTTGAAAGTTAAAGACAAAATTACAATTCTCTATGACAAATTAGAAATAAGGACTAACGTCTTAAAAGAGACTGACTTTGATTATTTAACGGAATATCTAAAAATTTTAGAGCCAATTGCATTAGCAATTGATATAATACAAGGTGAAAAAAACAATTACTTTGGATTGGTTATTCCTACGATTGCCAGCATAAAATCTAAATTGATCAAATTAAAAACCGAAAAATTTAGATCCTTGAAACCCGTTGTAAATGGCCTCATAGAGTCTGTGTCCAGAAGATTCGAGAAATTTGTGGTTTTACATCCTGACACGCCAGATGCAATTATTGCATCTATAACCCATCCCAGATTTAAACTAAAATGGGTAAATTTAATATGGAATATGGAAGGAAAAATACAAATGCCAAAAGATGATTTAAAAAAAACTTGTAAAGGCAATTAATGAGACAGCTGAAAGTCAAAAAACGCCTCTTCAGAACTGGATAAGAGTTCTTCATTCAACATGGACTTCTTTGAGCTTGATGACAAAGAATTCGGTACATCAGCGAATGATTATGATTCAAATGGGCTTAGTGAACTGCAAGCTTTGCAATATCTGCAAGATCCCAGTTTTGAGCTGGAAATGTTGGACAAATATCCTCTAGTGAAAGCGTTATTTTTAAGTTTATTTCAAAAATTCCTGGGTTTCAGTCAATTTTATTGTTTACTATTTAAAATGTTACAAATACGTTTCGGTGTCTTTCTCCACCATCATCAGTTTGTCTAAAATATATATTTTTACATTTATCATCAATTTAAATAAAATTAAGTTTTTAAGAGTTATTTTTAAGGTATAATACCACTTTACCTTCCTCAGCACCAGTTGAGAGAATGTTTTCTTTTGCCACTTTTATAAATGCTCCTCGCCGCCATGCACTATCAGACAAAAACTTTAAAACCTAATGCTATTAAAAGCTAATTGGTATTAAATAATACATTTTAACATTTTTTTTTAGTTTTTTGTCTGATCGTTATCCTATTTCATAAGTTCCTATGCTATGTGTTCTGTTTTTTTGTAAATATTATTATGTATTGTTTCTGAATGTTATTAAATGTTTAAAAAATATATTTTTTTTGTAGTTTGGTAAATATAGTACATATATGATTTATCAGTTGGTGTACTATAATATGACAGTTGAGAAGTTAAATACTAAGTACTAAGTAACTAGCTAACCCAAACTAAGTTTGTGTTCTTAAATACTTTTTTGTATTTAAATACTTTACTAAAAGTATTTGTTAACCAATTACCGGCATATTCTAATTAATAATTAGTAGTTAATTACTTTTTTTAATGTTGACAGTATTTGGTAATTGTATTTAAAACTTTTTAAAAGTAATTTGCCCAGCTCTGACTAGACTAGACTTAGGCTAGACGTAAACCGATTGAATTTCCATCTGTGTATTAAAAAATCGCACTTTTGTGAAAATCCGTGAGCGATTTAGAAATGAGAAAACGACTCTCGTGACTAAAGGAAGATTTCAGATAAAATTCACTTCCATTGGCCATTCATTTAATTTCAGCTGTGTTTAAGTGAGTTGATTTGGCACATTTACCTTAATCTGCTCCTTCGACTCAGAAACTTTTCTCAATTCCTCCTCAACTTCCTTTAGTTTGGCTTGTAAACTGTTTATTTCCTCCAATTGCTTTTTCTGTGAACCACTGCTGTCTTCCTTGAAGTCGTCGAATTCGGTCTGAAACGATTGGTTTACGTTAATATTGTGATCGGGTTTCGTTGGGTTGCCAGTTTCTTACCTGAAGCAATTTAAAATGCTGAAACATGGAGTTGTATTTCATTACGGCATCGCCGATCAGCTTCTGAGCACGATCCCGTTCCTCCTTAACTTTAGTCTCCCAAATGCCTTTGTTCTCCTGCAGTTCTGCTTGGTCAATTTTGAGATTCTCCTCCAATTTTTGCTTATATTCTGATATTACTGTGAAAATGATTTAATTAGATTTAATTCCACAGCTTCAGAAGTAGAGAGTATGCACTTGACATACTTTCCAAAGGTATTAATACCATGAAATAACTTTCCTATAATTTACCTTGTAGCTGAGTGGAGAGGTTTTCCTGTTGTTGATGGCACACCACATATGAGGTTTTAGCATCATCGAGTTTAGTGATTATATTGTTAAACATAGAAATTAGACCTGCGAAAGTAAAAACCAAAGCAAAGTACAAAATCACTTTGGCTTTGGTGCCTCGTATCGCCCTTGACGCAGTCATCACATTTAGTAGCCTCTCTTTTATTTATTCACTAACTGTAATTAATAAACTTTCACTAAATAGTAAACTTTTGATGCTTTTGTTTACATCTCATTTGCAACGCTGGTTACTGTCACTAAACTGAAAAAAAAAAACAATGAACTTTCAGGCAAGGCAAGAGCTGTTCAGGAGGTGCTCTGTGCGTAAGAGTGAGACCAAGAAGTTTGAGACTTGACAAAAAATCAGTTCCAGGGCCTAGGCAACCCGTATTACAGTAACCGTATAAGTATTGTTCTCTCAGTCTCACTCACGTATTTATACCACCACGTTCCGGGAAATCCCAGGATAGATTTTCAATTTTATATACAGGGTGTCGCTGGAACTTACAATTATCATTTAGTTTACCCAAACTAACCCAAAACCGGAACGGAACCGTTTGGTTTTTTTGGACGGGAACCAAAACAGAACCCATATTTTATATTCAGACATTGTTAGGTGCTGAACCAGAACCGCATTATTTTATTTCGCTTTTTTCGGTTCTGCTTGTAAGGTTTGAAAGAAATTACTGTAAATTTTACAAACAAATGAAAATAATCATCAACATCATCATCGACAAAGAGTCGGCACTCCTTTTAGTTAGTTCCTGGAATCGTTTTAATACTCGGCGCCGCGAAGCCGTCAAAGGGAGAAAATATAAGCGCTATTCTTTGCGGCTAGTTGTCCCAAAAGACAAGATCTTCTATAAATCATAAAATAACAATTTTTTGGTATAAGGTAGGTTTAGACGACAATCAAGTAGAAAAAGCAAAAGCACATTTAAAGTCGTTATGGACTAGACTGATGTTCTTAAAAGAGTGCAATTCTTCTAATTCTAAATCTGACCCTGACCAACACGATATGAAAACGGAGTCATCTAGTTCTTCATCAAGTGATGATATGGAAGCCTTTTTGAGACAAAGATTCAGGGCAAAAATTTTTAACAGGAATTAATCAGCACGAATTTTCTTCACAAGGTTCATGTGTAGCCCTTAACAAAATTGAAAATATCTTAAGTTCCTATCAAGTGGAACAAAGCCGCATACGCTTACGAAAAAATGAAACGATTTTTGATTTCTGGAAGAAAAAGAATGAGCTTAATCCCGAGCTATACATGCTTGCTCAAGTATTGTTAAGCGTACCGGCAACTCAAGTTAGTGTTGAGAGGTTATTCGCAGGACTCAAATTTTTGTTGCCGCCTTCGAGGTTAAATATTAAAGAAAAATTTTAGAGGAACAATTATTTGTGAGGACGAACCCACTTTTCAATCGTAAAGAACAAACACCGTACATTTATACACTATGTTTTAAATTCTTTTTTAAGTTCAATTATTTTAGTTCTTCGATCACCAAAACAACGAAACATTTGAAATTGGAATTTTGAACAAAAGCAACTCCTCAAAAGATGGTGAAGAGTGTGAAGACATGAACCAGGAAGAACAATCTTTAAACGGAAATAAGAGTGAAAAATAAACGCGCTAAAGCCAGAAAATTCATTAACAAATTACTTTTCAAAAATACGATTAAAGTAATTTTTGTATCTAATATTGTCTGGGGTTGCTAGTCCTCCTACCCCCTACCATACAGCCAACCGAAGTACCGTATGAAGCAGTGGATCGTTTGCTCATCTTTTATAATACAACAAGCAAGGAAAAAGGTCGCGAGATTTCTCATTAGAGTAGCCTTTATCTTTGCCCTCGTTTCTTGTTATTTATCGATTTTGGACCCGAAAAAAACCGGAACCGACTTGGAAATTATTTTCTAAACCGGAACCGAAGTTTTAAATTTTGCCTTGGACCGAAACCGGAACGGAACAGTAATTTCGTTTCGGTCCGGGTCGTTGATAATGACAAACTAATATTGGTTTTCAACTTCTACACCCTGTATCTTTAAGAACAGAGTTTCTACGATAGATTATATAAACTTTTCGAATTGAATTCAGTTCAAAAATGCTCACTTAATAACGGCCTATCAACATTATTAATATATTTAAAAAATGTACACAACAATTATTAATATATATATTAACATAATATAATATATATTAACATTCTCTGGCGTAAATCGCAAAAATCGAATGAAGTTTATTAGTGTTCGTGCATATGAACAGGTTGGTGTATGTGCAAAAATAATAAAAACCTTGGGCGATAGATCTATAGAATAAATATTTTATAATTTGAAATGAACCACTTAAATAACAAAGAAAAATGACTCCGATTTGAGCTGAATCTTCATCACATTCTTAATGAGGTAATCTGTGGATAAACAATAAAACCTGCTTTGGTTTTTTAAACTCACGGTTAACAAAATACTGTACTCAATTTTATCCCCAGTTATCAGCAAGTCGATAATAACAAGGAAAAACTGTGCATTATTTATCTGTAAACTCCAGACTTTCTGCTAAAAATGTTATCCCTCGATACCTAACTAAGCCGAATTGTTCATATTAACTGATTTTTGATAAGATGGCGTTTTTCTTTAAAACGACTAACATTAGAGAAAATGAGTAAGGAGATTTTTTTCAACAAAAAAAGCCTCGATTCAAAATGTACCTTCAACTTTCCATTTCGTCCAGTTCTGTAGAAGAACGGGCAACAGAATGACACTCAACCCCGAAATCTATGCGTATGGCTATCAATATAGAAAAATATGTACAAATGTAGTTTTTTACGTCAAAAAGTACCGAACGAAATTTTCAACGCATTGTATACAGACACTCTATTTTTCAACGTTGAAATTGGCCGACTAAGCACAGTCGTCACCCTGTATACATTTTCAGATGCAAATTATCAAGGTAAAGGATGGCGAACGCTAGGTGGGTAGGTTTGATACTAAACTTTTTACTAAAACAAAACACTACTTGACTTTAGAATTTAATTTTAAAAAATAAACACACGAGTGTCTACTTCTTCTTGGATACACCAACAGTACGTCCACGACGTCCAGTGGTTTTTGTGTGTTGGCCTCTCACGCGAAGACCCCAATAGTGTCTCATACCTCTGTGGGCGCGAATTTTCTTCATTCGTTCCAAATCTTCACGAAGTTTCGAGTCGAGTGAAGATGATGTGAGCTGCGGATGGTGCCAAATTATTACTCATTTCCAATATAACATCTTCAAATCAATTGAAATTCTTTGCAAAATTTTCATGTGGCAAAGCAAAGGTAACCTTTGAAACTGCGTGGTTTAAGCTGTTGGTTCTAATTTTGCTTTTCAGATAGCACATAAGAAGTGCCTGATTCGCAGCAATTAGACTGATTGAATAATCCAGCTGCACTTTGCACGTTGATTTTGCACAAGCTACCAACCAGTAAGAACTCGAATACATCCAAACTGGTCGTTTTAATGTGCTTAAAATTTTGTGTAGGGGAATTCGATCTTGCTAAATCACTGGCTAGTTTTAAAACGATTTCATCTATGGCAGATAGTCAGAATAAAGTGCAAAGTAATTAACAATGCTTTTGAGGGTAGTAACCACTTGATTTAAGCTGAGAATGCCAAAAAAGTAGATACAATATTGCCAATTATTTTATGGGATAAGTCCGAACGTCAATGAACGAAAAGTGGATCCCAAGACCGCATTTCCCCAAGAAATACAACTAAGACAAGTTGTTAGTTAAAAGATTACCTGCACACTGTTTTTAACTTCTAAGCTAAATACCTTGAGCTTTTCTAAATTAAACATGCGACAATTTAGTATAAAACCTGCAGAACTGATTTAAAACTTAGGTGAAACATTGGAGAAGCTTTTTAAGCTTATAACTACTTATAACCACTACTACTAATTAAGTTGATCTGCAAGATTGAAAAAAAAAAGCGAAATCACTTACTTGGCTGTACTTTCCATCGACAATGTCTTTTGTCTATTCAAGAACCAGTCTGGAATTTTGTATTGTCGAGGATTGGACATGATGGTGATGATCTTTTCGACCTCCTCCTCAGAGCATTCCCCGGCCCTCTTGTTCAAATCCACATCAGCCTTTTTGAGCACAATGTTGGAGTAACGCCTACCCACCCCTTTGATGGCCGTCAAGGCGAACATAACTTTTCGCTTTCCATCGATATTCGTACCGAGGATACGGAGAATATGTTGGAACTTCTCTGGAATCACCAGCGACTGAAAACAGAAAGGTTGCCATTGAGGTGCGGAAATTTCCCGTTAGATAATTTCCTCGTAAGGCTGCCAAAGAAATATAACTTTAAAAACATCCACAACAGTTCTGTGGTTTAGCTTGAATAATTAGTTTTGAGATTTTAGTTAGGATTATTTCGCTGTTTAAAGATTTTGTAAAACATTTGAGAATAATCGTCAAAACCTACCATTTTGATAAACACTAGTTTCAGAAAGAGGTTAACCTAGTTTCTTACTGGAAAGCCAACCGAAAGATAATGAATATCGCTTGTCGTTGTCAACTACTAAATTCAGACACGCGGGTGTTGCCAGCTTGTTAAAAGTCATCAAATCGTGATTGCATGATTTTGAACATTTTATAAATAAAAAACCTCTTATCAATCAATTAAAACAAACCTTTGAACTGAACATATTTTCTATGTATTCATTTATAAAGTTAAAAACACCATAGACAAGGTAATTTAACAGATATTAATATTCAACACTCTTTTCGCTCATGCATGCACAGCTAAACAAAGATAGACGAAGCACAGGTCGGGAAATGAAATTTTATTTGATTTTAAATAAAAACGAAAGTTAATTTTTTCTCTCATCAAGATGCTTCATTTTAAGCCCAGATTTTCAAACAAAAATTCACCCGAAAATGTCAATTAATCGAAAAAAAAAAAACAAACTTCTGCAGGCGTGAGTTTTGATTTTTGTAAAATTTTGATAAAAAGAATGTTCTACGCATACAAATCTTCTTGACACAATGGTGATTGAAAATTGATACTGAAATTCATGAGGAAGAATATCCACATAAAACAATCAATTTTTCAAGAATTTTCCGAATTTCTACTTTCCTGTTCTGCTTGAGATGTCCGATAGCTACCATGACCAGTATCTTAATACCAGAAACTGCTTTCTTATGCGATTTTTGTGCGACGTCCAAGACTCCCGAAAAGTGTCTTTTCTGCATTGGTTTTCTTAGCGCTGCGATCCGATGGGTGTCGCTTTTGGGTCGCGGCCATAAAGCTCGCTTCCGTTGCCTGGGGTGTAACGGGCACCTTTCGGGAGCCTCTTAAAGAATCATGTAATTTTAAAATACAAAAACCATCACCTTGATGAAGGTGGCTTACAAACGACTTTAGATATGACTTGCAACTTGAGTAACAGCATGTTCCCCAATCGATAAAATAAGATATAAACTTTATTCGCTTATATGCACTTTATTATGTAAGTTATACATACCTTGTATAATTCCTGCATACAAAAAGCACTGTGTATAATCAATTATCCGCGACATCTAGTAGAAATGTCCTTATAAAACAAAAGCCCTTTTCTGTTTCACTTCTGCCGATAATAAAATATATCCATCTTTGTCGTTGGTCAGAGGTCATCATCAGCGAGATTTCGGGACGTTCGCGGATGTTCTGGAACTTATCAAACCCGAAACCGATTGCTTAAAACCGGTGACGCTAAAAATCGTTCTCTGAGAGAAATTTGAGTCAAATTCAGTTAATTTTGTATCAAAATCAAAGGTAAGTGCTTAGGGAAGCTGTTCTTATATGTAGTTGCTAAGGCGTCGACTTTTAAACAAGCCAGGTCGAGTTTTTATCGGCGTCTCAGGTCTTCCGTTTATCGCCATGTGCTTTCATAATCATTCTCTAGGAAAATGAGGCCATCATTTAACATTCTTGAACACTTATGAAGTTTTCATTATCAAAGAAACATTCATTAGTGTAGGCGAAGTCAATTTTAATTTAATTTCCATTCAGCCAGGTAACCTCAAAATCCAGTCACCAGAATTCAATTTTTTCTTCATTGTTCATGTGACGTTTATCATAAAGTCAGATCCCCTTTCACAATTCGAGATATTTTCCATAAATCCCAGGATTTAATTTTTGCAAACATTACGGTATTCCATACGTTACAGATGTACCGAGTACCAACTGTAATGCGCTCCCTTGCTCTTCGCAAAGTGCAGCAAATGAACCAGATCCAACGATGGTACGCAAAGGACGTCAGATTTGGGCCAGAAGTTCGAGCCCTGATGCTTCAGGGCGTCGACATTTTAGCTGATGCTGTTGCTGTTACCATGGGCCCAAAGGTAACTTTCGAAAAACGTTTATTTTTAATGTATCCAATCATTCCATTTGGTTCAAAAAGAACTTAAACTAGGAAAAGAAAAATATTTATGTTCCAGAAAATACAAAATTTACTAGAATTCCTTTAGATTTGTTTATCAATTATTGGTCAAGGAGTAAACTGTTTTTTCTCCAGTTCTTTGCTAGCTTCGAGGTGTACTTGAACTAGCCCTAAGGAAGAGCTTAGGAGAAATGTAATCGATGAGGTTGACACCGTATTGAGACGATCCTTTATCGATTTTCTTGGTTTCAAAGTTCGATGAAATAAATAATGTTGCGTGACAACACGTGACACGGTCTGTTTCAAGATAAAAAGACGTAAAATCTGAAATGCAACTTATGCAACTACTCCACGCAGATTTAAAAAATATTTTAGATTGTTTATCAACGCAAAAACTCACAGTTTGCAATTGATGAACAAACTAAAATAACGCAGACTCGAAACACGTTTAATTCTACATGAAAATTATTCTAGTCGCGAGCGCAAGTTCAGCCATTTCCCTTTAGAAACTCTGAAGCCCAAACTAAAAAAGAAATAATGCAATTGAACGAGTCGAAAATAAAATATAATTCTTTGGTTTCTTGTTCTGTGAGGGATAGATTCACAGTATAACATCTGTAATCCGAACTAATGATTGCAATTCTGCAATGCAACTTAATCGCTTGAATCACATTTTGATTCATGGGTTGCACTAATGGCGTTAAATTAAGTGGTGGCAAAAACATTGCAACAATTTGTTGAGCAAGAGCCTCTGCATGTAAATTCAGCTTCATTTTTTCTTGAGCTGCAGGAGCAAAATCTGGTTTCGTTCTTTTCTGAGGCTTTCCAGATCTGCCTAACAATTTAATTTTATGAGTCATACAGGCGTTTGAACAAGGCATAAATGTTCTCTCCTTGCTCATTTTTCTACTTGGGGCTGATGAATATTAATTTTTTGGCGTTGAAATCACAGCTCAAGCAAAATCGTCCACACCTTGAAGACCTTAACAGTTTTCCATTTTCTGGAAACCTTTAGAAATACCTTCTTAGAAACCTTAAAACCTAAGGATATTTGGGCTCAATTACGGCCCTGTTTGTTTATTTACTCAATGTAAACTCTCCTTACCCAATGTAAACTTGCGTGCATAGAAATCGGCCCTCTTTTGACTTTAACTATATTTTTGTTAAAAACTATTCAACAGGTCAAAAAAAGAAAAATGCTGTTTGAAAGACAATTTAATATGCTTTAATGTGAGTATAAATTTATCAAGAAAGATTGTCGTTTATATGCGTAGCGGCCGGTAAACAAAGGAAACGTGTTTATGTGGTGATTGTAACGAAAATAAAAAAATTATCAAATATTAAAATTATTACGTTTGCAACTGAAATTTGCATATTAATTCGTTTTTCATAATCTCATTAGTGTTTAAGTGTGTTAGTTTAATGCATACTACACCACAACAAGCCAAGTTGCCAAGGCCCAAGTTATTGCTTTAATCGAAAATGGACTTAGTCAGCGAGCTGTTGCTAGACAATTGGATATGACACGCGCAGCGGTTCGAAGAGTCTGCAAACATTATGAGGAGACTGGATCCTTTCATAGGCGAGCTGGAACAGGCAGAAGGCGATTTACAACCGCTCGCGGTGACCGCTTTATTGTGTCAACAACATTAAGAAATAGTCGTCTTAATGCCGTTCAAGTGCAACGACTGCTCCGTGAGGTGCGAGGAGTGGCTATTAGTCAGTGGACAGTAAGACGAAGACTGCAGGAAAATAATCTGACCCCTAAAACACCTGCGATTGGTCCAAAACTTACTCCAGCTCATCGGCAAGCACGCCTGCGTTTTGCACGGGATCTTCTTAATTGGACTTTGGAACAACGGGGACCTGTTCTGTTCTCAGATGAGACCAGAATATGCCTCCATGGAAGCGACCGAAGAAGGAAAGTGTACCGAAGACCAAGAGAGCGATTAGCAGATTGCTGCTTTGAAGAGCGGAGTACTTATGGAGGCGGTTCCTGTATGATCTGGGGTGCAATTTCTATAGGAGCACGAACCGACCCTGAGTTCATTCGTAGGGGCGACCGTGTTCACGGAAGAAGAGGTTTAACGGCTGCTAGATATATTGAGGAGATTTTAGCAATTCATGTGGTACCTTACGCCGACTACATTGGAGACGATTTTACCTTTATGCATGACAATGCCAGGCCGCACACCGCAAGAATCGTGCAAGATTACATTGCAGAAGTCGGTTTTCGGGTTATGGAGTGGCCAGCATACAGTCCTGACCTAAATCCGATCGAACACTTATGGGATGAGCTAAAACGAAGAATTCGAGCTAGACTTCATACCCCAAACTCGATCCCAGAGCTTATTGTTGCAGTAGAAGAAGAGTGCTTTAACATCCCTCAAGAAACAATAGCAAACTTGATTAGATCTATGCCTAATCGTATGAAGAGAAGTTATTGTTTTGAGACGCTCTCTGGAAGTTTTAAATTGTCAATAACCCTATTAATGTTAATAAAAAAGCTTAATTTCACTATGTTAAACATAGGATACTCACAATAATTTACCCTCACATTAAAGCATATTACATTGTCTTTCAAACAGCATATTTCTTTTTTTGATCTGAAGAATAGTTTTTTAAAAAAATATAGTTAAAGTCAAAAGTTTACTGTGGGCCGATTTCTATGCACGCAAGTGTATATTATTTTTTAATTGTTACTACTTGAAAGCAATGCGTTGTTCTCTTGCTAATTTTGGAATAGTATAGGAGGTTCTTGATAGATGCATCTGAGCGTTTTTTAATCGGGAATTTTAACTAATTTCTTTGCGTTTTGTCCCATTAATTATTTGTAGCTTTCGCAAAAGCGAGTACAACTTTTCACATTGTAATGCTATTTGCTAATAAGGCGCTGAATTTTCAAATCGTATTTAATGCTACGGACTAGACTAGACTTAGAATACTCACAGACACTCAAAATTGGTCCAAACGATGCCTAGTCTCATAACAAATGTAAAACAAAAACATGTAAAAACAAACTGTAAATATTACATTAAACTCGGCGGAATCATTTTTGATATTCATAAAATTGCAATTTTAACAACTTCTATCTTGAAAACGCATCGTTTGCGGACTGAGCTTAAAAAATATTATCTTGATATCCATTGTAGTTTATGAAATACAAGCAAACAACTTTAGAAATCCAAAGAACTTGGACTTTTTGGTAGCTTATTAAAATCATACTGCAAAAAAAATGTTGAAATAAATAACTTTGGAAAATGAGTTAAATATAATTTATCAACCTTCCTTTCTTATGGCTCGATGAGTACTTTTGATACGAATAAATATTTTTTATAGGGTCGTAATGTCATCATTGAACAATCATGGGGATCACCAAAAATTACAAAAGATGGTGTCACCGTTGCCAAAGGTGTAGAATTAAAGGACAAATTTCAAAACATTGGTGCCAGACTAGTGCAAGATGTAGCCAATAATACCAATGAGGAAGCTGGAGATGGAACTACAACGGCCACCGTTCTAGCTAGATCTATAGCTAAAGAAGGATTTGACAATCTTGGACGGGGAGCTAATCCCGTTGAGATTAGAAAGGGCATCATATTGGCAGTGGAGAAAATTACTGAAACTCTCAAGACTCTATCGAAGCCCGTTACCAGTCCAGAGGAGATTTGCCAAGTTGCGACCATTTCGGCTAACGGCGATACATCTGTTGGTAATCTTATTGCTGATGCTATGAAGAGAGTGGGAAAGGAAGGAGTCATCACTGTAAAAGACGGGAAAACCTTGAAAGATGAACTGGAGGTGATCGAAGGGATGAAATTCGACAGGGGATATATTTCTCCATACTTTGTGAACACCACCAAGGGCGCTAAAGTGGAATACCAAGATGCACTAGTCCTGTTCAGCGAAAAGAAAATCTCTTCAGTCCAGAGCATTGTGCCAGCCTTGGAGTTGGCCAACGCACAAAGGAAGCCTCTTATTATTATTGCTGAAGATGTAGATGGTGAAGCGTTGACTACTTTAGTTGTGAACAGGTCAGTTCAATTTAGAGTCTATTGTCAGTGCATATTTTATGATTTTTTTATTCAGGCTTCGCATTGGCCTTCAAGTAGCAGCCGTCAAAGCACCAGGATTTGGTGATAACCGCAAATCTACTCTTCATGATATGGCCATTGCCAGCGGAGGAATTGTGTTTGGCGATGATGCCGATATTGTCAAGTTGGAAGATGTTAAAGCTTCAGACTTGGGTCAAGTTGGCGAAATTGTTATCACCAAAGACGATACCCTGCTATTGAAAGGTAAATGGTGATTATATTGTTGTGTGCTGATTTTGATTGATTGTTTGCGTTTCAGGAAAAGGCAAAAAGGAAGACATTGACCGACGTGCTGATCAAATAAGAGATCAAATTGACACAACAACCTCCGAATATGAAAAGGAAAAATTGCAAGAAAGACTAGCTCGTCTTGCTTCTGGTGTTGCCGTTTTGAAAGTTGGAGGAAGCAGTGAAGTAGAAGTAAGTGATTTATTTATATGAAATAATTTCAACTTAATGCATCGATGTTATTCAGGTAAACGAAAAGAAGGACAGAGTCACTGATGCTTTAAATGCTACTCGCGCCGCTGTAGAAGAAGGAATTGTTCCCGGAGGTGGCACTGCTTTATTAAGATGTGCATCCAGTTTAGATTCAGTTAAAGCCGCAAACAAGGACCAGGAAATTGGTAAGTCAACCGCAGTACTTAATCAGCATAAATCATTAACAAAGCTTTGTCGTTCATTTAGGCATTGAAATCGTGAAACGGTCTTTGAGAATCCCATGCATGACCATCGCCAAAAATGCTGGAGTTGATGGAGCTGCTGTTGTGGCAAAAGTGGAACAACAAACCGGGGACTATGGCTATGATGCATTGAACAATGAATACGTAAATATGTTTGAAAGGGGCATTATCGACCCCACCAAAGTAAGTATTTTTTTTCACTGCTTAGACTTTTCCTTCTACCAAGTACCGCAGTACTTTAAACCGTAAATCTGTGGTTTGTAATAGAAGGTAAAGCAAAATGTTGTGATGCAATAGATGTTGGAATCAACATATTCAACTTCTAAAGAAACGCAACAAACATGTTTATTTTAGCATATAATACCCATGTTTAAGTAGTTTTGGTTAGTGGTTAATGATCTAATTTTTACAGGTTGTTAGGACAGCTTTGGTAGATGCTTCCGGTGTGGCTTCTCTTCTAACAACTGCCGAAGCTGTAATCACAGAAATACCAAAAGAAGAACCAGCAGCTCCAGGTGGCGGAATGGGCGGCATGGGAGGTATGGGTGGAATGGGAGGTATGATGTAGACACACGGTCACTACTCAATTTACGTTTAACCAAATTACGGTCTTTCCAAAAAAGACTTACTGTGTGATTGTGATCTGTCAAAACGATTGTTTTAAATATTTTGGCAGAAACTTATGTAGTGTTAAATCTGAAAGTCCGAATGTTCTTACATGGCAACTTGTAGTGCGAACGCGTGTGTGATTTTTTTTGAGTTAAAAATTGTTTCCTACATACAATGAACTGAGACTGCAGCATATTAGCTAAAACCGGAGAAACAATTCATCAGTCAGTTAATAGCCATATCGATCTGATTTGCATTTAACTGTTTTGTATTTGTAAATGTAGGTTTTCCATTTTTTAAGATTCCCTGATATGTAAATTGTTAAATATATTGTTATAATTTTTTAGAATGTCTGTTTTATTTGGCTCTTTGGCACTGACTCGCCCAATTTTCACGGTTTAGAAATACTGCCCTCATAGTGTACTCCCGGTTTTCCTTTTTTGAAGTGTCCCTATAAGCACACGTTTTTTGACGGAGTTTTGCGTGTTCAATGCGTCTGACAAAATCAAAGAATTCCGCGGATTAAACTATATCCATCTATTTACATAAGAATAGTAGACATCAGGAAAAACGTTGCATAATGAACATTTTGTATGTAATACTTGTTTGATTTCGAATACATAGCGAGCAAATAAAGTAATTTTTTGTGAATTGCAGAAATGCAGGGAATAAAGTGCTTGCAAATCACAAAATAAAAATAACCCTCCACAAGACGAGTTTAATCAGTTCGCTCACTTCTACCAACAGTTTTCGGTAGTTTCTTATTTGTGGAGTCCTCCAACTCTTTTGGTTTGTAATAATGTGGCGCTACTTCTAGCAGCCATTTGCTTTCGATTTCGATTACCTGCCTCATAAATTCTTTGCTTGTAAACACGAGTTCATGGTACAACACCCAGCGGGGTAATTCTTCAAATAATGAACTGTTCGGATGCACTGTTACAGTCTGAAACAATATAAATGCAGCATAAATATGTCGGGAGTTCAAATTGTTTAGGGAATACTCGCCTGATTGTGTTTCACTGTTTTGTAGTTGCCCGCTTTGGATAATCGCGCAATGTGGTAAAAATAGCCGGCCGTAATGGCCTTGCGAATGTCTGTAGTTTCACTGATGCTTGATACCATTTCGATTTCTACTCGTTGCATGAGTCCTACCAACTGCTCCCTTACATCTCGGGCTCTCTTCATTGATCTGGAATTAGCTGCAGCTTAGAAACAACAATAAAAATATCCAAGAACTTGCCTATATTGAATGAAATTCTCGTAACACCACTGCAAGGAATAATCAGTGTCTCTCCACTGATTGTACACATTTAGTAAAGTCAAGTGGTCTCCTCCAGGGTGGTAGAAGTTCTTTCGCGCAGTATCTGCGTGAATAATTTTGTCTTTCGGCCTGTAGAAAATGGCCCCGTTTACAGACAACATTGCGGTAATAGAAACAACTTCCTCTGCACATTTGTATCTGAAAATCACCCCAGGCAATAGAGTAAACCGCATTTTGTTCATAATAAATCATACTTTTCTGCAGCCAGTAACATTTTCGCCATCATCGGATCCACCGGAAACTCAGCCATTCTTCTCCCCAGTCTAGTCAGCTCGCCATGATGATTCAAAGCTCCTAGGGCATATAACTGTTCCAATGCAAGTACCAGGGTTTCATGGGGAGGCGGGTCCAGAAAATCAAAATGAATCAAGTCATTGATACCCAAAGCTTTCAACATTAATACGGCATTTCCAAGGTTTATTCTTTGAATTTCCGGAACAGTATTCTCTTCTAGTTCATGCTTGTATGACCAGGCAGTGTATAGTCGGAAGCATTTTCCTGCCGCTACTCGTCCCGCTCGTCCAGCTCTTTGATTTGCTGATGCTTTAGAGATTGGAACTACCATCAAACTTTCCATGCCTGGAAAATAAGGATTACACCAATAATCATCTTTATTTCCTTCCAAAAAAAATTATCGACTAAATCGGTCGTTCTCCCTTGCATGTGTGGGCTACCAGGCTACAAAGTTTATAAATAAAAATAAATTAAAAGGTATGAATTCACCAATCTAAGCTTGTTCTACTCCAATCTACTATATTACACGTATTTTCCTGTTTAGTTCGGTTGTGTTTGTAAAAATTCTAGTAGTTAGTTGGGAACAGGAAGCGGGATAGTCTGCTATGTCTTTAAGACAAAGGGGATTCTGTCGGATCCAGTTTTGGGGGTTGATTTTCCATTTTGTCTGTAACTATAGGTCTTTCTGATTTATTTGTGCGTTCGTATAGTAATTGGTTTGAAGGATTGTGCAGTAGGTTTTGGGGATGCTTATTGTTGTAATAAGTGCGGCATGTGTGGAGTACCAGGCTACAAAGTTTATAAATAAAAATAAATTAAAAGGTATGAATCCACCAATCTAAGCTTGTTCTACTCCAATCTACTATATTACACGTATTTTCCTGTTTAGTTCGGTTGTTTTTGTAAAAATTCTAGTAGTTAGTTGGGAACAGGAAGCGGGATAGTCTGCTATGTCTTTAAGACAAAGGGTTCTGTAATCGTCCAGTTTTGGGGGTTGATTTTCCATTTTGTCTGTAACTATAAGTCTTTCTGATTTATTTGTGCGTTCGTATAGTAATTGGTTTGAAGGATTGTGCAGTAGGTTTTGGGGATGCTTATTGTTGTAATAAGTGCGGCATGTGTGGAGTACCAGGCTACAAAGTTTATAAATAAAAATAAATTAAAAGGTATGAATCCACCAATCTAAGCTTGTTCTACTCCAATCTACTATATTACACGTATTTTCCTGTTTAGTTCGGTTGTTTTTGTAAAAATTCTAGTAGTTAGTTGGGAACAGGAAGCGGGATAGTCTGCTATGTCTTTAAGACAAAGGGGTTCTGTAATCGTCCAGTTTTGGGGGTTGATTTTCCATTTTGTCTGTAACTATAAGTCTTTCTGATTTATTTGTGCGTTCGTATAGTAATTGGTTTGAAGGATTGTGCAGTAGGTTTTGGGGATGCTTATTGTTGTAATAAGTGCGGCATGTGTGGAGTACCAGGCTACAAAGTTTATAAATAAAAATAAATTAAAAGGTATGAATCCACCAATCTAAGCTTGTTCTACTCCAATCTACTATATTACACGTATTTTCCTGTTTAGTTCGGTTGTTTTTGTAAAAATTCTAGTAGTTAGTTGGGAACAGGAAGCGGGATAGTCTGCTATGTCTTTAAGACAAAAGGGTTCTGTAATCGTCCAGTTTTGGGGGTTGATTTTCCATTTTGTCTGTAACTATAAGTCTTTCTGATTTATTTGTGCGTTCGTATAGTAATTGGTTTGAAGGATTGTGCAGTAGTTTTTGGGGATGCTTATTGTTGTAATAAGTGCGGCATGTTTGGAGTACTAGGCTACAAAGTTTATAAATAAAAATAAATTAAAAGGTATGAATCCACCAATCTAAGCTTGTTCTACTCCAATATACTATATTACACGTATTTTCCTGTTTAGTTCGGTTGTTTTTGTAAAAATTCTAGTAGTTAGTTGGGACCAGGAAGCGGGATAGTCTGCTATGTCTTTAAGACAAAAGGGTTCTGTAATCGTCCAGTTTTGGGGGTTGATTTTCCATTTTGTCTGTAACTATAAGTCTTTCTGATTTATTTGTGCGTTCGTATAGTAATTGGTTTGAAGGATTGTGCAGTAGGTTTTGGGGATGCTTATTGTTGTAATAAGTGCGATTTGTTCAGTGGCTGCATGTGCCGTTTGGTCTTTTCCATTGCGTTTACTCTGAGAATGTCCCTAGTCCAGTAGTGATCGGCAGATCGCTTTGCAAATTCTTGTGACCGTCTTTGTGCCGATCCCTCTACCTTTGTAGGTCAGCGATCGAGTGTTTTGTCCTCTGTTATTACAGTTCTGGCGTTTTTTGCGTGCTGTGTCCAAGTATTTTGGGAGTGCTTTTGGTTCAGTGGCAGGGTTACATTTTTCAATTTGAATCCACTTATGCTACGAATATAGGGTGATTTAGAATTGAGGTCATTCGTTTTAAGGTGTTACTGGTGCTTACTTAGCGAATAATGACGCCAATTTAGAATCACCCTGTCTATAAATAATGCGCAACATACCAGTCTTCGAGTTAAAATAATTCTGCTTAGCAAACCCAGGATCAATCACATATATGATATTGTCAATAGTCAGTGATGTTTCTGCAATATTCGTGGCCAGTACGACTTTTCTGGCGCCTCGAGGAGTCGGCTCGAATATTTTCGCTTGCATATCACTAGGAAGATTCGCATAGACTGGCAATATTATGAGCTCCCTCACTTTTGCTCCCAATCGTCTTAGACGATCCTGAAGCAGCTCTTGGCATGTTTCAATTTCATCTTGGCCCGTCAGAAATACTAGTACATCGCCCAAGGGTTGCGTTACGTGAATTTGCAACACTGATATAACACATGCATCTACGTAATCTGCTTCGGGGGCTGTTGTGTAGTAGATATCCACTGGAAAGCGTCTTCCTGAAGAAATTTTTTCGAAGTTAAGTATCAACGGTGCAAATTTAATTTGCCCTCAAACCTGGGATCCTGAATATTGGCGCTTCGTCAAAAAACTCGGAAAACTTCTGAGCATCTAGAGTCGCGCTGGAAATCAGTAGTTTTAAATCCGGTCGAAATCTCGCAATGTCCTTAACAAGACCAAAGAGAATATCCGTATGTAAGGTCCGTTCATGAGCCTCGTCAATGATCATCACACTAAAAGGATTTCAATTGAAAATATATAGGGTGGAAGATTACGGCTAACTGGTGTGTAATTTTGAAATAATTTTTATGCGATATTGGCATCAATATCCGTCCATTAAAATTATTTGGTCAATATCGCACAAAAACCCATATTAAAATTACAATTATTGTGTATATTTTCCTGACTGTATTTCAACTTAATTCAAAAGAAATTCCTGGGTTCCAGTCAATTTTATTATTTATTATTTAACCATTTTACAAATACGTTTCGGTGTCTTTCTCCACCATCATCAGTTTGTATGTATGGCTGTTTCCACCTTCACCTTTGGCAAGCCAGTCTTGGAAGAAGGAATGTTGGAATTACTCCAGATTGCAGTAATCCTTCACCCCGTCTTAGTTGCACCACCCTGTATACTTTTTTGCACTGATACATACCTATAGGACTGCAGATCTGGCTCGGATAAAAATTCCCTGTGCAGAGTACCATCCGTCATGTACTTAATAACGGTTCTCTCTGAAGTGCAATCTTCAAATCGAATAGCATATCCAACTTCATTTCCCAGTTTAACGTCCATTTCTTGAGCAACACGAGCCGCCACTGACATCGCAGCCACCCTGCGGGGCTGGGTGCATCCAATCTTTTTTTCTAAACAAGTAGAGTTGCTTACTTACTTCAATGAACCCTTATTAATGTTGCTTACCATTTTGCGTAAAACCTGCCTCATGCAAATACTGTGGAATCTGGGTGGTTTTGCCGGATCCAGTTTCTCCTTCAATAATCAGAACCTGGTGTTCACGAACAGCCTGAATTAGATCATCCCTAAAAGGAAATATCGGTAGACTTTTTTTAGTTTCCTCAATGGACAGTTTTTTCTTTTCGAGTTCGGATAACTCCGGCTCTCGTTTCATCTTATCCTTAATCCCTTAAAATCAATCAGAATCCAAATGAGTAACAAATTCATTGTTAAAGTAAAATACATCACTAACCCGGCATTTGCAGGGCTTGAATAAAATCAATCTGATCTTCCAGCAGCAGTTCATACTCGTCCTTTTTTACGGCATCTTTTGCGCCGAACTTGAAGACGGCCGAAGCCATTTGGTCTTTTTCCCATTTCTTTTGCTCAGACTGAGGTACTTTTTCAAGCTCATCCACTTCAATGTAATCAGAAGTAGAGTCCTTGCCCAAGTCTCTTGGCATGTGATATCGCTGGACTCTTTCCAATTCTCTGGCTTTTTCATGTTCTTGGGCCAGTTTCAGCAGCTCTTTCTTGTGTTCTCTTTCCTTTCTTTCACGTTCAGTTAAACTGTAATCAAGCAAAACATTTTAGTAAAAAAAATAGTTGATCGCAGAAAAGGACAATATTTAAAGTTGATCCATCAAACCTGTGCCCAATTAAATCAAGATATTTTTTTTATTGTTGCTTAAAATTGTTGTTACTAATGTGAAACAATATGTGGGAGTGAACAGTACAACCAAACTGATAAATGAGACCTAAGCAAGGTACTTAGTGGTTGAAAGATTAAAATCGAATTTATGTGTTCTGACGGACAATGTGGGCTTATGAATTAAGCAAACTGTGTGTACTTACATCTGTTCTTCAAACAGATACTCATCATCCACAATATCAGCTTCCAGTTCAAGCAGTTTGTCTTCTTTACGTTTTTCCAAATATTTACGTCTGGACTCAACTCTGAGCTTTGGAATGATCTTTTCTCTTTCGGCATTTTGCAGCTGGAGCCTCTTGGCTGCTTCTTCGTATGCTCTTCGATCAGAAGCATGGACAATATTGCGAGTTTTCTCTTCATCCTTCTTTTTCAGTCGTTCAGCAAATTCATCTCGTTCGCGTAGATCTTTTCTGCGTGCCTCTTCCTCGCTATCTATGCTCGATTCAGAATCTGATTCGTAGCGTTTACGAGATTTCTTTGCTTTGCTCATTTTGCTTTAGATTATTTTAAATTTTTGATTCTGTTTTTTTCGAAGCTAATTTATAACCTCAAACTGAATACAAAAAATTGGAAAAATCCTGAAACATACAACCAGTGTTGCCAGGTCAAGAACGACTAACGCTGTAGGTAGATTTAAAAATAAAACGGTAGAAAATTTATTGTCTGTAAATTTGTGTTTTCCAAATTTTAAGAGGTGGTTTTTCAAAAAAACGTGTTTTGAACAAATTGTTTTATTTTAATAACTGATTTATTACAAACACGTCCAAAGTGTCTCAGCTTCAATAGATATCCCTCGCATAGCGGTAGATCTGCGGTAAAAACGGTAGACTTGGCAAGACTGCATGCAACTAAAACTGAGGTTAGGAACATTCTTGTTTATGTCTATTTGAAAGTTTGTATATCTGTGGTTTGTATACTGTAGTATATTTGTACCGGTTGTGAGTTTAGAGCTCTTACACTGTTCAGGTTCCAACTTTCTTTGTAATGGAGCAATTAGTGGACCAAATTCTCCAGCATGGCTCTGAAAACAATACGTTAAGCCTGCAGAAGACAATTGCTAATTCCAGTGAAGAAACGGTAGGAATAAGTTGTATAAACAATCCGAAATCCTCGTAAACATTTGCATGTTTTAGCTGGAAAATCTTATTAAATCAACGTTAAACAGTTCGGCATTTCTACAAATTTGGGACTATTTGCTCAAGGCATTTCAAACCGGCTCAGTTAGCCAGGAAAAGCAAGTCAAAGTGGTTCTAACTGCTTTAAGGGAACTTGAACATAAAGCATGTTTCTCGTCACATTTATCATCAAACCTGGTGCAAAGGCTGTGTATGGATCTGACAAAATTTAAAACTGAACATTTGGCTGAAATTTGCATGTTCTGCCTAGAAAGCATTCAGTCGAAGAAAATTAGCTCTTCTACTAGGTAAGGCCATCATATATAGTAGTAAACATCTTTATTTCTAACAAAAGGCTATCGACCTATCAGTCTTTCTGCCCTTGTTTAGTACATGCAGTCTTAATCCAAACAGACAAATAAAGGTAAACATTGTCTTATTCTAGGTTGATAATTTTATAATTTTAATTCTGACAAAACAGAAATCTTAGATTTATTGTCCAGTAGTCAGTTGCGTTTGTAAGTGTTCGAGTAGCGTTGATGTAGGGAAACGGAAGCGGGATTGTCTGGTTGGTCTTGTAAGACAAAGGGGATTCAGTATGGTCCAGTTGTAGGGGTTGTTTGTCCATTTTGTCTGTAGATGTATGAGTCTTTCCGAAATCTTTGTCATGTTTGTGCGTTCGTATAGTAGTTGGGTGGAGGGGTTGTGTAGTGGGTTTTGGGGGTGTCTTATTCGTGTTATTAGTCTTCGTGCAATTTGTTCTGTTGTTTGTATATAACGTTTTGTCCTTTCTGTTCCGTTGGTCATGAGTATATGTCCATAGTCTAGCAAGGGTCTACAAATAACTTTATATATTTTGGTGACGGTATTTGTGCTGATTCCTCTGTCTTTGTATGTTAGTGATATATAATTTAACACATTTATTGAAAGTTGCATACTAATACATTATTTCTAATAAATATACCTACAAAACCGGTTAATTTGCCTCAAATTTATGGTTTTTGAAAATACCGAATTTTCCCTCGCAACTTTGTAATCAAGTATACCCAATTTTTTTAAAATCGAGCCTAAAATTCAGCGTTGAGTTCGAATTGAATTAAAGAAAGTAAGTTTGAAAAAGTGAAAAATAGTTGTAACTTCGTAGTTGAAATAGATAATAAACTTTACCCAAAGAGCAATACATTACACAAGAGGCGTATTATTTTGTTTTAGTTGGAAAGATCTACTTCCAGATGCGTTAAGTGTTATATCTGCTAGAGACTATGTAAGTTTTCATGATGCGGACTACACAGGACAAGAATTTTTTACATTTTGTATCACCAATCTTTGCATGAATAATTGGCCTGCTGGAAAAGTCACCCAAATCACCGCAATGTTTCGGTAACCATCAAAAATTCAACTAATCAGCCAATTGAATCTTAACATTGATATTGTAGTGAAATACCTCTTGCCAAAGACAAACACCTGGAAGTCGTCAACAAATTGGCGTGTTCAATAGAGAAGTTAACACCTCAAGAAGTTCCTTCCTTCGTATATCAGCTACTTCGACTGTGCCACCATCAAAATAGCCGATACGTTTTCTTAAAGTTACAGCAGTATTTTGGATTAAGAATTTATTGCGGCTTGAATTTTACAAGAATTTGCAGCAACGAAAATTCTCCAGACCTAGATGTGATAGGTTGGTCAACTAAACAATTCGTCTCCCAGATATTCAGTTTTGAATTGAATTTCAGAAAATGCTGATGATCGCGATGCTTTAGATGCTGAAAGCATGGTCCTTTACCACATTCAAACTGCTGCTTCAATCGGTCATAATTCCATCAAGGATTATTTAAGCTCATTGAAAAACACCGTCAAATCCCCAGACTTTGTTCTGCACCATTTCCAGCTGTTGGCTTTGCTTACTATAGCTACCGTTGACCAGCATGAAGAAGCTGTATTTGAAATTATTAGACATTCTATTGTGAGGACTTATAATGAGCAGCAGAGGAAAGTCTCTTCATACTGGTACCGGGATATAATGACCGCATCAGTGCAGCCAGAGCAAATATTCAAGGATATTTTGAACTTTGGGTGAGTTTCCCAAGTGATATTTTCTTCGTTATTAATTCATTTTTGCGTAGGGATAGGGAATTCATTCTGGAATCAATAGCAAATCTTGGATTTGCTTTGCTCAGTGTAGGTTCAGCTTTAGGCAGAGATGTTATAGCTGAAAAGCAGTGGACTTTAGGCACAATGATTTTACTAAAGGTTATCAAGAAAAAACGAAGTATAGCTCCAATAATATTAAACACTTTTGCTAGTCATATTTTAACTAGACAAAGTGCTACTCAGTATTTAGGTGAGTTTTTACTTGGTTCAGCGATATTTATTTACTACTTGAGGTTTTACTGTTATATACAGTGTGTCCAGTATAAAATGATGTACATGGGGATATTGGAAACCGTTAGAGTTGCAGGGTGGACCAAATGGGGAAAAAGTTGCGCAATCAAGTGCCTAAAAATAATCTGTCATCAACTTCTTTGAACTCGGAATAGCAACGGATATACAGGGAAAAAAGTGCGTTTTATAAAAATCCTTTATATCGTGTTTATTATAAAAGATACAATAACGAAATTTTCAGGGTGGGGGTAAGAAATGAGAGTGAATTTGAAAATAAAGTAAAAAATAATCTGGGCCCACTATGTTCAATGAGGCCGAAGTCAACTTTTGTTTTTCTTATGGGCGCCATATTGAATATCTGCGTTTTTAAATTCCCCTTTAAATATGATCTTCAACCATGTATAACGTGTTTATGTTCGGTCAAGATAAATAATTAAAATTAACAAAATTAAGATTTTATGGTAGTAGGCATTGATATTTCTCTTCAATTTCCCCATAGTGACGTTCGTTGTCTGTTTTAATTACCTCGGTAACTGTCAAAGTAGAATTTATTGTCAGTGTCAAGTGTTTGTAATTAATTGTGTGTTTCAAAATGAATCACTTTTCAAATTATGAAAAATACGATATGTTGGAGTGTTATATTCTCTGTCGTCGAAATGAAGCGAAAGCTGAAAAAAAGTATTTAAATAAATATCCAGAAAGGCGACAACCTGGTAGAACTATGTTTAGGCGTCTGAAAGACAACCTTGTAGCTTACGGGAGTTTTGCTAAGGTAAAGAAAAACAAACTTCCAGACGAAAATAAAGAAAATTTGGTAATGCAAAGCGTGGTTGAGTCACCTCGTACGTCTTTACGTCAAATTGAAGCCACAACAGGTGTTGCGCGGTCAACGGCGAATAGTATTTTAAAGCGTTATAAACATCATCCCCTATCGTGAACGGCCCTGCCAGGGACTCCAGAATGGCGATGCGATTAGAAGAATGGCATTTTGTCAGTGGTTTATTCAAAGAAATAACGAGATACCAAACTTTTCCCTAAAAGTCCTTTGGTCAGATGAGAGCCAATTTACTAAATGTGGACTATTTAATCGTAAAAATACCGTTTTTTGGTCAGATGAAAATCCACGGCTAGTTCGTCAAGTTAGGCACCAAGTTAGGTTTGGATTTAACGTCTGGTTAGGTATTGTGGGTACCCACGTGATTGGACCATTTTTTTAAAATGAGAACTTGAATTCCGAGAGATATTTGAACCTCTTACAAACTAACGTAGCGGAAGCACATATGGATGTTCCAGTAGCTACCCTGCAAAACTTGTATTTCCAACAAGACGGCGCGCCGCCACATAATGGACTGTATTATCACAGAATTTTTAAATCACGAATTTCCCAACAAGTCGATAGGCAACCTGGGACCAGTAAGATGGCCTGCGAGATCCCCTGACATAACACCGCTTGATTTTTTTGCTATGAGGTTTCCTCAAAAATGTGGTATACTGTAGGTCATACGAAACCGAAGAGGAGCTGAGACACGCTGTTATAGAAGCTGTTAACAGAATTACCCCAGAAATGATCAGAAAATCCTGTGAAGCAGTAATGAGACGATGTATGTTGTGCGTGCGAGAAAACAGTGGCTTATTTGAACACCTACTTTAATCCTAAAATGTTACTTGTTCTTTTGCAGTGTTCGATGTATGATCAATAATAATTTAAAGTAATAATTAATAGAAATATCAATGCCTACTACCATAAAATCTTAATTTTGTTAATTTTAATTATTTATCATGACCGAACATAAACATGTTATACATGGTTGAAGAGCAAATTTAAAGGGAATTTAAAAATGCAGAAATTCAATATGGCGCCCATAAGAAAAACAAAAGTTGACTTCGGCCTCATTGAACATAGTGGGCCCAGATTATTTTTTACTTTATTTTCAAATTCACTCTCATTTCTTACCCCCACCCTGAAAATTTCGTTATTGTATCTTTTATAATAAACACGATATAAAGGATTTTATAAAACGCACTTTTTTATTTTTTTCCCTGTATATCCGTTGTTATTCCGAGTTCAAAGAAGTTGATGACAGATTATTTATAGGCACTTGATTGCGCAACTTTTTCCCCATTTGGTCCACCCTGTAACTCTAACGGTTTCCAATATCCCCATGTACATCATTTTATAATGGGCATGAAAATCTTATATTTTTTAAATAACTCAAAAAGTATTAGCACGTATATTCGTAGCAACTACTCCCCGACTTAGATAATCTAGTAGAGAAGGAAAATTTTCCATTTATGTCCTACCTACTTGTTCAAGGCTTTGGCGCCTAATTTTATGGTTTCTCACTTAAAGTGAATCGTTGGTACGTTAAGCGATTAAAACGGTTCAATATTGCAAGAGTCTCGCAAGACTCTTGCAAAGGTCTTGGTCTTGCTTGTTTTGCAAGACCAAGTCTCGCTCATCACTGTAGGATATTTTTTTTCAGAGTGTTTGTATTTTCTAAGTGAAACATGCCCATTAATGTTATTGGATAATCAGAGTTGCGTTGTTGAACTCGTGGAAAGTTTGATGCAAATTCCGAGCAACTTAGCCAAACACTTACTAGATGCTCTGATACTGTTGGCAAAATTATCCGCTCCTATCAGGGATCAGCTCATACTCATTCTACGGAAATGTTTATATTCTCGGTAATGCAAGGACGATTTTTCGCGTAGAATAATCTACGGAATTAATCGCTTTTTGTTACAGATCAATAGAAACTCGACAAGTTGCCGTATATGGATATGTGAAACTAATGAGTACGCTGAATATTTCAAATGGAGGCATTTTGAGTCAAACAAGCACCGGGTCGTTTTCGTCCGGATTTTCTCTATATACTCAGATTTCTTTGAATCGAACTACCCAATCTGCTAGTAATGCATTTAGTAGTGAATCAATTTGTTGGGAAATTTTGGGGATTTTAAAGAGATGCTTTATACAGCAAATGGAAGTCAAATTCGAATTGTACAACGGTAAGAGAAACAGGAACTTAATGCACAAAAAAGCCATTTATGTGGTTTCCAGAGTTGTATGGCGCCGTTTGTCTTAATCCTGAACTGGGCGTTGCAGTTCTAGATGTGCTTTGGTTTCACTTTATAGAGTTTTACATTTCGGACGAGGAATCCAGTCCACCGTTGAATTTTTGCAATGTCGTCGTTATTAAAGATGGTGATTGCATTCTCCAGGTAAGCCAATTTTTCACTTTTTGTGAACTATTGCAAGTCGGTTTTTTTGCTTTTACTTAGGAGCCACTGGGGAAATTCGTTTACACTTTAGCGCAGATTGTAGTCAAAGTGAACAGTTCCGATGACGACACAGAAAGGCCGTCTTTAAAAAAGTATACCGACGTATTAAACTCGCTTTGCCGCAGAATGTGCAACTGCGAGTTAGTTCATTTTGAATTGGTAAGAAATTAAGCAAAAATCACTAAGCTTGTATTAAAATTATAAACATTTCCTTTACAGGATGATGGCACTGATTTAACAGATCCGGCACCTGATAGTCAGAAAAAAATGCATATTTTAAAGGAAGTGATCAATGTATTCGAGGCATTAATGGGCTACCAGGTGGCGACTTTATCAATCGAAAATGAAGATCAGTGTGGTATTATTAACAGCTTGTTTGAAGGCTATTCAAGATTTCTTCAATTTGGAAAGGTAGCTACATGAACTTCAATATCTTTAAATAATGTTAGTTTAATGTGTACATGAAGCGCGTAGTTTTTCATATAAAAATTCCTCCATGTGATTATATATAATTGCTGTTTGTTGAATATCTAAAATGTAATTGTGTCCAAACATTTTCTCAATAGGATCTAGTTTTGCCTAGTTTTTGTAGCCATAAGGAAAACGTTTTTCTTATTACTTTTAAAATCACATATAGAAATGTTTTTCGGGCTTTGAAGCCGGTGGTCCATGGGAATTTCTTCCTGACGTTTCGTCCACAACTGCGGTGGACATTATCAAAGGCGATGAGGCAGTGGGCGAAGTGATCTCCCGTGCTTTCCGGCTAAGACTGGTTCAACTACTGGAATCCTTGTCGTATTTATGCAGGTCCAGGCCGTGTGAGCTCATGCGTGAGGAGTGGGAGGCGCTTCAATGGTTTTGGCGTACACGCTGTTTGCCGCAAAACGCGTTTCCAATCTGGATTAAGGACCGTGACTTCTTCTTTCCTGTTAAAATTGTTGTCATGTTTGAAGATCTCAATGGCCTCTCTGGTTAGTCTCGGATAATACCGTTGAGATTGGTGCAAAATGTCCACTCTCGAAACGTATTTGGTGGCCGTCTAAAGTGCGTGTTCCGCTACTGCTGATTTTTCTGTTTGTCCCTAATCTGCAACTTCTTTTATGCTCAGTGATCCTCGTGTTTACACTACGTTTTGTGGTGCCGATATATGCTCTGCCACAGGAAAAACAGAAAAGGACAAGCAGAAAAATCAGCAGTAGCGGAACACGCACTTCTAGACGGCCACCAAATACGTTTCGATGAAGTGGACATTTTGCACCAATCTCAACGGTATTATCCGCGACTAACCAGAGAGGCCATTGAGGTCTTCAAACATGACAACAATTTTAACAGGAAAGAAGAAGTCACGGTCCTTAATCCAGATTGGAAACGCGTTTTGCGGCAACAGCGTGTACGCCAAAACCATTGAAGCGCCTCCACTCCTCACGCATGAGCTCACACGGTCGGACCGCATAAATACAACAAAGAATCCAGTAGTTGAACCAGTCTTAGTCGGAAAGCACGGGAGATCACTTCGCCCACTGCCTCATCGCCTTTGATAATGTCCACCGCAGTTGTGGACGAAACGTCAGGAACAAATTCCCATGGACCACGGCTTCAAAGCCCGAAAAACATTTCTATATGTGATTTGACCGGCCGTGAAAGCCTTCATATACTTTTAAAATGTTGTAGAATTTGCTCAAATCAAAGAAATCCAAAAAAAGCGACAAATCCACACAGAAGAAAGATAAGACGACGCAAAAGAACACTTCAACAACACAAACCAGTTCTTCCAAAAGGCACGATAGTTCAGGAAAAGGTTCAAAAGGATTCAAACCCCCAGGAACTTTATTAGATTTCGCAGTCGTTGTAAAGGGTTTGCGGACTTTGCTCGAGTAAGGGAATCTGCTATTGCTAATTCAAATTAATTCACTTAATCTGTTTTTGATTGTTAGTCCAAATGTGTCCTGGGTGAGCACAGCAAATGCCAATACGATTAGAATAAAAACCCATTTGCATAGACATTTTATTCAAGCTGCAGCTCAGTTGGTTGCCAAAAGTAAAAACAATAAACCCCTTGAAAGGGTTTATTTGAAGAGCAGTTTTGATCATATAACATCAATTGCCAGAGTTTTGTACAATAAAATCATCTTAAGGTTGGTGCTAGATTGAAACACCAAATCTATGACTTGTTTTTAAATGCTGTTCATTTCAGGATAAGGGATTATGTTGATTTTGACTGCGGTTCAGCAGTTATGGGCATTGAATGCTTCCACGCCATTCTAATAGTAATGAATGGATATAATCCAAACAATATTATTAACTTTTTAAGTAAAGTAGGTATGTATGTTTGATCATTAGAGAAGGAAACATCAAAATGGATCAGTTACATTCTTTTTGCAGGGGAAACGAATGTAGGCGCTTCACTTATAGAGCATGTTAAGCCATTGTTAGGCGAATTTCAGCAGCTTTTCGATATAGAGGAGGACGAACTATCCAATGATCCAGAGATTAAAAGATACCCACAGGCTGTATTGAGTAACATTGCAGCGCTTTGTAGCTTAATGCCCAGTGAGACTAATGTTTTATCTCTAGAGGTCAGTAAAGCTTTTATAAATTCAATTAAAAAAATCGTTTTCTAATCATAGGTTTATGAATGGTTAAAGCAAATAGCCTACAGTAAAGAAATCCCGTCCAAAGTTGCAGGCACTTTCATGAATTTGCTGTTTGAAATGCACATTCGTTACAAGTCAGGATTAACACTTTTCGAACATGCTTCAATCAGTTTCTTTGATATTTATGGAACGAATGATACCGATGTAAGTACTGGATCGATGCCTCTTTCAAGTTCTAAAATTGTTTTTTTTCCTCTGAAATGTATGACTCCTTGTGTTCTGAAATCTCACTGCCATTGAATTATATTCACTAAAAATTGACCAGCTTACAGTGATATCGTAATATTGTAGGATTCGATTGAAGAATCTCAGGATACCCTGAAAATTATCAACCTTGGATCTGCCAATGCGGTACTGATGGCCATTTGCACCTTTAACAAGATTATTTTGGACGATGTGGAAAGCATCATTTTACGCATAAAATCCGATTATTCTATCGTAACATTTTCCGGCAAAGACGACGTCAGAAGTAAGAATATACTCATTTAATAACCCACAAGACACTTATCAGTTGCTGTTTCAGGAAAGGAAGATTTGAAGATTAAAGAGAAAGGTGTAACATGCCAGCTATGCTTCCTCAGTAAAATCCTCACCAACTTGATGAACTTGTCTCTCGCACCCGGAAATATATCAGATACGCTTTTCAAAAACGTCGTCCAATTCTACTCAGCTTTAACTTCGCTTACCAAATATTTCATAAGCAAGTCTAGCAAGAACCATCATGCCTTTCAAGGAGTATGGTAAATACTTAGGCTGTAAAATGCCGGAAAAACACAAAATCTCCAATATTTTAGGTTCGAAAAACTCGTTAAACTATCCGGAAAGCAACTGGGGCCGGCAATATACACCTTCGTTTGTCAGCTGGAACTAGGACAACATAAAGAAGACGAGTCGACGACTCAAGGTGGCAAAAAGAAACCCGAAAGTGCAGCATTGAAAAGCAAAGTTTTGCGAGAAACCAAAACCATTCCCAAGGCGGTCTATGAAATGGAACAATTCAGCAAATACATCATTCAATTGAGCAATAAAACTAAGTATGATTTATCCAAGTATATAGGGCAAGGCACTTCAAGGGATTTCAGGATCAATCTGCAGAATATTCAAAACGACTTAAAGCGCGGTAGGGGTGTATGGGTCCTTTGTATCTGGTATTGGAAAGTTAAAGTTGTGTTTTGCAGCCGGGAGTCGTGAAGACGAAGCAGAAGAAGCGCAGGAAGATGAAAAGGAGTCAGTACTGGAGGAAACAAGTGCAACGGATGAAGTGGAAGCTATAGGAAGTAGCGAAGATGAGGAGAATCAAGGTCCTAAAACGAAAAAAATTAAGTTGGTTTAGATATAAGTAGTCTAAATAGGTTTGTTGTTGTTTTTAATACCATGTCTGCCTTTATGAGGAAAATGGATATAGAAAAAGCTGCAAATGGCCCATGTTAACGAGGTGAAAAAGGTTTTTTATTTATTTTAATGCGTTTATTTCGCATATTTCACTCATGTTTCCATCAATACAATAAATTAACACATGAAAAAATATTTGAATTAGAGTTATGGATTTACAGAAGCTAAGTTAGGTAACAAAAGTTCCCATAACTGGACGACCATTCTCATCTTTGATCGCAACTAATAAAAAATATGGATTAAAATGTGTTGCAAGTCTTTTTGCAGCTAATTTTTTCCTATTCAGGTTGATTTTAATAAATATAATTTTTCAACTTTTTGCTTTTTTTTGTTATACAAATGTATACTTATGCAATAATTTCAAGTTGAAAATACTGAAATAAAGTGGTGATATCATGCAATATAAGTCAACAAACAGTATTTATTGTCCTGTCCCTGTCCCTGTCCCTTTCGCTTCTATCTGCTTTGTCTAACAGATGTAACAACCTGTGTTGAGAACTGTTTATGACCGGTGGCTGTTTGTAATCCACCAGATTATAAAAAGAAGAAATGTCAAAAGTTTTATTTTCATTGTTATCAAATAAATTAAAATATATTTTGTATTAAAATGAGTATTATGATGCACTTGCTTCGGCAAACGAAGACAGTTTCATTTAATTCTGCTGCGGCTGTAACAGGTAGGTTCATAACAAGAACCTCAAATTAAGTTATTATAAAGGGAAAATACAAACCATTCCCTTAATACTTATCAACAATTTTAGCAACTATTTCAATTAGTTCTATACAATAGGTAGTTTCTAGTTATTTAACGCACTTCTGTAAAAATTGCGTTAATTTTAGAGGCATACAATTTACGCTTTTCCTCGAATGAGAAAATTAGTCCCCGAATGCGAGAATTCAAGGAGAAATTGCGAGAAAAAACCCCAATAGGTAAGCTAGACCAACCGTTAGGAAAGCACCCCTATGAGGAAAAGGAGCCCCTCGAACCCTGGCCAGAAAACACTAACCCCCATACCGGGGAAATCGGAGGCCCTAAAGGCCCTGAACCAACAAGATACGGAGACTGGGAAAGAAAAGGACGCGTAACTGATTTTTAGCTGATTTTTTGTTCATGGTTGGTTTGTTATAAATAAATATTATACTTGATTGAAACTTGCGTGTTACGGCTCTGTGTATCGCGACGACAACACAACCGTTCAGCCAATTATTGAAGGAAACTCGCCCTAAGTGCGAGCACAAATAAAGAACACATTCGATATGAGCAACTAGCTTTCTAGACAATCGACCAGTGGAAGCATACATCTTCGCCATTTTACCTACTGTGTTTGTGCCTCTTTGTTGTGTTTTAAGTTTTGCTTTCACGGAACCCAAAATGGAACCAATAGAAGTTAAACCCGAACTGCTTCAGATTGATTTGAGCAAATTGTGTAGATCTTGTTTGAGTGAGAGTTCGGAATTACAATCTATCTTTCTATCAGACAACTCAACAGGCACTGCCTTACTTATAGCTGATTTGCTCATGGATTTTACAAATATTCAGGTGGGTTTTTGCATGCGTTCTTGTGTTTGCAACTTGTAACTTTGTCTGGAACGAGTTACATGTTCGCAATTTCCAGAATATTCTAAAACATGTATGCTTGAATAAAAAGTATATACATACACTTTTTGTTGGTTTAATTAAGTTTTGAACATCTATAAAAAGGAAATTAACGGGCATGTTTTTCAGCACCGGTTCCTGGTTTTGCATTTGTCCGTTACACCAAACTTAACAAATTTTAAAGCATTTTGGAAGCACTGATGGGGAAGATTGAAGTGTTTCACTTTGTTTTACTGATTACTCGTTGGGGTTTATATTTTTAAAACAAGAATTGATCAATTTATACGGCTTTACCTCCTAAACAACCCAACAGTAGGGCTTCGCCCGTTAAATAATGCATATGTCGGATCCCAATATCGTATTGGTTCTGAAGATGCAAGCCACACGTGCTTGCGAAACGTCAAGAAGAAATTCTACCGAACGACGGCCTAAAAACCCGAAAAACCCACTTGTTCCAATATCGGTTGCTGACTATAACTTAATTAGACAAAAATATCCAGTATTTTTGCGTAAACACTTATGCTATCGGTAATATATTCCATTAATAATCCCAAACGCGCCTTAGCGCCTTTAACGCGCCCTTAACGAACTGCGAATTAACAACACATTCTTTCAACATAAATTCACATTTGAAAACACACGAGGACAAAAGTCCATAATAAATTATATAATAACAAACAGAAACATTCACCCCTCCCAAGTGCTGGACGTAATAGCTTTAAGTTCCGCAAATGCTGTTACTAATCACAATCTTGTAATGGCAAAATTAAGAGTCAGGACATACCAAATAAAGAACAAACAGAACGAAACAACCAGTAAACTCAATATGGAGGCACTAGCAAATTATTCTACGAAACATCTATACCAACAAAGGCTGAAGCAGAAGATTGCAAATAATGGGATAATGGGGGAAATGGCATGGAATAAATTACGCACAAATCTACTAAATGCAGCCGAGAAGCACTTGGAAGAAGAACTAAAACCAGAACCGGAAAACGAAACACTAAACCTTGGTTTAAACAAGAGGTAAAGGACTTAGCAGCTGAAAAACGAAAAGCGTACCTGCAATACCGATCGAACACAATTACGTACGAGGTATATAAAGCGGTCAGAAACCGGGTCAATGCAGAAATCCAGTCAATTAAACGACAGCATTGGGAAAAATTCTCTGCCGATATGGAACACGACCTATATGGAGGACAGAAAAGAATCTGGAATATGCTAAGAAATAGAAAAAGACCAGTCAACGAATATATCCAAATTTCAAAGATCACTACTGAAGACAGGGAAAAACACTTTGAACAACTCTACCGTAATAAAGAGGAAAACACGGACACCAAGGAGACACCCACAGATGAGAAACACCACCAACTTGGCAGATACCGATAGAGAAAATCAAACAAACGGCAACCGCTCTAAAAAACAGAAAATCACCTGGTATAGACGAGATAACGAACGAAATGATCAAGTATGGAGGGGATGCACTCATGGGTAAATTAAAAGATCTTTACAACAAAATATTATATCTGCAAAAAGTACCTTCAGAATGGAAGGACGGCATAACAATCCCAATCTTCAAAAAAGGAGTGAAAACAGACCCCAAAAACTATAGAGGAATCACCCTTCTCAGCACAGTTTCGAAGCTGTTGACAAAAATATTGGCAGAAGAAGTGACCAGCACGGGAATATGTGAGGAGCAGCAAGGTTTCAGACACAATAGATCCACAATAGATGCCATATTCATACTCCGCCAAATAGCCGAAAAAGCTATTGAATTCAACAAACCGGCGTTCATGTGTTTCATAGATCTTACCCAAGCATTTGATAAAGTAAGACTGATGGACGTCATAAAACTCCTAGAAGAAAGGAAAATTCATCAGAATATTGTGTCCATCATCAGAGAGCTAAACACCGGCAATCACACACTCGTAAAAGCAGAAAATAGAACAACAAGGAGAATACCCGTCAACACAGGAATTAGACAAGGAGACAGCCTAAGCCCTATATTGTTTAACATCATCATGGATGAAATCATTACAAAAACAAAACAGATTGGAAGGGGATATCGTATGGGAAACGCAGAAATCAAAATAATGTGCTACGCTGATGATGCAGTGATAGTCTCCGAGGATGAAGACAACCCACAAAGACTTATATAAGTTCGAACAAACTAGAAATAAATATAAAATGGAAATATCTACCAGGAAAACACAATCACTCACTATATCCAAACTCGCCGTTTACAATCAAAGTGTAGAACAGGTGATGACCTTTAAATATATTGGAGCAAACATCACGAGGAACAGGAATGTAAAGGAGGAAGTAAGGAATCAAACATCAAAAGCCGCTCTAATATCGGGGTACTTACGAGACATCATCTGGAGAAACAAGCACATGAGTATAGGGAGTAAAGTCAGAATCTACAAAACGTGCGTGAGACCAGTGATGACATACGCCGCAGAAACAAGAGCGGAAAACACAACAACCAAACTTTTGCTAACAACAACAGAAATGCGAGTCCTAAGATCCATAACAGGACACACACTATACGATATGAAAAGGAGTGAGGAAATTAGAGATACCTGTAAGGTTTCGGATGTTGTAATATGGACCAGAGCAGGGAGAAGAGCGTGGAGAGACCATGTAGAGAGAATGGCCGACGACCCAATGGCAAAAATCGCCAAAGACCAAAAACCTAACAGCTCAAGACTCCCAGGAAGACCACCGAAGCGATGGTACGAAAGCTGGACACCAGCATCCCAGGACTAGGAAGTTGAAGAAAAACACGTACGAGGAAGAAGAAGAAGAAGAATAATCCCAAAATATGAAATGCTATCAATTTTTTATTATTACTAATCGTGGAACTTTGAATTGATCAGTTTAAAACTGCATTTTAAATGGTTTAAATGCCAAATCGGGCCATGATCTTTAAATAGTAGTTAAGAAAACGACTAATTGACCACTTTCGACACATTTTCTTACTCAAAACCAAGGACCCGGACCGAAACGAAATTACTGTGCCGTTCCGGTTTCAGTCCAAGGCAAAATTTAAAACTTCGGTTCCGGTTTAGAAAATAATTTCCAATACGGTTCCGTTCCGGTTGATATCGATAAATAACAACAAACGAGCACAAAGATAAAGGCTACTCTAATTAGGAATCTCACGACCTTTTTCCTTGCTTGTTGTATTATACAAGATAAAAGATGAGCGAACCATCCACTGCTTCATACGGTACTTCGGCTGGTTGTATGGTAGGGGGTAGGTGGACTAGCAACCCCAGACAATATTAGATTCAAAAATTACTTTAATCGTTGTATTTTTGAAAAGTAATTTGTTAATGAATTTTCTGGCTTTAGCGCGTTCTTCTTTCACTCTTATTTCCGTTTAAAGATTGTTCTTCCTGGTTCATGTCTTCACACTCTTCACCATCTTTTGAGGAGTTGCTTTTGTCCAAAATTCCAATTTCAAATGTATCGTTGTTGGTGATAGAAGAACTAAAATAATTCAACTTAAAAAAGAATTTAAAAAATAGTGTATAAACGTACGGTGTTTGTTCTTTACGATTGAAAAGTCGGTTGGTCCTCACAAATAATTGTTGCTCTAAAATTTTGTCTTTAATATATGACCTCGAAGGCGGCAACAAAAATTTGAGTCCTGCGAGTAACCTCTCAACACTAACTTGAGTTGCCGGTCGCTTAACAATACGTGAGCAAGCATGTATAACTTGGGATTAAGCTCATTTTTTTTCTTCCAGAAATACAAAATCGTTTCATATTTCGGTAAGCGTATGCGGCTTTGTTCCACTTGATAGGAATTTAAAATATTTTCAATTTTGTTAAGGGCTACAAATGAACCTTGTGAAGAAAATTCGTGCTGATTAATTCCTTTTAAAATTTTTTGCTCTGAATCTTTGTCTCAAAAAGGCTCCATTTCATCGCTTGATGAAGAACTAGATGATTCCGTTTCCATATCGTGTTGGTCAGGGTCAGATTTATAATTAGAAGAATTGCACTCTTTTAAGAACATTAGTATAGTCCATAACGACTTTAAATGTGCTTTTGCTTGTTTGCCGTCTAAAACTACCTTATACCAAAAAATTATTATTTTATGATTTATACAAGATCTTGTCATTTGGGACAACTAGGCGCAAAGAATAGGACTTATATTTTCTCCCTTTGACGGCGTCGCGGCGCCGACTATTAAAACGATTCCTGGAACTAACTAAAAGAAGTGCCGACCCTTTGTCGGCACAGTGACACTGCGGCTCACCAGAACATAGAAACGTATTTTTATATTCATTTGCAGGAGGGTAAATGATTATTTTCAATTCAAGGAATGATCATTTGCTTGTAAAATTTACAGTAATTTCTTTCAAACGTTACAAGCAGAATCGAAAAAACAACGAAATAAAATACTGGGGTTCCGGTTCAGCACCTAACAATGTCTTAATATAAAATAAGGGTTCTGTTTTGGTTCCGGTCCAAAAAAAGGAGAAACGGTTCCGTTCCGGTTTTGGGTCCATATCGATTCCGATACGGGTTCCTGCTCAAAACTACTCTCATTTAAGCACTTAATTCCAGATAACCAGAGGCGATGGTCTTCCAGATTGCATCTGCATGCAGTGTAGCATGCAACTAAGTAGATCATACTCATTCAAGCAAGTTTGTCTAACATCAGATTCCAGTCTGCGTCAGTATTTGGGAAAACCGCCACCCGGAAAACCTCAGCCGAAAAATGAAGACACAATGCAAACCAATGAGTATTCTAATGCGATGCTTGAAATGGACGTGGAAACCTCATCTTCTGAAAGCGATGAAGACGAGCTTAGAGAGCAATCGTTCATGTTGGGTGGCACATCGGATGAGCCTGTTAATGAAAAAGCGGTGGCTCAGCAACAGCTTCTTAAACTGGCGCGGAGTCAGAAAGGTAAAAATCGCAAGAAGAAACTGAAGAAAGTTGTTCAAAATGGACAAGGTATACGTGAAGAACTTTTGCATAACAGTTATATTATATATTTGATTTAAAAAATTTCAGTGGCAAAAAAGCGTTACTTTAGTACCTGCAACGTATGCAGAAAAAAATTCTTGAACATGAAAGCCTTCCGTAAACATTTGCGCACTCACATCAAAGATCGTCCGTTCAAGTGCAAACAATGCAGTAGAAGTTTCACTGAAGAGATTTATTTAAACAACCACATGAGAAGTCATTTACCCGAAGAACAGAAACCGCATGAATGTAGCATTTGCAGCAAACGGTTTATGCATGCATCAATGCTTCAGAAACATTTTCTAAGGTGGTTTTTAAATAAATTAAACCGCTCATCGATAATTTTAATCAAACCTTTTAGGCATACCAATGAGCGTCCGTTCGTGTGCAAAATATGCAATAAAGGCTGCTTTGCAGGGAACAGCCTGATAAAGCATATGAAGATCCATGAGAAGAAAGAGGGCGATCCAGGGCTATTGAAACATATCTGTGATTATTGTAGAACTGAATTCCCAAGTTCGGAAGCACTCTCTTTGCATATCAAGCAGCATACAGGGACGAAGCCATTTGTCTGTAATATTTGCAGCAAATGTTTTCCACAAAGATTTAATTTGGAATTGCATTTAAGGACTCATACAGGTAAGATAAATTAGGACGATCCCTTTAATATATTTCGCAGCCAAATAGCTAAAACCGAGGAACAATTGCAAAAAGTATAAAATAATGAATACAACTATATTGAGAATTAGAACTATCTCGAAAAAGTATAGGCTGTTCATCTATTTGTTAAACCTGTAAATATTGAAACGATTTTAGGGGAAAGGCCTTTCAGTTGTGAAGTATGCAAGAAAGGATATGTGTCTAAAGCAAGCTTGAAAATTCACATGCGAACACACACTAATGAACGACCATTTGCTTGTGAATTTTGTGGAAAAGCCTTCCGACAGTCGGGAGATCTTACCAGTCACAAAAGGCTGCATGGTACTGGCAAACCAATCGAATGTGAAGTGTGTAATAAGCGGTAAGGGAAATATATTAGTATATTGAATATAGAAGAAATGCCTTCCTTCTTTAGACAATACGATTTTTTTATTTAGAAACTATAATGAAATCTAGTGGCCATAGATCTCGTTAAATACACAGATTTTCTTTGCATACAGGGTGAGCTAGATCTGTGAGTTTCTCTAGTGCTGCTGGCAACAGTCCACTTTTTGAAAGTCCCTGCCAAGACACAAATATTGAAGATTAATTTGAAACTATTAATTGGTCAGTCTCAGTCTAGTTACAGCAAAAGCCAGTGTTACGTTTGAAGTAGAATAGAGAATTATTTCAATTTGGTTGAGGTTGTTTCAAAAATATAGAAACTGCGTCACAGATTTAACACTTGGCTTAAATATTTCCTAACTTTTCACTATGAATATTTTGTCAATTGGTAATCTGTTTTGAACAATTTGTTATCGAACCATAGCTCTATTGTTGGGCAAAACTTTAATTCAAAACTAAGCAAAAAATGTATATCAAAAGTAGCTCAAAGCTACGAAAAAGCATACTGTCTTACAGCCTCACATTTTCTGAGAAATTTGGATGTTTCGTTGTCTGTTTGTCTTCAGCTATCAGCAGTCTTAATCTAAATAAAAAACAAATATGAAAATTCTCTTATTATAGGTTAACAATCTTATTAAATAAACTTTCCAATTCTAATGACAAGAAAAAAATATTTTATTGTCCAGTAGTCAGTTGCATTTCTAAGTGTTCGAGTAGCGTTGATGTAGGGAAACGGAAGCGGGATTGTCTGGTTGGTCTTGTAAGACAAAGGGGATTCAGTATGGTCCAGTTGTAGGGCTGTTTGTCCATTTTGTCTGTAAATGTATGAGTCTTTCCGAAATCTATGTCACGTTTGTGCGTTCGTATAGTAGTTGGGTGGAGGGGTTGTGTAGTGGGTTTTGGGGGTGTCTTATTCGTGTTATTAGTCTTAGTGCAATTTGTTCTGTTTTTTGTATATAACGTTTTGTCCTTTCTGTTCCGTTGGTCATGAGTATATGTCCATAGTCTAGCAAGTGTTTACAAATAGCTTTATATATTTTGGTGGCGGTGTTTGTGCTAATTCCTCTGTCTGTCTTTGTAGGTTAGTGATCGGAAGTGTTTTGTTCTCTTTATTGTTTCTGCCCTGATGTTTCGTATGTGTTTAGTGAATTTAAGTTTGTGGTCAATTGTGATTCCAAGGTAGTTAGTAGTAAATATCTTTATTTCTAAAAAAGGCTATCGACCTATCGGTCTTTCTGCCCTTGTTTAATACATACAGTCTTAATCTAAATGAAAACAAATATGAAGATTCTCTTATTCTAGGTTAACAATACTATTAAATAAATAAGATTTCAGTGGCAAGAAGGAATTATTTTATTGTCCACTAGTCCGTAGCGTTTGTAAGTGTTCGAGTAGCGTTAATGTAGGGAAACGAAAGCGGGATTGTCTGGTTGGTCTTGTAAGACAAAGGGGATTCAGTATGGTCCAGTTGTAGGGGTTGTTTGTCCATTTTGTCTGTAGCTGTATGAGTCTTTCCGAGATCTTTGTCATGTTTGTGCGTTCGTATAGTAGTTGGGTGGGGGGGTTGTGTAGTGGGTTTTGGGGGTGTCTTATTCGTGTTATTAGTCTTAGTGCAATTTGTTCTGTTGTTTGTATATAAAGTTTTGTCCTTTCTGTTCCGTTGGTCATGAGTATATGTCCATAGTCTAGCAAGGGTCTACAAATAGCTTTATATATTTTGGTGGCGGTGTTTGTGCTAATTCCTCTGTCTTTGTAGGTTAGTGATCGGAAGTGTTTTGTTCTCTTTATTGTTTCTGCCCTGATGTTTCGTATGTGTTTAGTGAATTTAAGTTTGTGGTCAATTGTGATTCCAAGGTATTTTACGTCGTTTTTTGGTTGTGTCGTTTGGCCGTTTGCAGTTATTGTAGGGGAGTCAGCGTTGAGCCTGTGGTTTGTGAGCAGAAGTTCGTTTTTTGACGCTTTTGGTGTTAGTCTCCATTTATAAAACCATGTCATTGTGTTGTTTGTTAGTGTTTGGAGTCTTTGAGCTGCTCTCTCAGTAGTTTTGTCATGTACAATAAGTGCCGTGTCGTCTGCGTATTGTAATATGTATACCGATCTGTCGATTTGATTTTTGTCTGCCAGAATATTTCTTAGCAAATAAAAAATATGTTTTAGATAATTTCGTGCGGAAAATGTAACCGGTCATAAAAAAATGTATATCTCTCCAATGTTTAGGATAAAAAAAGCAAATTATTCAGAAGACATGAGGCTATATAACATCGTATAACTTTTTTCTCACTGGGCTTCACCATATTGCCGGCAGAAGGCAGGCTTTGGCCAAGAAAACATGACAGTATTTAAACACCATGTACAAAGTGTTTACTTAATTTTTTTACTTATGTTTCAACTTCAATTTTGTACAAAAAAAGAGCTTTGATTCGCGCAATGTATTATAACTTGGCAGTATTTCGGGCTTTTAGGTCTTCATGGACAAGAATTTCTTCCTAATGTTTCGCAAAACACTGTAGAAAAAAAACTATTTTTCACGACGTCCTAAAAGTCGGAAAAACTGAAGTCACTAAAACGTTTTAACTAAAATGAAAAAGCGAGTTTTTCAAAACGATTTACTAGCAGAAATTTCGGCTGAAAAGAAAGTTTATATGTGCATTATTCTGCCTGAAACAATTAAAATATTTCAATAAGCACATTGACTGGGACAAACGAAGTTAAAATCTCGATGATTGAGCGCAAAATCCCAACTTAATTATTAATAAATTTTTCTAGATTTACGACAGTGATGAAGCTAAAGTATCACATGCGTAATCACACAGGCGAACGTCCCTACGTGTGCAGCATTTGCGAAAGGGGCTTTACAGTGAATACTATCCTGCTGCGCCATATGCGAGTTCACTCAGGTGAACGTCCCTATGTTTGTGTGACTTGTGGCAAAGCGTTCTCCCAAACAAGCACCCTGAACAATCACATGAAAGTACACGCCAACTCAGTCAAGGCTGAACAGGAGAAGGATTTGAAATATGGAGTTCAAAATAAATGTATTCAGAACATGCAACTCGGTCAGCAGCAGCTGCAGCAGCAGCAGCAACAGCAAGCTGTTCCATCGCAGCAACAAATGGTGATGGATCAAAGTAATAGACTTCAAGAAGGTATGGGTTTAAGTAGTGTTAAGAGTTTCCAACTTGGGACAACATCGGACAAATTCACACATCATCCAACCCATAGAAACGCTTTCGTTTCATTTTTGCATTTCACTTTTGCATTAGAGAAATTAGACTAAATCTCCACATTCTGTCTTATACATATAAAGTAAAATGTGTCTAAAACACTCTGTATTTTATAGACACTCGAATGCTCCAAAACGACTCAATGAGGATACTACAGCCAGATAGAACGGCCTCAAGACTGTTGGCCGATACCGCGCATCTTTTAGCAGAAATTCGACCAATGATGTCGGATGAATCTCGCATATTAGTGAACGACCCGCGGTTGGTAGTTAATGTGGTTGAACCCACAAGATTATTGGTCCAGGATGGTGGCAGAACATTGTTGAATGATAGCAGGGATATTACAATAGACAATCGGTTATTAAATAACAGCACTGATAACCGACATTTAGCCATTGCTGATGGAACTAGAATCTTGACTGATAAGTATTTAACCTACAGTTCTTATAATGGGGGTCATTTGTGAATGCGATTGCCTAAGTTGCACTTATTAGTTTGTTCGATATTGATCATGATGAAAAAACTGTTAAGTACTGAAAAGTGAATTGTGTGCTCAGGAACATATTTTTTCTTTTTTCTGGCTATACAAATGACTTTAATTTGAGCTATTAAGAATTTTTATATGTTAGTCTTAAGTGTAGGTGACTCATTTTATACACACATGGCTTTTCAGACTTTGCGTTTTTAGTTTTTCGCCTATTTTCCCCGGCCCATCAACATTGCAACTTGCTTACAGAACCTCTGCTTTCTGTGACAAAACTTCGGCTATTTAATTAAGTTTTTTCAATAGGAGATTAGAATTCCCATCTGGATGTTTTCTTTCTGAACTGCTCAGTGCTCTTTTTATATAGATAGATAGATAAATAAAATTAATTAAACATTCACATTACTAAATTCACAAACAAAGTTTAAAACAAAAAAACATAAGTCAGTAAAATGTCCAATGTCTGGCCAGATGTTCGACCGGTTGCTCTCTTTGCCCATGATCTAAATAGGAGCGCTAAGTCGTCCATTACCTGGGCAGTGCCCTAACATGGACATTCCCGAGCTAGCCATACGCACGACAACGTCAGGAGATAGTCTTGAAGTGGCGGTTTTGGTTTTATTCGAGGGGCATTCATTAAGGAAAAAAGGTCTTCCTGAAGGGAAGCAAAAACCCCTTTTGCTTCGACCTTTAAGTTTGATACTGTCAGCCGTGGCGTTAACCGCCGGCAGTTTCAACTAGATGACCAAATCCATCCGCCCCCGCCCTGATCGGTGCAAGGACCAGCCAACACCAACCAGAACGAGGCAGGACGAACCCGTCAAGTCACGTTATGTTGGATTTGTGCGTTTCCAGCCTGCTAGAAACGACTGTCTGCAACTGGCAGGCAATGTTTGTCGTCACGTACTGTCAGGGACAAAATCCTCATAAAATATGGGAAGTCGCTTATACAGGGGACCATGGGTTGGGCGATCGTTTGCTCTTACTTGGGTGATATTTCGCGTGAGGACTGAGCCTTGCACTCCGCTATGATAATTTTTTTCAGCGATGGTATCTATATAGTCGGCTATATAGGACATCCCTGTAGCTTCGTGTATTTCGGTTATTCTGGTGTATCTGTCAGCCGATAGGACGCCTCTTAGGAACCTATTTTGGGTCCTTTGAACACGTCGTCTCGTGGAATCACAGACAGAGTGCCAGACAGGGGAGCCGTGGGTCAGTATGGGCCTTATGGTGGAGGTGTAGAGCAGAAGTTTGTTTTGAGGTGACAGAAATGAATTTGGCGCCAGAAGAGAGTACAACTTTCTTCGGGCCATGAAAGTCTTTTGTACAGCATAGTCAACATGCTTGTTGAAGTGAAGTCGGGCGTCTAGTTTGAATCCCAGGTATTTCACCTCTTTTACTGGCTGGATTGGAGTATTTTGGACCATGAGTGGCGATAGGATGGATTTTATTGTTAGTAAATTTGCGCGAGAAGATAATAAGTTCAGTCTTCCTGGGATTCACTTTAAGTTTCCATTTATCGAAATACGGCGTCAATAAACTCAGGTGATGTGCAATGCGAGATTTCGCAGCCTGAGCATAGAAAGACGATGTGTAGATAGCCGTATCATCCGCGTATTGTGCTATTTTTGTAGTGGGAAGTTTTGGAATGTCTGCTGTATACAATGTATACAGCAACGGCGAAATCACTGTACCTTGTGGTACTCCTGCCGCGATGCGTCTTTTGGCAGAAGTGGAATTCTCCACTTTCACCTGGATGGTACGGTTTTTTAGGTAAGACGCTATAAGGGAAACTAGGTAGAGTGGCAGTGAATGTACGGCAAACAACTTGTACAGCAGGCCTGTGTGCCAGACTGTGTCAAAGGCCCTTTGCATGTCGAGAAGCAGCATAACCGTACTTTGAAGCTTATTAAATGCTGCATAGGCATTCGTTGCGATCCTAGCAGTCTGCAGCGTTGTGTTATGTCTTGCTCGAAAGCCAAACTGCTCATCCGGGATTAAACTCCGAAGCTCGGCTGCTGCCTGTAGTCTCGATAGGATAACCTTCTCGGTTAATTTGTCGAGGGAGTTTAGGAGGGAAATTGGCCTATAAGAGGCGGGATCAGTCGGGTTTTTGCCCGGCTTTAAGATAGGAATTATTACAGCGTTTTTCCAGTCCTGTGGGAAGTGCTGCAATTTAAGGACTGCGTTGACTATTTGTACTATTAGCACAACAGTTTTCCGCGGTAAGTTTTTGAGGAGTAAATAAGGGATGCCGTCTGGCCCGGGGACTTTTCGGCTAGGGAGGCGTTGTAGACACGATTGTATCTCCGACGGGGTTGTTATATAGGAATGCAAAATCGAGGGTGGTATAGGATACTTCCGTTCTACGAAAACAGTGGTCTGTCTTTCTATTTCGTTATCCTGAAGGGCTGGATGGACTTTGTGTTCTTCTGCCAAAAAGTCGGCGAGCAGCTCGCATTTGTCGCTGGTGGTAATCGCCCCTCTTTTTCAAGAGCGGGGACTTGTTCGTAGCCTTTTCGTAGACTTCTCGACAGTTTCCACAAAGAATTGTCACGGGGAGATAAGTTTCGCAACTTTTCCGCCCAGGTAAAATTCCTGTATGCGGAAATTTCGCTCTGGATGTCTCGTGCAAGTTCTGCTGCCTTTATGTGATCGGCAGATTGCCTAAATCGCTGCCAACGCTTCCTGATTCTATTTTTCGCCTTAATAAGGTCCAACATTTCCTCAGGAAGGTTGTCGCGCCGCGGTCTGTTCGGAACTTTTTTGGTCAAAGCTTGCTGTATCCGTTGTATTTTCCTGGTCAGACCTTTTACCGCATGCTCCAGAGCTTTGACAGTATCGATCTGGCCCGGAATACACGTCAGGTCTTGTAGTCGTTTCCGATATTCGCGAAAATCGAAATTTTCGTATGAATATCGAAAGTCGTTAGTTTGTGTGCGCTTTAAATCCCTAATGTCGAGGTAAATGGGCAAATGGTCACTGCTGAGGGCGTCTATAACCACCATCTCCGTGAGATTGGCGAGTCCTTTGGCTATTCCGAAATCAAGGAAAGATGGGTTCATTCCACTGTTTGGATAATGCGTTGGAGATGAAGTGGGCATAACTAGTAGGCCATTGTCGCGAACGTAGCTGGCTAGGAAATTGCCAGCTGCGTTTTCCCGTCCAGGGTTATTAGTGTTAAATAGTGGATGGCGGGCGTTGAAATCTCCCATAAGCAACACCCTATTGGTGTTTGAAAAAAATGGATCAACGTCAGTGTCCTGTAAGCGAGTAACCACAATAGATCAAAACACCATCATAAAGCTCTATGCCAACGTTCTCTATTACTAGCTGCCTGCATGGCAGTCTCCTGTATGGGATCGTTGCTTTGATCGCTATGGCCACTCCACCCCTTAGACCGGGCCTATCGGCTTTTTCAGAATAGGGCCTAATTTGATTATCGTTTAAATATACATTTTGCGACATTCTCTCAAAAAATAGAAAGTGGAATTAGATTTAACTCATTCCGGCTATTTACAACTATATTTTTCTACAGCGGGTTTACAGTTCCCATCTGGATTTTTTCTTTATGAATTCCTCGGTGCCATCACTCTTAATGGCCCCGTAATATCCTAGATCTTCATATTTGTGCCTCATGTAGGCAATGTATCCTAAACATCCAGTAAGAGCGACTAAACCAAGACCCATAATAGTCATGTTCTGAAATTAGCAAAAAGGGCATCCTACACATCTTTTAAGTGCCATTAGTGGAGCTGATTTTCAAGGAAAACTCTATGGAGGAAAAGTTAAATTGGACAATAAATTAAAAGGTAAAGTGAAAAAAATTAAAAATATTGAGGAACGTTACTAACTTGGGGCACTATTAAACGGCCTGATTTACCGGATTTGTTACTAGGACGGTATTGCTTACTTACAGGCTTTGTATAGAGTTCGAAATTTACGAATCTAAACACGCTGGATGTCTTTAAGGATCGAATTCCCTCTCCTGGTGCTGCGTCCTTCTTTTCAGACATGATATAACTGCTATTTTATGTTATTGTAGAACCCGAATACATTCAAAACATTTACTATTCAATCATAGTAATATTAAAGGTTATAACCAGAAATTTTTAGTCTTCTTTACAATGGTCCATGGCACACAACTACTCCAAGTAGCTATTGTTTATATAATAAAACTAATGCGAGCGACGAAAGCTCAGGAAAATATTTTCCGCTCACTCATATAAAATCAGTCTAAAATCAAAGGAGCAGCAAAAACTATAAAAAAACTTAATTTTCAGATTTTTCTTCTTGGCAACTTCAGGGTTGGGTGCCAAATATGTCATCGATTGTTTGTTAACTGTCAACTTCAAAGTTTAGTACGGGACGGTAGCTATGTTGTTGTTGTATCTTGTTTAACATTCTCTCTCAAATTAAAATGATTCCAAAGGATATTCAGTTAATGATTGATAAAATATGTCGATCTTGCATGTGCGAGAGCGGCGATATGCGAAACGTATTCGAAAAGTGTTTGGAGCTAGCCGAAGATGGTTTACTTATCTGCGATATGCTCATGGCTTGCAGTGAAGTCGAGGTAAACTATTTCTATGGATTATTTACATATAACACCAGATGGGCTTGGAGTGATAAGCACAAATTCGTAATGTTTTCAACTATCCCACTGATCAATTAGGCTTTCGCCTTATAACTTTCGAATCGTGCTAAACCACTGTTTTAAGCTGAGTGTATATCTATGCAAGCAGTTCGTGTCGGTTTTATCATTCACACATGATTTATCAGTAAAATTTACGCAATTACAGCCTAAATGTAGGTTTTACGCTGTGTTTACCATCACCTATCATTTTCTCAGTCCTGAAGAAAATATGAATCATTGTAAACCAATCAAGCATCAAAATGTTCATTCATTAATTAATCAGCTACTAAGAGAAATGTTTCACCAGATAACACATTGTCTGGTTAATTGATCAAACTGTCTGTATTTATGAATTAAGGTGTCACCTGGCGATGGTTTGCCTTATCTTCTTTGCTCGCCATGTGAATTAAAGTTACGGTCAGCTTATGAGTTTAAGCAGCAATGTGAAAAATCAGACATTGCTTTGAGGAAACTGAAGAATGGAAAAGATGGCCAACCTAATCGCGAAGAAGATATCGTTATTCAGCCTGATGTTCATGAGGAATTGTTCAACGAGGTGAGTCTTCCCTGTTTAATCGCAATTTGGGAGCTAATAACGACACATTTCCAGGAGGAAGAGGATGAGGATGATTTGCCATTAGCAAAAAGAACACAGGGGGTTTTTACCCACAGTGACTTGACTTGCAGTTACTGTATGAAAATCTTTACATCTAGGAGAAGCCTAGCAGTCCATGTGCGCCAACATATAGGCGATGGCGTGAGGTAAGAAGCTGATTTAATTTTTTTGCCAACGACTAAGAGCGGTTATCGCATTTTTATTTAATCTCAATTAATAAAATTCGTCTTCTTCAGGTATTGCCCAGTTTGTCCTTCTAAGTACACTCGCACCAACCATTTGATGAGGCACATGAAATCCCATGACAAGCCTGGACGGAAACATTCGTGCAAAATTTGTGGTGACCGATTTTCTCAAACGTGCAGCCTTTACAGGCACCTCAAAGTGCATATAGGCGAGGCAAGTTTTAATATTAATCATGTACACACTGTATGCACGATGCTACTAATAGGGATCTGTTATTCAGGCTGAAAAAAGGTCCAAAGAAGATGCTGAGCAAGACGCTCTAATTGATGTCAAAAAGGAAAAAACTGAAGCATTCGTGAAGGCAGAAAGCGAAAAAGAGAATGATGTAGCTGCTGTGCTAGCTGATAACCAAAAAACTGATGAAAACAAGGATCAGGCCGAGAATGCCAAAAGTGAACTCAACGACGAGAAAGTGAACTTGAATGAGGTGCTCAGTTCAAACGTATGTTATTAATTATTAAAGCCGCTCAAATTTTATGAATTATTTGATTTTAGGACGTTCATGGTGATGATTCAATGGACATTCCCCTTAGCCAATTCCCGTTTAGCGATGATGATGTAAACGACGATGACGATCATGATGAGGATTATAATGCAGAAGATGCAATAGCAAAAGAAGATGCCAAAGATGAAGACTTTGTCGTGAAGGAGGTCAAGGAAAAGAGACCCCGAGGACGACCCCCCTCGAAGAAAGATCATACTTTATATGAATGCAAAGAATGCAATAAAATCCTTACTAGTTACAGCGGGCTGAAGGTACATCTCAGACGGCACACTGGCTCAGATTTGTCAAAGTGCAAGGTAGGAGAAAAGGTATTCAAAGATCTTAACTATCTTAAGGAAACTTTTATTACAAGCTACTTCCCAAAGTGTGTAAACTGTATATTGCTTTTAGCATTGTGATAAATCCTTCACTAAGAAAAGTCATCTTAATAGACATTTACACTCCCATGGCATTGTTAGCGGGAAGAGTAAAATAAAAGGAGACAAAAAGGTTGGTGCTTTAATAAAGCTACATTGTGTGAAATTTTGAGATGATCTAAAATCATCTTTAACGTAGAATATTCTTATTTTTATCACTAACCATAGCTAGCCAATGGAAGTTGGTTGTTGGAACTTGTTCAGCAAATATTTAATTTTCACCAAGTTTTGCTGCAAAAATTGCCTGTTTGCATTTTACAGTTTACTTTAACAAAAAAGTTTCTTGCTAGTTTCCTAGCAATTTTTTATGCTTTAGTATTTGAAAAAAATTTTGAAGCCCCTAATTTCCTGGTTTTCCGTGAATATTTTCCGACCAGAATCATCCTATTTTCTAGTAATCATTTGGTCCTTTTTCGGGAGCACCAAAACCTGCACAGTCCCTCCGGAACGTTGACCCAATTTATGTATCAGTCCGCATAATTGCGTTTTTTAATTTCGTTCTTACTGTTTTTACTTACTCTTTTTTGTCAATTCACATTGTTAGTCGTTCGTTTCGAGATTTGAACTTTAAATTTATATTAGTTGTTTGCTTGAGTTTCTTCTCAGATTTATTTCCTTTATTATGACTGGGAATATTGCAAATGCATTTTTTTTAAATTTCTTGATGTTTTTTTTTTAGAACTCCCGAGTTTACTCTTGCACTTTACATCAAACATCGTTTTAGGAATCTCATTTTCATGCAAAATGCGGAAATTCAAGATTAATGCGTCTCTTGAAAATCGCTCTTAGTCTTATGCTCATAATTAATGAACTGGTCAAGGTACAGAGCTCTACCTATCACTGAGGGATAAAGCCTTTAAATCAAACATCACCTAAAGAATCTTTCTGGTTTTCACGCGGAGCACAACAATTCTAAGTAAATGCGGATCTTAAGAACACCTCTAAGGTTAGGCTCATATTTAAGAAGAACCGAATGAGCTACTAAACTCTAGTTGTCATTAAAAGAGCCTTAAATGTGATTTTTTTTATACCAAACATCATTTTAAGAATATTTCTAGTAGTAGTAGTAGTAGTAAACATATTTATTTCTAAAAAAGGCTATCGACCTATCGGTCTTTCTGCCCTTGTTTAATACATGTAGTCTTAATCTAAATAAAAAACAAAGATGAAAATTCTCTTATTCTAGGTTAATAATCTTATTAAATAAATTTTCCAATTATAATGACAAGAACCAGTTTTCTATTTCTAGTTTTCACGCAAAATATAAGTGAGTTTCATGTGATTATTAGTTATTTTACTGTCTCATTTATAACGCGATTTATATTGCGTATACAGGGTGAGTTTTTTTCGATGGCCAGTACAGGGATCTTCGGAACTAGAGCAATTACAAAGAAGGTCAAATGGACAGAGAATGGTAGTTTCTAAAATTTGACAGCTGTCAAGAGATATTTGGGAAAAACTTATTTATGGTAAATTTTTTAATTACTTCTAGTTCCGTTGATATTAATTTGACAGGAAAACGTTAAATAGAAAACTTGTAGAAAATTGAATTCCAAACAAAATGGCATAAGACATTTCTTCAAAATAACTGTAATTTTTGACATATTCAATTTCCCACAAGTTTTGTATTTAATGTTTTCCTGTCAATTTAATATCAACGGAACTGGGAGTAATTTAAAAATTTACCATAAATAAGTTTTTCCCAAATATCTCTTGACAGCTGTCAAATTTTAGAAAAATAAAATTGGTATCGAGTAGAGCATGCAAAACTACAATTCTTTGTCCATTTGATCTGTCTTGTAACTGCTCTAGTTCCGAAGATCCCTGTACTGGTCATCGAAAAAAACTCACCCTGTATATTTCAATATATATTCTTCAATGAGTCTCTTCAATGAATATTTTAATAGTCTTTTCTCAGTTGTTCGATTTTATAGCGCGATTTAAATGTATGTTAACTGTATGACACATACATTATGTATTTGCTAGATGAACTGAAAATGATGGAATAATATAAATGGAATATAAATGTTTCATTTATGAATGAAAACCAACCCAGCAGAATCAACCTTGTATAATGCACGCATTAGTAGAATTATACAATTTCACGTTATTTATTGCAGATAAGAGAATGCGAATTCTGTGATCGTAAATTTAAATACAAAAAGAGTTTTGTTCATCACATGCAAGTAGAGCATGGCATGTCGGACGTTGAAAGTGATACGGGTGAAAAGACTGAACAAATAGAAATTGTAACCAACGAGAGTAAGAATAATGGAGAAAATGGAGGTAAATTGGAAAAAAACACATTTCAGGAAAAAATATAGCTGGCTAATGAAATTATTTGTGTAGATGTGTCCATGGAAAATAACCCGGAAAATAGTGAGCTGGATGATATAATGGAGAAAATCGAAAGCGAAGATATGGAATTAGGCGGCGACGATGAGTTAAATTTGAAACGTAAAATGAAAGTTCACACTTGCCATGTTTGCAATGCAGGATTTGCTCGAGTCAATCATCTATCTAGGCATATGACTTTACATAGAGCTGTCTTGACTCACAAATGCGACCGGTGTGAGCAGGTGAGACACGTTTTCTGTCAGTGATAGAATTCTTTTGCACTGTTTTGGTTTTTAGGCATTCTATACTGAGGATCTTCTCAAACAGCACATTGAACAACAGCACATTAATAAACCCTACGTTTGCACTACTTGCAATAAACCGTTCAGTAGAGGTGAGCACTTAATAAGGCATTTAAAGCTGCATCAGGAAGTCACAAACGAGGGCCAGCACAAATGTTCGATTTGCGAATCTGTATTTTCGAGGTAAATTTTCCAGAGAACATTAACGAATTTATTAACTGATGCACAATCATATTTCAGATCCGATCACTTAGCCAGGCACACCAAAACACATTTGATGCAGGATAAGCGACATGTGTGTATTGACTGTGGAAAAGCATTTAATCGACTAGATAATCTAAAGACGCATCAAAGAACACATACAGGATTGAAGGATAATTCCAAGTTGCATTTATGTGTCTATTGCGGCAAAGAGTTCAATAACTCTAGTAACATGGTCAGTTATAAACTATCCATTTTTCCACGTTTTTATTTGCAATCCATTGTTTTACAGATAGTACATATGCGACGGCACACTGGGGAACGTCCATATAAATGCAACGAATGCGGAAAAGGATTCCCGCGATCTCATGATTTGAAATGCCATGAGCGAACGCACTCTGGTGAAAAGCCCTATTTGTGTACTCTTTGCGGAAAATCGTTCAACAAAAGCAACAAATTGGTAAGTTGTGCAGCTTGCAGCCGAAACCCTTTACACCAGAGTGGTCTGTATTTGTTTAGCTGAGGCATAGTCGAGTGCATACAGGAGAGAGGCCATACGTTTGCAACATTTGTTCACGAGCTTTTACCCAATCAAACGATCTGGCTTTGCATATGAGGCGACACACTGGTGCTCGGCCATATGCATGTGGAGTGTGTCCGGCGCGATTTATTCAATCGGGCCAATTGAAGAATCATCGAAGACAAACTGGCCATTGGATGGAAACACAACCAGATTTGAAAGGAGGACACAGGTATGAATTAGGTAAAATATACACTTGCGTGCATCAAAAAAGTCAAAAGTTTACTGTGGGCCGATTTCTATGCACGCAAGTGTATAAATATTACGTGGTTTGGCATAGTTTTGGTTTAAACCTGGAAATTTTGAGCGCGGACCACAAATTTTTTTTCTAAGTACCATTGTGTCCAAAGGTGAAAAGACTGAAAATATTATTTTACAGAGTGGAACCAGTGACATCATCAGTAGAACCAATGCCAATAAAATTCAAAACATTTGGTAAAAATCGTATCGTAAAATTGGAAGAACCGCAAGCAGAGTCTAGTGAAAATCAGCAACAACCCCAGGTGCATCAACCACTTGAAAGACTAGAGCAACAGCCCCAGTTAGCGCAACTTCAGCAACCGCAAAGAATTTTGATGGGTATTATGGGAAATATAAAACTGCAAGGTGATGTGCAGCCATTGATAATCGACAGTAATAAGCTTGTCGAATTACCCGGTGGACAGTTGGGTATAGTGGCTCTTCCTACTGTACTTCACGGCGCAAACGGTGAAGAGATCAAATTAAAGACAGAAATAGGTAGTTATAATATGAGCCAAGTGGAGGAGGACATGGATAAACACGAAGGTGTCAGTGCCTCTAATGCCTTCCATGAAGGCGAAACAATCTCGTTTTCTACAGTACAAACTGCAACAACGTATACCTCAGCAGAAAACTTTACCTTCCAAACATTTAATTGATTGCGCACTTAGAATTAGTTCAATGGGGCGTATTGTCGTCATATACAATAGCTATGTGTTGCTGACATAATCAGGTATTTTATTCGAACATCTATGAATTTTATGTTCTCATGTGAGCGATCGATCATGTATCATTTTAGTATTATATCTAAATTTAGATATTTCAAAATCGAGCTCAAAGAAAGATTTTTTTCTGGGTTTTAACACATCTACCTTCAATTACTTGGCTTCCTTAATATCGCAACATCGCTTGCCACTAGCATCACAACCAATACAAGAGTCGCGTAAATGTTTACTGTTTCATTGGATCGGTTTGTAATCACATTTTACTTTTTTTCGTATAAATTCTATGTAAATATAGATCGGGATAAATTTGTTAAGGACAGCACTTCAAGCTCCATTGGTTATGTAAGTTAGTTGTAATGCCTACACCGAATTCTTCTGATTTTTAGGAAAATGTACGGTTTTGAATCTTTTTACAGCCTGACAATGATTTTTTGATCCTTAATTAATTTCCTTTTTACAGCAAATGATTGATTCAAGAACTGTTTTCCATTGCATTGGCACGTGAAAACATTCTTTCTTATATCAACTTACTAAGTTATTTATTTGATTAGGGCATTAAGCATTCTTAATTTGGTAACAATAAGCCTGTAAATATACCTAAGTACTGTATTTTGTATAAATAAATGTGTGCATTTTACTGTTAATTTTTTAAATGTATATCTGGAGAATAAAAAAAAACGACGGTCAAATTAATAACATTCCAATTCCATAGACAGAAAACTTTACATTTTAATGAGTAATGTAAAGTCTTTCATGTAAAAAATCCACGCATTTAACTAGAATAGTTCGCTTTTACTTTCTTCGCTCTTTTTCTTCCTTTTCTCTGTTTGAAGCCAGAACCGCGCCTGGAGCAGGATAAGGTCTTTGTTGGAAAAGCACACCGGAAGCAGTGCTGTCTGCTCTGGTTTTATTAGATTCCAATCCATCACTCCACGTTCCCTGGGGAATATCCGAGTAAGCGGCAGGATCCATAGGATCAAGTTGGTCATCCATTCTTTTCCTTTTATCACGATCTCTTCTATAGCGATCTTCACGTTCTCTTTTGCCTCTTCGATCATCCCTAAACAAATTACATCTATGAGTATCAATTCTTACACTTTATCTAAGTTTTGATCAATCGATTCATTTAAAGAGAACCATATTAAAACCCAGTTTTACCAAGATGTTTTTTTTTATGAAATTTGAATTTTCCTATGGTGCAAATGATATTACAAACAAGCGATTATTACAGTCCCACTATTTCTAATAAATTATTTGATGGATTTTTCGCGACACTGAGATTTTATTTAAATATTAAATATACAAGATTTTATTTAAATAAATGGCCTTCAGACATCGGACGTATTATGAATAATCTTGCCGTATTATCTATACAGGGTGAGTTTTTTTCGATGACCAGTACAGGGATCTTCGGAACTAGAGCAGTTACAAGACAGATCAAATGGACAAAGAATTGTATGCTCTACGCGATACGAATTTTATTTTTCTAAAATTTGACAGCTGTCAAGAGATATTTGGGAAAAACTTATTTATGGTAAATTTTTAAATTACTCCCAGTTCCGTTGATATTAATTTGACAGGAAAACATTAAACAGAAAATTTGTGGGAAATTGAATTCCAAACAAAATGGCATAAGACATTTCTCCAAGATAACTGTCATTTTTGACATATGACACAAATTTGAGTCTTTTTAAATGGCAACATACTTGATTATTATTTTACCGAATAGAGCATTTCATTACGATTTCAGTGATATATCACATCATTAGGTTTTTTTCGAAAATAAAGTGTCTGCGAACAATTTATACTTTTTCAATTTAGTTGATCGAAGTTAGCCATGGAAAATAGTATAAGACATAGCATTGTTTCCATAGCAATAGATAATAACATCACCTTTCAATTTTTGACATACAAGTTAAAATTCAACTTAGAAATCTAAGTTAGTTTTATTGTAAAAATGAATTATTCCAATCAAGAAAAGTGCGACATGATTAAACCTACATTAGATATGATAAAAATGCTGGACGAGCCTCTGATTACTATTTTGAGAGGTATTTTGACCGTCGTCAACCGTCCTTGAAAACATTCAAGCGATTATGCGACAATTTGCACTTATGGAAGTTTTTCGCAGCCAAGAAATGAAGATAAAGTAATAAATGAAGCTGTGGAGGTTAATGTCTTGGCCATTGTAAGCCAGAATCCACAGACTTCAACCAGAGAGATCGCAGCAGAATCCGGGACTTCCCAAAGCACCGTGATGAGAGTTTTAAAAAAACACAAATTTCATCCGTATAAATTATCAGTATTCCAAACCTTACATCCAGGGGATGAGGAGCTGCGTGTGAATTTTTGTACATGCTACCGAAACAAAAGCCAACAAGACATTCAATTCCTTTACAAAATATTGTGGACCGATGAATCTCGATTTACAAATTGTTGTATGTTTAATCGACACAATGAACATCTTTGGAATCAAACAAATCCCCACCACGTTGAGCAAAGGAGACCACAAATTGAATTTGGGTTTAACGTTTGGAGCGGAATGGTAGGTTCAAAAATTCTTGGACCATTTATTTTTGAAGGCACGTTAAATGGGATTCGGTATCTTCAATTCCTTCGGAATAACCTGGCTTTTATGTTGGACGACTTAGATTTAGAAACGTGCCGTAATGTGCAATGGTTTCAATATGATGGCGCTCCTCCGCATAAGTTTTCCCAAGTGCGGAATCACCTGGACGTAACATTTCCTGGGGTTTGGATTGGACGAAACGGCCCTGTTTTATGGCCACCTCGATCACCGGATCTTTCCCCTTTGGATTTCTTTTAGTGGGGAGCCGTAAAAAACACAGTTTACAAAAACAAATATTCCAATTTAAATGCACTTAAAGAAGCTGTTGTTAGAGCATTTGAAAATATTGATGGTCGCTCCGCAAGAAAAGCAACTTATTCAGTTTTAAAGCGTTGCAATGTTTTACAATAAAAATTAAAGTTTCTAGAGTTAAATTTTAATTATTATTGGTATGATTTGATTTTTATAATAAACACTTTAAATGAGCAGTAGTCTTAATTATAATCAAGTTATTGTCAACTTTAACGTAGTTGTCACAATAAATACTGAAGCATACTCTTATTATTTGTTACTATGGAAACAATGCTGTATGTCTTATACTATTTCCATGGCTAACTTCGATCAACTAAATTGAAAAAGTATAAATTGTTCGCAGACACTTTATTTTCGAAATAAACCTAACGTGTGATATATCACAGAAATCGTAATGAAATGCTCTATTCGGTAAAGTAATAATCAAGTATGTTGTCATTTAAAAAGACTCAAATTTGTGTCATATGTCACAAATGACAGTTATTTTGGAGAAATGTCTTATGCCATTTTGTTTGGAATTCAATTTTCTACAAGTTTTCTGTTTAACGTTTTCCTGTCAAATTAATATCAACGGAACTAGGAGTAATTTAAAAATTTACCATAAATAAGTTTTTCCCAAATATCTCTTGACAGCTGTCAAATTTTAGGAAAATTAAATTGGGTTCGAGTAGAGCATGCAAAACTACCATTCTTTGTCCATTTGACCTTCTTTGTAACTGCTCTAGTTCCGAAGATCCCTGTACTGGTCGAAAAAAACTCACCCTGTATAATCTAATTAGGAAAAGACCGTTCTCGAGACGCCCTATCGAAAAGTTTCTAATGATCACTTGGATATTTTAATCAATTCAGATATTCGCCATTAAACTTCGGGGGTATTTAAAAATGGATTTTTCTGGGTTTTTAATGGTTGGGTATTATTGATCAAGCCTAATTAGTGAGTGATAGTTTTCAATACGCTCCATTGAAAAAGCAATAATGATTATTCAGATAATTTCAACCGTTACAAGAGTAAATTGCAAATATTCGGGACTCTGTCTAGTGCCTAATTTCCGCGTTTGTCCCTTTAGATCAATAGTGAAATCACTATTGCTTCGACCCTCACAAGTAGAAACTAGCTCTTGAAACGGCTTTTCAAAATTATTCTTATACTATATTCAACTTTACACTTTCCTATTTTTGTTTCCATTTCTTTAGAGGCTGGGAATTTAGTTGAAACCTTGTTAGTGAAATACTACATGTAAAAAATAGAAAGGTATTGATTACAATTGTTGAAAAAGTAGTACTGGGCCGTTTCATAGATATAAACATTTCTAAACTTCAATGATTCAATGTGAATTGCACCAGAAAAGTGCAATTTTGGCAGGCCCTTGAACGCTCCTTTCTTATGTTCGTAATGTTCTCAAAAACAAACAGTGACAGAGTTGATTTAAAGCCGATTGTTGTTAGATTGCTTTCGGTTCGAAACTTACCTGTCTCGTTCTTTATCTCTTCTTTCCGAATATTTTGATTTGTAACTTCTGTCCTCATCATCAGAGTCCTTCTCACGATCTCTGTCCATGTTCTCTCTTTCGGCTCTTTCTTTTCTAAGCATCTCATCCATTTCCTTGTGCTTTTTATCTTGTAAACGCCATTCTCTTAATTTGGCAGCACTTTTTGTCAATATTGCTTTAGGATGCTTGGGAGGTAGCCATGTGACAATGTCGTTTTCCATGTTCCAGTAATAATATCTTCCCCTAAAATACATTTGCTTTTTTCAAACTGTGCGTTTCCACATCTTCAATCTTGTTTCTGACCATCAGTCAGTATCAAACAGAGTAAATTAGCACTAGAGAGAATAAATATGTAAAATACTTACAGTCCTTTATCGAATATCTCCGTCCAATTATTTGGTAGAGGATATTTGGCTAGTAGTTTTTGCATGTTTCGGAGATATTTGGCATCAGGATTGGGCACCCCTTTCCAATGAGTCTCACACCAGTGGTTGCACTCATGGAATATATTATTTTTGTTGGGACACGTCGATAGACCTTTGAAATCCGGCTTCTTTAGGGGATCGACTGTCTTTTGCTTAGCTAAAGATTAATCATAGCTTGGAAAGTGTTTAATTTTAGACTGGCCAAATTACTTACACGTTATTAGGCCTCTTTGGCTAATTTAGCCGCTAGCGCAGGAGGAAGCGGCATATTAAACCAGTATCTTACAGATAAAAATAAGCAATAAACAGAGTTTACCAGACAGCATCAAACTTCTAGGTTATCCGCTGATTGCTGACTGGATAACCCCTGTCGGATTATTTTCGAACTTCCCGAGAAGTGATTCCGTTTCCTGCCAGCTAAGTATAATTATACAGATAATTCAAGACAGTCAAATGCGTTTCAACTCGGTCTTTCAAGGTAACTAAACTATATTCAAACTCTTTGTTAGGTACACTAAAGTTATAAACAAACAATATTTTGCAAAAGGTTTCCCTATGAACTCTTTGGCCAAACCCAAAATTTAACAAAAAATAATCTAGTCATAATACAATGTAGATTTTAATCAATGTTATCCAAATCCTCTGGAATAGCCAAACTGTTTATTCAGGACTTTATCTTCAATGAAAAATTTGTTTTTGCACCAAGTCTTCACGGCAAAGATATTGTCGGTCCAACGATTAGCTGCATCTTTCAAGCCCTAAAGCAATGGACTTTAAACGTGTGTTTCTGAGTTCTAAAAAGATGTTTAACATTACCGCAGTTTTTGTTTTAAAGGCGTCAAACTTTTCAGGATCATTATCTTGGAATTCGACTAGTTGCTTCTTACGTGTCGCTAAATCCAACTCTATATCCGTGATTTCGCTTAAGATTTTAGTTAGTTCGCCTTCATCCTGGTTTATCTATAAATGTAAGTGATTTTATTGAAGGTTTTTGCACTTGATTGTAGTCGGTCTTACATCCGAGTCCTGCAAAGTCTCGTTCATTAGCTTTTGCTTTTTGCTGGCTTCTTCAAATTTTTTCGTTATTTCACTAAGTTTTCTTTTACGCAGATTAATTGCCTGGCTGAAATTAATGTGGTCATACATTTGAAACGCTCCTACTCAGCTATTCACCTTGGAAAGGACCAGTAGTAGATGGAAGTGCCGATTTTATCTGAATCTATTAAGCCATCATCCACCAATTTTTGGATAACATCCTTCACTGAGTTAGCAACAATTCCCTTTGCTTTAGGTGCCAACTTTTCCAATTCCTGCATAAAGTTTCTCAGGAATATGCACTGTTAAACTCGAATTGAAACCTTACTTTAAGTTGATAGCATTCTCCGGTTTCATAAAGTAGTTCAATCATTCGACATTTCTTTTCCTCAGCCGTGACTCCCTTTTTCGACATATTTTTTGAAATTGTTTCTGCAAAATCAAGATTTCTTTTCGTTTTCGGAAAGAGCGAGTGGCGAACGAGTTTTTGGCTATAAAATTTAAACTTTGAATTCCAAAATTCAAAATCCAAATGCCCACCAGTTGGGTGATCGTGTCTTTTCAGTCCCTCCGAATTTTAAGTATTCTCTTTTTACCTTAAAGAACGCTTCAAATTAAGCACTTTCAGCGACAAAAAATCCTGGATGGTCCATAAATTTGGCCAAAAAATACTTACAAACCTTTTGAAATTCGCTTTCCCAAAACCACTTATTTATGCACGAAAATGAGATTGTCCGATGCTTTTTGTTGCTAAATCATGTTTTAGGTATCAACAATTCGTAACTCGACACGCAAAATTGTCGCTAAGATTCACAATAATTGATTTTTTCTGCAAAAGTTTGAGCATCTTTTCTAACGTCGCCCATTGATTGAGGTTATCTAGCTCAACCAAATGCGGTGTTGCCACCTATTTTCACTTGTTTTCCTTTCGTTCAATTTTGAGTTATTGTAATATTATAATTGGTGTGTTTGGATTAGCAAGTTGAAGTGCTTTGTTTAATGAAGCTAAAAAAATATACAAAAAGTAAAAATTAATAACCTGAAAACACTTAAATAATCTAAACCCATCCAAATTGACTGAATCTGCATGCTAGGTATCCAAGGCAACAATTTTCAATATCTTAAAACGTTTTTCACAGTTTGGCAACACCGCTCGAAATTTTGTCTGAAAATAGTGAGTTTTCTGAAACTTTCTGAGTGTTTTTTGACTTCATTTATGGACCATCCAGGAAGGAAGCTGAAAGTGCTTAATTTGAACGGTAATTGTTCAGAACAAGGGCTTCTTTTCGGTGCCTTCGTGCAGCCGTAGCCTACGCGCTGCCGAAAAATCGAGGCTGCTCAGCCGCGTTGCCAAACTGCCACCAAAGTACAAAATCTCAATCAAACCAAAAATGTAATAAATTCAAAATTAACAACTTACCAGAAGTACGTTCTTAGAGGAAATAGTAGCGCAATGTCAGTGAAGGAAAGCAATATCCCAAAACACGGAAGAAACTATTACATTATTATAGGAACGTGTTTTCTAAAATTTATGGGTTTATTTCGGTTGAGCTAAACCATTTTTCCCACGTTCGATTTCTCTAGCAACATAAATTACTTCAGCGTGAAATTTGTTAACACAATGAAGAGAGAGAAGAAGAGTTAACACAAACGAAACTTGAAACTTTAAAAATCGATTATTTCAGTTTGATTGTCTCTGGAAAACAGAACGCGTGGGTGACCACCCCGTGTTTAAGGTAGTGGTAGTGATAATACTGGCAACTGCGCGAAAAATTTCGATTGGTACGCCGTCGCAATGAGCGAATCGTCATGGCGACCTTTGTTTTGTTTTGGAAATTGGTGAATTTCAGAGGGTGGAAAGCGGCATTTTCTCGAAAAATCTATAGGAAAAATGTTGTTTGTTATGAGATTTTCTATAAGATGAGCATATTTTAATCGGCAAAAGTGCAGCCTTAAAAGAAGCCCTTGTTCTGAACAATTACCAATAAAATAATTAAGGTATCTATGGATCTTATATATCTTATCTGTATCTGTATATCTAGCTCATTTTTTTCCCTCATTTCTCTCTCTGCTTCAGCTTTGGGAAAAACTCTGATTTCGTTTGGAGATCTGAATGATTTGACTGGTTGATTTTAACTATTGATCGCGATTAATCACTTATGAACTTGTGCCTACTTCAAAAAATTCCTGGGTTTCAGTCAATTTTATTGTTTATTATTCAAAATGTTACAAATACGTTTCGGTGTCTTTCTTCATCTTTAAATAACCAGTCAAATGTGAAGGTAGAAACAACTAGACACACAAACTGATGATGGTGGAGAAAGACACCGAAACGTATTTGTTACATTTTGAATAATAAACCATACAATTGACTAAAACCCAGGAATTTTTTGAAATAAATTAAAGTACAGTCAGGAAAATATACACAACAATAATTGAGATGCTTGGAAACAAAAGCAGGATAGATCTGAAAAAAAAAGAATAACCAGTCAAATGTGAAGGTAGAAACAACTAGACACACAAACTGATGATGGTGGAGAAAGTCACCGAAACGTATTTGTAACATTTTGAATAATTAACAATAAAATTGACTGAAACCCAGGAATTTTTTGAAATAAATTAAAGTATAGTCAGGAAAATATACACAACTTGTGCCTACTGGAGGATTGTAAAAAAAACTTGTAAAACAAAAATATTTATTAAATATAAATGTAACAACTATCATTCAGAATCCTTCCCAACTCTGTTAATCCAAACAAGTCAATTGCGCTCCATTTTCCATCTCAATATCGTGTTGGGGAATGGGTTTAGGTGCTGCTTGATACGGTTTCGGTCCAATCCAGCTTAAAATCACCGGAAGCAAGACGACGCCATGAAATAAACCGAAAATAATGACCAAAGAAAATATCTGCAACAAACAATGAAAAATGTGTTAATTCGAAGTTATGTAAAACAAACTGAAGAAACTCACCTTAAAGAATGATTGAAATGTATAAGCAGCTGATTGGCTCATCATGAACACTCCAATAAACGTGGAAAGACCACCGAATAAAACCGCTGAACCAATGGAGCTGACTGTTCTTAATGCCCTATCTCTTTTACTCCCTTCCTGGATTGTTAGAAACGTATGCCCTATATGGGTTGCGTAGTCAACGCATAAACCAATGGCTAGTTCCAAACCTATACAAGAAACCTACAAATGTTTCAATTCAACCAATCATGTAACTGTACATTTCTAAATTATTATACACAGTGAGTCCCAGAAGTAATGTTTACATTCATTTAAAATTCAGATATGTGGTTTTTGAAAAAAATAAGTTGATGGTGGCAACTTAGTTTTGGACTACCCTGTATAAAGAAATTTTGGGATAAAAAAATTATAAATTAAAATTGATGGTCTGAGCTTTTTCCAAAAAAAAACAGTCCGTTGTATTTTAAAAGAATTTAGACATTACTTCTAGGACATACCAGGTCAATTGTTAGGCCCCATCGTTGCATAAATCCGCACACATTCAACATCGTTACTAAGACGCAGATGAAAATCCAGAAGCAGATTTGCCAATTAGCGATCAGCAGTATGGTACAGGCCATCACACAGATTAAGGCCAGCTCAAGATTCCTCATAACTTCTACGTCGATTAGCTGGAAATTGGTTAAATAATGCTTGATTGGAGATGGTTGGTGCTGTTGGTTTCATAAGTACCTCATCAGTAATCCACAATGCAAAGAACTTCGACCAGACGGTGGCAAATTTATCCCCAGTGGTAAAATTGGCGTTTTCTGCTACGTTTTGCACCATATGCATCGGCACTATTTGCTGTCTTGGATCCATAAATTTTTTAATGTTGAAATCGATACTAGACATCTGTAAATATGTTATTTATATTTAATTTTTAAATAAGTTTTTTTTACAAGTTTTTATTTCTGTAGAATATTCTACAGGGTTATTGATTGAACGTTTCCCCTCGTTTTTACATATAATTTGAAATTTAGAGAAAAATATTAAATCAAAAGTTGAAGATAACGTATACTTTATTTTAATAAAATAGCAATTGATATAGGGTGTCTCAAATTCAAGTTACAAGACTTACATATTTTTCAATGGAATGCCATACTTTCTATTGCATATTCGAACTATGCGCAAAGTTCTAGGCCGATTCGATATAAATCTTCTATATTGATTTTGAACTGATTTTCAGTTAATAATATATTATATTTTCATTCCTGTATATTTTCACATTTTGTATTGTATTTATTTATCAAAAATAAATTGAAATTGAATGAACCAATTAGTTTATTCTTCAATCCATTGTCTTATTTTACATGATTATAATGAACGTTTTTTTACATTTGCAAGTTAATTGAACATATCCGTCTACTTTGTATGAAATCTGTATCTACCGTGTATTGTACCGCATTGTATTATGGTTTAAATTGCAATAAAATTATGGTTTTTAGAATAGGAAAGTTACAGTAAATTATTATTTATAACTGGATAATAATTTGACAATTTATATTTTCATTTTACGAATTACCGCGATAAATTTAAAGACTGGTCCTTCGAACGGAATGTGCTCATTTTCGCATATGCTTCCTTACATAACACTCACTGGACTTTGAAAGCAATTGATTTCAAGTCACTTAAAAGTCTTCAAGCAGGTACTTAAAATCACCAAAATCATGTACTTCATTTTCATGTATTAAAAAACTTTAACATCCAAGAGGTTGATGGAGTTTGTAAATACGGTTATTTTTCAACTGCCTTAAAAAGATCTCAACGACATGTTTATTTAGTTATTTAGTTGCCTTTTTGTAATGTTGTTTTTGTCTTATTTAAGTCTGGAAAAATCGTATAAATCGAAGGATGAGTGTATGTGGAAGACATTAAACTCTACCTTAATTTTAGGAATTGCTGCTCCGCATTCCAAGTCTCTTTCAAATACGAAGTTGCCTTGGTACTTTGCATAGCGAGGACTATGCAGGAATTTGGACATCATTATATTAAATCGGTCTTCATCCAGATCTTCTTCATATACGTCTGGAATAATTGCATTGATCAATTGGCCCATCTAATCGCAGCAATTGTGCGTTTTACCGTGTTTAAAATTGATCAAGACAAATGTCCTAAATGGATCCACCCAGGACATGATATTACTGGTGATATCAGTCATATTTTCCAACTGATCTACTGCCGCTTTGATTTTTTTCAACTCATGACTGTAATTGAGGGCCCCCATATAAAAGCCGGCATCCCAGCCCACATGCGGAAAATGAGTTTCCCTAGCTTTGATATACCCGGCCAGATGAGTGCCATCCGGCAGAAACCATTTTGGATCAAATCTCTGCTCTAACTTCAACGAACTTTCTATACTCACACCGGCAAAAACTAAAGTAGTGAGTATTACAATCACCTAAAACATACAGTTGTTATTCATATGCAACGTTTCGCTTGTTTCGGCAACAATAATTTTCAAAGGCCATGTGAATTGATAAAGATGAAATGAGGGAGAGAGGAATCGAAATGTCGCACCTTTCCAGGCGTTGTTAGAATTATATTTCCATAAACATATTCGAATACTCTGCTGGTAATTCGGCTCTGGCTGCATTTATTCGGCTTATACGTCGGATGCTTAATGCACGGTATAATGCCGTTTCGGTTCGATTCAAGGCGCTTCTGATCCAGCACAAAGCACGCCATAAAAAATGTGATCACAAAAACGAACGTCATGAACACTCCGCATGCGGCATAAATACAAAATGATTCCAAACAAGGCAAGATCTGCAAATCAAAAACGAAAAAAAAAGTTTATATTTTGCAAATTTATTGAAGATTTTCGATCGTCATCGCGTTTTTTTTTTTCTAAATGTTTCCCATTTCTACAGGCTGATCAATTTAGGTAATAAAAGGTTTTTAAGTATTTCTTCCGTCACGTTTACAGCGAAAATAAGTGCAATGGACGTAAAAACTGTTTCTTTTTTTAACATTTCTTCAAAATTACCGTTGAGGCTCCGATCATGAAAGCAATAACATCAGTAAACGATGTAATTGTTATGGATACTCCTGCATGTTTTAATACGAGTCCTATTTTTTCGGGAAGAGGACGTTTCTGCTCGGTTACAGATAATTCATCCCAACATGTCATTATAACTAACATATCATCCACGCCTGGAATAACAGAAAGACAAAAATAATTAGGATAAAGAATAGGTTCAGGGAATCAATAGAAGACATGTGAGTAGAAGAATCCATGTTCGAAAATGTGGGCATAAAATTTTAATTAACTTTATTTAAACTTGTTTGTACGCAATAACTGAAAAATAATAAAACTCACATAAAGTAGTAAAATTACACATAAACTAGCAGACATTTTTTGTTAAATTTTTACTTAATTAAAAAAAATTTTTTTTTCGCTTTAATAATCGATATAATTTTTTTCAATTTAATATTTGTTGAATCAGCCTCAACTGAGATTTGCTTAAAAGTTGCTCGGTTTGAAAAGCGAATCTTCAGTTATTAACGGCCGGAAATGCAAGTGTCTAACTCTGTGTTAGGAGTAATAAATTTTCGAAAGTGGGTCGACTTGCAAGCTTTGGTCAGTCTCGGTTGAAAGTTTGAGGATTTAAAAAAAATCAGTCTACATGCCGATAGTATTTAAATTTAGCCTGGTAGAATGAAGTGTGTTTGATAAAAGTGCGTGCCGACAATTTGCTGCTTGGTTCGGTTGAACTTAAAAAATTATTGAAATTGACTCAACATGAAAGTTTTGTAAGGGTCAACTGAAAGTTTGTTTTTTGCTGGAAAATCAGCCCGCAGTCCCTTTACCTGGAGATTCGGCCCATTTTAGACACTGACTTTGTTTAGGACTGGACACAATTTCAAGTGTCTAGTCGCTCCAGTTTGAACATAAGAAATGTTTGAAAATGTTTCAACTTGAAAATTCTGGTCAGGCACAACTGTGAGTTTGTTAAATCCTGCTTAATGAGCTTGCAGTTTGTTTTTTTCATAATAATTTGCAACATAATAAAATCTGATTTTGTGCAAAAAGGTCTTAAAGCGTGATAAACCCATAATGATACTTTTCCGGGCATGTATTCCACTCAAATGTTTTCTATCTGTGTTCGAAACACTTTCTAATAGTTTGATCCCATAGTTCGGAAACACCCTGTATGTCGGTCAACAGCGTGCCGAACGGCCAAAACACCTTTTGATAACAACGTTAATGAAGCGTCAACGAAAGACAATTTTAGAAAGGTTTTTTTAAAGTTTTTCAACTGTGTTTCAGGACTTTTGTACACATTTTAACAATACTTTCATGAGTATTGACTTAATTTTTTATATGTGTTAGTGGCGTAGATTTTTGGGTTGAATCGGATTCTTTTGGGTCTTTTCTTGGGATTAAATTTGTAATTTTTTCTTGAAACGCAAAAAAATGTGTTTTATAAATGAAGACTATGGATTTTTGTTTGAGTGTTCACTGGTTTCCTGACATACGTTCAATTTCTAATTTTTTTCGTTCACATTTTCACATGAAGACTACGGTTTTTAAAAATGTGCTTCCAAATTGTGCGATTTTGCAGTGGAGTAGAAAGTAAGGAAAAAATAATTAAATTCAACCCCAAAAAATTGCACCTCTAAGTCTTACTTACACCTCACAAAGTAGTCGCTATAAATAATGGAAAAACGATTAAAACATAATTCAGATCGAAAAAGAATTATAAAGAATATTAAATAAAAAAAATAACATTTGATAATTTCCAGACAGAGAAACGGTGCACGGCAAGGGATTTGCTGCAAAAAAAAATTTCAAATTCTACATTCAGTTAGAAATAACAATTGGGTTTTTTCTAAAATGTACGTTTTTTGATAAAAAAAATACTAGATTTCGTTGGGAACAAAAAAGCTCAGCTTTTTTTTACTGAAATGCACATTTTTTGATAAAAAAACGATAATCGTTGGAGTGTCCGAGAAAATTAACGATGTTTTTAACATTTGATACTTTCCAGAGAGAAAAACAGTGCACGCCAATAGTTTTTCTGCAAACAAAACTCATTTTACATTTGTAGATTCCGTTGGGAACAAAAAAACTTTTTGTTTTTTTTACTGAAATGCACATTTTTTGGAAAAAAAAAGATAACCGTTGCAGTGTCCGAGAAAATTAACACTGTTTTTAACATTTGATACTTTCCAGAGAGAAAATAGTGCACTCCAATCTTTTTTTCGGTTTCGTTCCTGAAATGCACAGTTTCTGATTGAAAATTGCTTTTGTTTTTGCTTACCTAAACCCATCAAAAGAAAAGGTAAGGATAGATGAACAGGTCCATAAAATATCCCAAGTAAGGAGCAAAGTCCTGCCCCGACTATAAAACCCATGACAATGGCCAGCATGCCCACACTTCCTAAAACAATCTATTTTATATTGTTTTTCCGGTTCTTATGGTTTGTAGTTTGAATGAGGGGATCTTGAAAGATTCATCATTTTTTTTATACAATCGCCCATTTTTTAAAAATGTTATGCCACTGTAAAAGAGAAAATTGAAGCAACCAGAGAGTCTAAAGTTTCAGTCTAAAAACCTAAAGTTTCAGAGTCAAATGCAAGATTTTCCAAACATGAAATTCACACTGAAATGCTACTCTGAATTCCATCTTCAAATTTGTTAAATAATTTCTCTGACTTTCATGTGCAAATCCTTCGTTTCTTTCATGCACACTTTCTGGCTGAATCCTCCAACAAGATCCCCCATTAGTTAATACATACCCGGGCTTCCAGCCAATTAAACTTGGATATCACAAATTGCACGTATATCACCATTATCACTATTCCAATGATAAGTTTATCCATGTCTTGGAACATTGAGCTGTTACTGATATCTCCAAAACTAGAAACAACCGTTTAAGAGGCAGAGTCGATTTATAGACTTGAAATCGTACCTTCTACCAGAAAAATAGTACAACCCCTTCTCGTCTTTAGCCAACGTTTCTGAGATATTCAGGAACGTTAGTTCCCAATCAAGTGCTTCTTCGGAAGCCTGCAAATGGTTGAAGAACTGTTGGTGCAACGTTTCTTATTTATTATTTTTAAAAGTTTGGAAACTTTTGTTATAGAAGATTTGATATCTAATATAGCCAAAAGGCGTTTGGGAAACCCGCTTAAATGCCCTCATTTCTTCATTTTTATCTTAAATGTGGACAGTGGCGGTTTCTCAACAAGTTCACACATGCACGAGCCATATTTTGTTAAAATGCCTCCAAAATACAACCGGTCTATCTAGAGTCTATAAACGTTCAATAAGGATTAGTGCATCAACTCAAAAGAAATCGGTTGATTCTAGCTAACAAACAAAAAGTTCTGGTAATTTTTGTACTAAGACACTCAGAGTTCACCACTTAACTGGCTTCACTTAATAAAAGTTAAGAGCTCAGAGCTCAAGAGCTCATTAATGATCTTTGACAAACTGTGCACACTACTGAAAATTTTTAATTTCTCATTTAACTTTTTATAAAAAATAACTTTTTTTCGTAAAATTAATAATAAAAAGTTTCCCATATGTAGCCAATTACCACCTTGTAAGTGCTAAATTCTCTAATAAGAGCCGTTCTCTTTATAAGCCAGTACTATTATCATTAGTACTTAAATGACTATTTACCCATTCTGCTGTTCCGGCCATGTTTCCGGCCTTGTCCATGTCGACGGACGAAAAATTGACTAGAAGTAACCAATAATTATCTATTGCCTTAGCGCTAATGATATGTCCAGTCTGGTTTCTCACAATTCCACCTAACAAGTGGTCATAACTTTTAAGCTTCCCAAATATTAAGCTAGAAAATCATCAATTAGCGCTGGACGAACCATTTCCAAAAAGCCTAAAGCTTACTCTTTGTCATAAGTATTAACCGAATAAACGATATCATCTTTGGTAAGCAAAGAGATCTGGGTCATGTTAAAATCCCAAAGTTCTAAAATACTTTTGGTGTAGCACTCAGTCTTCATGGTCTCTATAAAACTACAATACAAAGCTGATGGCATTGTCATACTTGGATCTAAATCGTCTTCGGTCTCGCTTATCATGAGTTTTAACAGTTTCTTATTGACTTTAGGTATTCTAAAATAAAATGGAATTTTTTAAATTGTTATTCAAGTTTTCATTTACCTCACCTGAAGCACACATCTTTCATGGTGATGTTGTTGATCGTTTTAGCTCCCATCATTTGCGAGTGGATTTTTCCGAGCTGGAAGAAATATATATGATTTAATAACATTTATTTCGATGCATTTATTAAGCATAATTTCGGATTACTTTTGCTTAGTTTCAAGCTACGACCAATTTGGAAACGTAATCTGATACTATTACACAGGGTGTTGCAAGTTTGGTTGTAACTCCTACAGGATGTTATCGGTAGTACCTACTCTGAAGCTGTTTGCAACAATAGAACTTTTTTGTGCGTTGCAATACTGAATTTCTTTTAACCGCGGTTTGTTCTCTGGTGTTTTCTACAGAAAAAACGATTTTTGGTGAAAGCCGGTATCTTGCCGGGTGTTGGAGGTACTTCACTTTGAAACTTTCAGTCGAGCTAACGCTCTAAAACACTGCATAAACTGAATAAAAAAACGTTTTTCGCAGAAATCCCTTTTCTACTCCGTCCCATAATTTACTATATTAACGTTCCTAATAATAACAACAATCTCCTGACTATTAATTTCGAATCATTGATAATTGACGATTTTCAGATCGTACATGGGAAAAACTCAGCATGTTCTAATTGCTAATTAGCTTTAATTGCGCATCTCTAATGGATTTTTAATTACTGTTATTATTTTAACTGGTTTACATAAGAAAAATACGTGAACTATTCCCAATACTTATTGAAACATATAATTAACCTTTGTAATGGAGTGATTTTTGGTAAAATTACCTTAACGATTACTTCTGGAGTTAAAACGTCATCTGCAACAATAGTGATTGCTTCGTCCGAAAATCCTCGCTGAAACGTACTCATCAACCACTCAGAATCGCGAACGAAAGTGGTATCTGGCGGTACCCACAGTTTTAACGGGTTCTTTTCTTGTCGAAATCGGAAAAATCCAAATCCGCTCAGAAGTACCACGATCCAGCACAATGCTATGGTTCGGATTGGGTGTTGAGCGATTGAGATTCCTAATCTGAAAAAAAATATTCAAAGAATTAATGAAAATGTTCAATATTTACATAGGCATATTGACGAGGCATTGATGTAATGGAATGGAAATATAAAGGTTTGCACGTAAAAAAAAGGAGCTGAAAAAATGCTTGTTAATTTAAAATTGAACCACAAATTGTTGGAAAACAACTGTAACACTTTTTTCTTAACAAATATAAAAAAATCACATATTTTCGATTTATAAGTTTTTAAATAAAATACCTAGTATAATTTCTGTCCACCCTGTTTCGAGATCTAGATAATTTTCACTGATTATTTTTTAAAACATTAAATATCTGTATTATAGTAGTAGTAAACATCTTTATTTCTAAAAAAGGCTATCGACCTATCGGTCTTTCTGCCCTTGTTTAATACATGCAGTCTTAATCTAAATAAAAAACAAATATGAAAATTCTCCTATTCTAGGTTAACAATAGTAGTAGTAAACATCTTTATTTCTAAAAAAGGCTATCGATCTATCGGTATTTCTGCCCTTGTTTAATACATGCAGTCTTAATCTAAATAAAAAACAAATATGAAAATTCTCCCATTCTAGGTTAACAATACTATTAAATAAATAAGATTTCAGTGGCAAGAAGAAAATATTTTATTGTCCACTAGTCCGTTGCGTTTGTAAGTGTTCGAGTAGCGTTAATGTAGGGAAACGGAAGCGGGATTGTCTGGTTGGTCTTGTAAGACAAAGGGGATTCAGTATGGTCCAGTTGTAGGGGTTGTTTGTCCATTTTGTCTGTAGCTGTATGAGTCTTTCCGAGATCTTTGTCATGTTTGTGCGTTCGTATAGTAGTTGGGTGGGGGGGTTGTGTAGTGGGTTTTGGGGGTGTCTTATTCGTGTTATTAGTCTTAGTGCAATTTGTTCTGTTGTTTGTGTATAACGTTTTGTCCTTTCTACAAATAGCTTTATATATTTTGGTGGCGGTGTTTGTGCTAATTCCTCTGTCTTTGTAGGTTAGTGATCGGAAGTGTTTTGTTCTCTTTATTGTTTCTGCCCTGATGTTTCGTATGTGTTTAGTGAATTTAAGTTTGTGGTCAATTGTGATTCCAAGGTATTTTACGTCGTTTTTTGGTTGTGTCGTTTGGCCGTCTGCAGTTATTGTAGGGGAGTCAGCGTTGAGTCTGTGGTTTGTGAGCAGAAGTTGGTTTTTTGCCGCGTTTGGTGTTAGTCTCCATTTATAAAACCATGTCATTGTGTTGTTTAGCTGTATTATATATTTATCTAAAGCTCTAATTGAGAATTTTAAGCTGTTATTAATTTTCATGCAGTCAATAGAGTGTTTATAGCATTATCATGGCGTTATTTAGATTCGAACGGCATTATCTGGTAGGAACTGCACTTTGTATTAAAGGCAATAAAAAATTATTATTTTACGTTACCTTGGACTTGGGGCTTTGTCTCTGTAAAATCGGTTTACATGTATATTTTTTTGTCCATCGTTTTTGACAAATTGTTGAAACTTGCATGATAAATACGAAGGTTAAATATTCGATTAATTTGATCCAATAGTCCAAAATTACTAAATGCATCTGTTTAATTAGCTAAAAGCATCGTTGTAGAAAACAGAAAATTCTCGTTTAAGGTTCTGATTGTGCACCATTAAACTGCAATCTAATTAGGAAATGCTGTTTACCAGCAATTCTGTATGTTCAATGGTAATTTTTTCCTGTAAATGCAATGTACATCGGACATTGTAATTAATTTTCATTTAGCGCTATTAAGACCTAGTACAAGGTGTAATAAATGGATTTTTAACGTCTCATACAAATGCAGATGCTGAATTAGCAAAAAAAATCACTTTCTATAATGTTTTTGCAATAATTTGCTTGTAACCGTCTTTTAATTGGCACTCATTTGTCAATATTTTTCACTGAAAAGTGAAATCAAATTGTCCAGAACGTGAATCAAATGTTATACTTTCCTCACTTTTTATGAGCAAAGTAGAGTAGAAAATATAGAGGAAGTGATTAAAAAGTAATTTAAAATGCTCCCTCGTAATACCGCTGGTCCATTCGTCCGGGGACGAGTAAGTTCGGCTATCTTCGTACTAACGCCCAGAAGTGAGAGCAATAGATGAAATTAACATGTCTTTGTCTTGGCTGTCGGATATACGAGAGCTGATTAAAAATTAGTGTTTTTTTTTGCAAATAAAACTCCCAATATAATTATAATAAATATAATAACAATAACAATTATAAATTGTTACAAAATTAGGAACATTTACGCCGTTTATGTTGAAGATTGTTGTGTTTGAAACGAAAATATTATATATAAATGTATTATTATTGTTATGAATAAAAGCAATCCAGACAAAATTTTTGAATGCCCCCAAATTTAATTCATTGCTTGTAGCAGGTAAAAAGTCAGGTAGAAATCCCACCAGCTGCTAATTTGAAACTTCCCAACTTTTGTAAATGGAAAACATCTTTTATTCGATTAAATTTTAAATGAAACTTTCTTTCTGAGGAAAAGCCAAGCTGATAATAAGAATTTATGAAACTTTTGAATGAAACTTGGCAGGCCTCAGCGCGCTTTGAAATGAGTTTTTGTTAGTGTAAGTTAATACTAAAAATAAATAACCCCGTGAGTCTATGCAGGATAGAAATAAATGCCATACTTACTTATAAAAAAAGGTTTCGGTGCCTGTGACAATACTGTAACTGAATTTCTCAAATACATTGACTTTAAAAAAATTGCAAAACCCCATTTTGCACTGTGTGGTATTCACATATACCTAATACATTTACGACAATGAATTAAAACACGCAATCCCTTCACTTGAACAAATCGTTATCATGGTTTGCGATGATGATATTGACAAACAATTTGATACGAAATATAACTTCCGAATATCGAATTTGCTTATCAGAGGCAATTAACAAGTAAAAATATAATAAATTTTTGAAAACAGCGTGATCTTTGCAAACCGACAAATTGCGGATTTAATAATATATGTGGAAAGCAGTGAATTTTTAATTTTATAATGAGTATAATTAGATTTGATTCAAGGTTAACGAGAAATGAACTCTTTGAATTTCGATCAGACAAGAAAAGTTCGCTTAATCTTTGCCACTAAAAACCGTCTATTTCGGATCAGAGTTAACAACAATAAGCGCTTGAGGGTCTGCTTGATAACTAAACAGTCAAAATCAAAATAGCTTGGAATCGACCGAAACATTTGCTGCTCCACCTTGAGAGAGTTTTGGCACGGGTTTGATATTTTCGCATACACTCAATTTAACTTTTTGAATCTACCATAAAGTTCAGCATTTTAAACAACGCTAAGCTCCAGTTAGACTCTCAGGCCCTGAAACTGGAGAATTTTTCAGGCTGGTAGATCACCGTGGAATCGACTTTCTTGCAGACGTTTCGCAAGCACGAGTGGCTGGCATTTTCAGAGGTGACCAGCCCGAAAAATTCTCCAGCTTCAAGGTTTGAAAGCATAACTGGAGCTTATCGTTGTTTAAAATGCTGAATTTTATGGTAGATTCAAACAGTTAAACTGAGTGCTATGCGAAAATATCAATCCCATCCACGCCAGTTCTTTGTGAAAGTTGAAACTGGTGAGTTTTGCAGGCTTTTAGGCCGTGGTGAAAAAGAATTTGTTCTTTGCTTTTGCTAGTCGAGTAAACCACCTCTGAAGATGCAATCCCCTCCTGCCTGCGAAACGTTAGGAAGACATTCTCTTCATTCGACGAAGGGCTGGAAAACTTACCAGTTTCCACGCGAATCTGGGTCTCCGGTTCAAACTAGCTTTCAAGAGTTTGCACCGGAATACTAAAATTGTGCTGTTTTTTTCTATTAGCTCAGTTGCAGGTATTTTTTTTTCCTGATTGTTTCATTAAATGCCCGTTTAAAAACTTGTCAAATAAATAATAACAAACAACTGACTAAAACACATCACATTAAAAGAAAAGGAGATTAAAACCATTGAAGTTCCTACCAACTGTATATTACAAAACATACAACAAAACAAACTTAAAATTGTACAAAATATACAGTTCTATTCAGCTACTTCGACTACGATTTGACTTACAAGTGATTTCAAATGGTATTTCTCATAGTAATAATAACACACATAATAATAAAACACTATTGAGACTGGGTGCAGAGGATTAATATTGTTAATTTCCAATCAAGAAATGAGAATGGTTTCGCCAGTTGGTATTTTAAGCTGTAGATAAACGATACATTTCAGTTTCCACTTGAAATCCCTTTAAGTTTAACCAAATCATTTATTTGTTTTTGAATCGTTTGCGAAAATAGGGATTTCCTTTTGCGGCGTTAAAAAATTATAGCATCTGAATAAATCGACTTTATACTTAATATTACATTATTGACTACCATCATATAATACATAGGGAAGTTGGCTCAATTATTAGGTATTCGTTATTAGCATGTCGCTGGTGATCAACTACTTACTTATTTTATTTAATGCTACATTTTTACAGATTTAACGATTTTCTTTACCTAGGAAAACTTTCTGAAAAATTCATTCCAAACTAGAAGAAATTCTTCTATTCCTAGTTCTGAACGTATTCTCTGAAAATGCTAATATTGATTACCAAATAATACCAAACGCTAGACTATTTTAATATGGCCAACTTGCTGGTACCTTAATGTAACACTTGATATTATTTAAAGTTCCTATTAGTTAAGTCTTTTCCCTGAGCTCAGAACTACTCTAAAGTGACTGATTCGTGCAAGAAAAAACATTTTCTCTTGTCAAACACTTTTGCCCTTAAGTTCAAAATTTCTACACGAAAACACGAGTTTTGGCATGGGTTTGATATTTTCGCATACACTCAATTTAACTTTTTGAATCTACCATAAAGTTCAGCACTTTAAACAACGCTAAGCTCCAGTTAGACTTTCAGGCCTTGAAACTGGAGAATTTTTCGGGCTGGTAGACCACCGTGGAAACGACTTTCTTGCAGACGTTTCGCAAGCACGAGTGGCTGGCATTTTCAGAGGTGACCAGCCCGAAAAATTCTCCAGCTTCAAGGCTTGGAAGCCTAACTGGAGCGTAGCGTTGTTTAAAATGCTGAATTTTATGGTAGATTCAAACAGTTAAACTGAGTGCTATGCGAAAATATCAATCCCATCCACGCCATTTCTTTGTGAAAGTTGAAACTGGTGAGTTTTGCAGGCTTTTAGGCCTTGGTGAGAAAGAATTTGTTCTTTGCTTTTGCTAGTCGAGTAAACCACCTCTGAAGATGCAAGCCACTCCTGCCTGCGAAACGTTAGGAAGACATTCTCTTCATTCGACGAAGGTCTGGAAAACTTACCAGTTTGCACGCGAATCTGGGTCTCCGGTTCAAACTAGCTTTCAAGAGTTTGCACGGGAATACTAAAATTGTGCTGTTTTTTCTATTAGCTCAGTTACAAGTATTTTTTTCCGATTGTTTCATTAAATGCCCGTTTAAAAAACTTGTCAAATAAATAATAACAAACAACTGACCAAAACACATCACATTAAAAGAAAAGGAGATTAAAACCATTGAAGTTCCTACCAACTGTATATTACAAAACATACAACAAAACAAACTTAAAATTGTACAAAATATACAGTTCTATTCAGCTACTTCGACTACGATTTGACTTACAAGTGATTTCAAATGGTATTTCCCATAGTAATAAGAACACACATGATAATAAAACACTATTGAGACTGGGTGCAGAGGATTAATATTGTTAATTTCCAATCAAGAAATGAGAATGGTTTCGCCAGTTGGTATTTTACGCTGTAGATAAATGATACATTCCACTTTCCACTTGAAATCCCTTTAAGTTTAACCAAATCATTTATTTGTTTTCGAATCGTTTGCGAAAATAGGGATTTCCTTTTGCGGCGTTAAAAAATTATAGCATCTGAATAAATCGACTTTATACTTAATATTACATTATTGACTACCATCATATAATACATAGGGAAGTTGGCTCAATTATTAGGTATTCGTTATTAGCATGTCGCTGGTGATCAACTAATTACTTATTTTATTTAATGCTACATTTTTACAGATTTAACGATCTTCTTTACCTAGGAAAACTTTCTGAAAAATTCATTCTAAACTAGAAGAAATTCTTCTATTCCTAGTTCTGAACGTATTCTCTGAAAATGCTAATATTGATTACCAAATAATACCAAACGCTAGACTATTTTAATATGGCCAACTTGCTGGTACCTTAATGTAACACTTGATATTATTTAAAGTTCCTATTAGTTAAGTCTTTTCCCTGAGCTCAGAACTACTCTAAAGTGACTGATTCGTGCAAGAAAAAACATTTTCTCTTGTTCAAACACTTTTGCCCTTAAGTTCAAAATTTCTACACGAAAACACGAGTTTTGGCATGGGTTTGATATTTTCGCATACACTCAATTTAACTTTTTGAATCTACCATAAAGTTCAGCATTTTAAACAACGCTAAGCTCCAGTTAGACTTTCAGGCCTTGAAACTGGAGAATTTTTCAGGCTGGTAGACCACCGTGGAATCGACTTTCTTGCAGACGTTTCGCAAGCACGAGTGGCTGGCATTTTCAGAGGTGACCAGCCCGAAAAATTCTCCAGCTTCAAGGCTTGGAAGCCTAACTGGAGCGTAGCGTTGTTTAAAATGCTGAATTTTATGGTAGATTCAAACAGTTTAACTGAGTGCTATGCGAAAATATCAACTCCATCCATGCCAGTTCTGTGTGAAAGTTGAAACTGGTGAGTTTTGCAGGCTTTTAGGCCTTGGTGAAAAAGAATTTGTTCTTTGCTTTTGCTAGTCGAGTAAACCACCTCTGAAGATGCAAGCCACTCCTGCCTGCGAAACGTTAGGAAGACATTCTCTTCATTCGACGAAGGTCTGGAAAACTTACCAGTTTGCACGCGAATCTGGGTCTCCGGTTCAAACTAGCTTTCAAGAGTTTGCACCGGAATACTAAAATTGTGCTGTTTTCTTCTATTAGCTCAGTTGCAAGTATTTTTTTCTGATTGTTTCATTAAATGCCCGTTTAAAAAACTTGTCAAATAAATAATAACAAACAACTGACCAAAACACATCACATTAAAAGAAAAGGAGATTAAAACCATTGAAGTTCCTACCAACTGTATATTACAAAACATACAACAAAACAAACTTAAAATTGTACAAAATATACAGTTCTATTCAGCTACTTCGACTACGATTTGACTTACAAGTGATTTCAAATGGTATTTCCCATAGTAATAATAACACACATGATAATAAAACACTATTGAGACTGGGTGCAGAGGATTAATATTGTTAATTTCCAATCAAGAAATGAGAATTGTTTCGCCAGTTGGTATTTTAAGCTGTAGATAAACGATACATTTCAGTTTCCACTTGAAATCCCTTTAAGTTTAACCAAATCATTTATTTGTTTTCGAATCGTTTGCGAAAATAGGGATTTCCTCTTGCGGCGTTAAAAAATTATAGCATCTGAATAATTCGACTTTATACTTAAGATTACATTATTGACTACCATCATATAATACATAGGGAAGTTGGCTCAATTATTAGGTATTCGTTATTAGCATGTCGCTGGTGATCAACTACTTACTTATTTTATTTAATGCTACATTTTTACAGATTTAACGATCTTCTTTACCTAGGAAAACTTTCTGAAGAATTCATTCCAAACTAGAAGAAATTCTTCTATTCCTAGTTCTGAACGTATTCTCTGAAAATGCTAATATTGATTACCAAATAATACCAAACGCTAGACTATTTTAATATGGCCAACTTGCTGGTACCTTAATGTAACACTTGATATTATTTAAAGTTCCTATTAGTTAAGTCTTTTCCCTGAGCTCAGAACTACTCTAAAGTGACTGATTCGTGCAAGAAAAAACATTTTCTCTTGTTCAAACACTTTTGCCCTTAAGTTCAAAATTTCTACACGAAAACACGAGTTTTGGCATTGGTTTGATATTTTCGCATACACTCAATTTAACTTTTTGAATCTACCATAAAGTTCAGCACTTTAAACAACGCTAAGCTCCAGTTAGACTTTCAGGCCTTGAAACTGGAGAATTTTTCAGGCTGGTAGACCACCGTGGAAACGACTTTCTTGCAGACGTTTCGCAAGCACGAGTGGCTGGCATTTTCAGAGGTGACCAGCCCGAAAAATTCTCCAGCTTCAAGGCTTGAAAGCCTAACTGGAGCTTATCGTTGTTTAAAATGCTGAATTGTATGGTAGATTCAAACAGTTAAACTGAGTGCTATGCGAAAATATCAATCCCATCTGCCAGTTCTGTGTGAAAGTTGAAACTGGTGAGTTTTTCAGGCTTTTAGGCCTTGGTGAAAAAGAATTTGTTTTTTGCTTTTGCTGGTCGAGTAAACCACCTCTGAAGATGTAAGCCCCTCCTGCCTGCGAAACGTTAGGAAGACATTCTCTTCATTCGACGAAGGTCTGGAAAACTTACCAGTTTCCACGCGAATCTGGGTCTCCGGTTCAAACTAGCTTTCAAGAGTTTGCACCGGAATACTAAAATTGTGCTGTTTTTTTCTATTAGCTCAGTTGCAAGTATTTTTTTTTCCTGATTGTTTCATTAAATGCCCGTTTAAAAAACTTGTCAAATAAATAATAACAAACAACTGACCAAAACACATCACATTAAAAGAAAAGGAGATTAAAACCATTGAAGTTCCTACCAACTGTATATTACAAAACATACAACAAAACAAACTTAAAATTGTACAAAATATACAGTTCTATTCAGCTACTTCGACTACGATTTGACTTACAAGTGATTTCAAATGGTATTTCCCATAGTAATAACACACATGATAATAAAACACTATTGAGACTGGGTGCAGAGGATTAATATTGTTAATTTCCAATCAAGAAATGAGAATGGTTTCGCCAGTTGGTATTTTACGCTGTAGATAAATGATACATTCCACTTTCCACTTGAAATCCCTTTAAGTTTAACCAAATCATTTATTTGTTTTCGAATCGTTTGCGAAACAGGGATTTCCTTTTGCGGCGTTAAAAAATTATAGCATCTGAATAAATCGACTTTATACTTAAGATTACATTATTGACTACCATCATATAATACATAGGGAAGTTGGCTCAATTATTAGGTATTCGTTATTAGCATGTCGCTGGTGATCAACTAATTACTTATTTTATTTAATGCTACATTTTTACAGATTTAACGATCTTCTTTACCTAGGAAAACTTTCTGAAAAATTCATTCTAAACTAGAAGAAATTCTTCTATTCCTAGTTCTGAACGTATTCTCTGAAAATGCTAATATTGATTACCAAATAATACCAAACGCTAGACTATTTTAATATGGCCAACTTGCTGGTACCTTAATGTAACACTTGATATTATTTAAAGTTCCTATTAGTTAAGTCTTTTCCCTGAGCTCAGAACTACTCTAAAGTGACTGATTCGTGCAAGAAAAAACATTTTCTCTTGTTCAAACACTTTTGCCCTTAAGTTCAAAATTTCTACACGAAAACACGAGTTTTGGCATGGGTTTGATATTTTCGCATACACTCAATTTAACTTTTATCTACCATAAAGTTCAGCATTTTAAACAACGCTAAGCTCCAGTTAGACTTTCAGGCCTTGAAACTGGAGAATTTTTCGGGCTGGTAGACCACCGTGGAATCGACTTTCTTGCAGACGTTTCGCAAGCACGAGTGGCTGGCATTTTCAGAGGTGACCAGCCCGAAAAATTCTCCAGCTTCAAGGCTTGAAAGCCTAACTGGAGCTTATCGTTGTTTAAAATGCTGAATTGTATGGTAGATTCAAACAGTTAAACTGAGTGCTATGCGAAAATATCAATCCCATGCACGTCAGTTCTGTGTGAAAGTTGAAACTGGTGAGTTTTGCAGGCTTTTAGGCCTTGGTGAAAAAGAATTTGTTTTTTGCTTTTGCTGGTCGAGTAAACCACCTCTGAAGATGTAAGCCCCTCCTGCCTGCGAAACGTTAGGAAGACATTCTCTTCATGCGACGAAGGTCTGGAAAACTTACCAGTTTCCACGCGAATCTGGGTCTCCGGTTCAAACTAGCTTTCAAGAGTTTGCACCGGAATACTAAAATTGTGCTGTTTTTCCTATTAGCTCAGTTGCAAGTATTTTTTTCTGATTGTTTCATTAAATGCCCGTTTAAAAAACTTGTCAAATAAATAATAACAAACAACTGAACAAAACACATCACATTAAAAGAAAAGGAGATTAAAACCATTGAAGTTCCTACCAACTGTATATTACAAAACATACAACAAAACAAACTTAAAATTGTACAAAATATACAGTTCTATTCAGCTACTTCGACTACGATTTGACTTACAAGTGATTTCAAATGGTATTTCCCATAGTAATAAGAACACACATGATAATAAAACACTATTGAGACTGGGTGCAGAGGATTAATATTGTTAATTTCCAATCAAGAAATGAGAATGGTTTCGCCAGTTGGTATTTTACGCTGTAGATAAATGATACATTTCCACTTTCCACTTGAAATCCCTTTAAGTTTAACCAAATCATTTATTTGTTTTCGAATCGTTTGCGAAACTAGGGATTTCCTTTTGCGGCGTTAAAAAATTATAGCATCTGAATAAATCGACTTTATACTTAAGATTACATTATTGACTACCATCATATAATACATAGGGAAGTTGGCTCAATTATTAGGTATTCGTTATTAGCATGTCGCTGGTGATCAACTAATTACTTATTTTATTTAATGCTACATTTTTACAGATTTAACGATCTTCTTTACCTAGGAAAACTTTCTGAAGAATTCATTCTAAACTAGAAGAAATTCTTCTATTCCTAGTTCTGAACGTATTCTCTGAAAATGCTAATATTGATTACCAAATAATACCAAACGCTAGACTATTTTAATATGGCCAACTTGCTGGTACCTTAATGTAACACTTGATATTATTTAAAGTTCCTATTAGTTAAGTCTTTTCCCTGAGCTCAGAACTACTCTAAAGTGACTGATTCGTGCAAGAAAAAACATTTTCTCTTGTTCAAACACTTTTGCCCTTAAGTTCAAAATTTCTACACGAAAACACGAGTTTTGGCATGGGTTTGATATTTTCGCATACACTCAATTTAACTTTTATCTACCATAAAGTTCAGCATTTTAAACAACGCTAAGCTCCAGTTAGACTTTCAGGCCTTGAAACTGGAGAATTTTTCAGGCTGGTAGACCACCGTGGAATCGACTTTCTTGCAGACGTTTCGCAAGCACGAGTGGCTGGCATTTTCAGAGGTGACCAGCCCGAAAAATTCTCCAGCTTCAAGGCTTGAAAGCCTAACTGGAGCTTATCGTTGTTTAAAATGCTGAATTGTATGGTAGATTCAAACAGTTAAACTGAGTGCTATGCGAAAATATCAATCCCATGCACGTCAGTTCTGTGTGAAAGTTGAAACTGGTGAGTTTTGCAGGCTTTTAGGCCTTGGTGAAAAAGAATTTGTTTTTTGCTTTTGCTGGTCGAGTAAACCACCTCTGAAGATGTAAGCCCCTCCTGCCTGCGAAACGTTAGGAAGACATTCTCTTCATGCGACGAAGGTCTGGAAAACTTACCAGTTTCCACGCGAATCTGGGTCTCCGGTTCAAACTAGCTTTCAAGAGTTTGCACCGGAATACTAAAATTGTGCTGTTTTTCCTATTAGCTCAGTTGCAAGTATTTTTTTCTGATTGTTTCATTAAATGCCCGTTTAAAAAACTTGTCAAATAAATAATAACAAACAACTGAACAAAACACATCACATTAAAAGAAAAGGAGATTAAAACCATTGAAGTTCCTACCAACTGTATATTACAAAACATACAACAAAACAAACTTAAAATTGTACAAAATATACAGTTCTATTCAGCTACTTCGACTACGATTTGACTTACAAGTGATTTCAAATGGTATTTCCCATAGTAATAAGAACACACATGATAATAAAACACTATTGAGACTGGGTGCAGAGGATTAATATTGTTAATTTCCAATCAAGAAATGAGAATGGTTTCGCCAGTTGGTATTTTACGCTGTAGATAAATGATACATTCACTTTTCCACTTGAAATCCCTTTAAGTTTAACCAAATCATTTATTTGTTTTCGAATCGTTTGCGAAAATAGGGATTTCCTTTTGCGGCGTTAAAAAATTATAGCATCTGAATAATTCGACTTTATACTTAAGATTACATTATTGACTACCATCATATAATACATAGGGAAGTTGGCTCAATTATTAGGTATTCGTTATTAGCATGTCGCTGGTGATCAACTACTTACTTATTTTATTTAATGCTACATTTTTACAGATTTAACGATCTTCTTTACCTAGGAAAACTTTCTGAAGAATTCATTCTAAACCAGAAGAAATTCTTCTATTCCTAGTTCTGAATGTATTCTCTGAAAATGCTAATATTGATTACCAAATAATACCAAACGCTAGACTATTTTAATATGGCCAACTTGCTGGTACCTTAATGTAACACTTGATATTATTTAAAGTTCCTATTAGTTAAGTCTTTTCCCTGAGCTCAGAACTACTCTAAAGTGACTGATTCGTGCAAGAAAAAACATTTTCTCTTGTTCAAACACTTTTGCCCTTAAGTTCAAAATTTCTACACGAAAACACGAGTTTTGGCATGGGTTTGATATTTTCGCATACACTCAATTTAACTTTTTGAATCTACCATAAAGTTCAGCATTTTAAACAACGCTAAGCTCCACTTAGGACTTTCAGGTCCTTGAAACTGGAGAATTTTTCGGCTGGTAGACCACCGTGGAATCGACTTTCTTGCAGACGTTTCGCAAGCACGAGTGGCTGGCATTTTCAGAGGTGACCAGCCCGAAAAATTCTCCAGCTTCAAGGCTTGGAAGCCTAACTGGAGCGTAGCGTTGTTTAAAATGCTGAATTTTATGGTAGATTCAAACAGTTTAACTGAGTGCTATGCGAAAATATCAACCCCATACACGCCAGTTCTGTGTGAAAGTTGAAACTGGTGAGTTTTTCAGGCTTTTAGGCCGTGGTGAAAAAGAATTTTTTCTTTGCTTTTGCTAGTCGAGTAAACCACCTCTGAAGATGCAAGCCCCTCCTGCCTGCGAAACGTTAGGAAGACATTCTCTTCATTCGACGAAGGGCTGGAAAACTTACCAGTTTCCACGCGAATCTGGGTCTCCGGTTCAAACTAGCTTTCAAGAGTTTGCACTGGAATACTAAAATTGTGCTGTTTTTTTCTATTAGCTCAGTTGCAAGTATTTTTTTCTGATTGTTTCATTAAATGCCCGTTTAAAAGCTTGTCAAATAAATAATAACAAACAACTGACTAAAACACATCACATTAAAAGGAAAGGAGATTAAAACCATTGAAGTTCCTACCAACTGTATATTACAAAACATACAACAAAACAAACTTAAAATTGTACAAAATATACAGTTCTATTCAGCTACTTCGACTACGATTTGACTTACAAGTGATTTCAAATGGTATTTCCCATAGTAATAATAACACACATGATAATAAAACACTATTGAGACTGGGTGCAGAGGATTAATATTGTTAATTTCCAATCAAGAAATGAGAATTGTTTCGCCAGTTGGTATTTTAAGCTGTAGATAAACGATAGATTTCAGTTTCCACTTGAAATCCCTTTAAGTTTAACCAAATCATTTATTTGTTTTCGAATCGTTTGCGAAAATAGGGATTTCCTTTTGCGGCGTTAAAAAATTATAGCATCTGAATAAATCGACTTTATACTTAAGATTACATTATTGACTACCATCATATAATACATAGGGAAGTTGGCTCAATTATTAGGTATTCGTTATTAGCATGTCGCTGGTGATCAACTACTTACTTATTTTATTTAATGCTACATTTTTACAGATTTAACGATCTTCTTTACCTAGGAAAACTTTCTGAAAAATTCATTCTAAACTAGAAGAAATTCTTCTATTCCTAGTTCTGAACGTATTCTCTGAAAATGCTAATATTGATTACCAAATAATACCAAACGCTAGACTATTTTAATATGGCCAACTTGCTGGTACCTTAATGTAACACTTGATATTATTTAAAGTTCCTATTAGTTAAGTCTTTTCCCTGAGCTCAGAACTACTCTAAAGTGACTGATTCGTGCAAGAAAAAACATTTTCTCTTGTTCAAACACTTTCGCCCTTAAGTTCTAAATTTCTACACGATCCGAACACCGGTTTTGCAACTGATATGACTGTAAATTTAATTTTAAATTAAATATAATTTAAGTTCATAGCCAAAACTGCAGGTAGCAACAATTACACATACAAACTGATGATGATGGTGGAGAAAGACACCGGAACGATTTTAAAATAAAATAATAAACAATTAATTGACTGAAACCCAGGAATTTTATTTTAAATGTAAATTTAACAACAATTTTAGTCGATTTCAAACGGTTTATTTTTAACTCAATCAGAACAAGTAACTCTTATTAAGACTTGGAAAATTATGCACTATTTTAACAACTGAAGAAAAGTTTGAGAATCTAAATAACTAAAAAAAATGGTGCTAGCTACTAAAATTTCGTTTAATAAGGTTTTATTGCTTTGGAACTGCAGAGTCTGTTTCCCCAACCAAATTGGGTTCTTAAACTTCCAACCATTGTAAACGTTTCTATGGATGTGTACCATTGATCTAATAAAAACGTATTTAAAAATAAAACTCCTTAGAAAAGAAATTTGTGCCGCAGTTACATTTTGCTTAAAAAAACTGATCAAAATGTACTGGACACAGCCTGATGATGCACACCGTAAATAATGCAAATCTTTTTAATGCTTGATACTGTATCAAGAAACAGCAATAGAATTAAATGATTAAAACATATGACGACTTGCAATTACAAGCTAAATATGCATTATAAAAACGAAAGAAAAGGTTAATAAGTATTGTAAAATGAAAAATAATAACTAGATAAAATATTCAGTCGATGATAGATCCGTCACACAACTAGCTAAAATCCATTGAAAACACTAAACTTCAGCTCGGCTGCGAACTGTGCCCAAAAATGTCCTGCTCTCTTTCCCGTTCCCTTCGGATTACCATCTGGAAAACAATCGACTAATTTTAGAACGTTAAATAGAAGAATTCCATCGGCAAGAACTCATTAATTGCCTGTATTTGTGATAAAACAATAGACTAGAGTAACAAATCCCATCGTAATTTGCAGTTTTCAACCTGAAATGCCTGAAGAATCAAATTTAATTGCAAGCTTTAACAGTAGTAGAAATTTTGGTTTGATTATACAAAAAAGTTTCACTGTTTTTTCAATCAACGCTCTTATCTCCTGATTCAATGCACATATTCAAGAGTGCCAGCGAAGAATCTATGAAAATGCGCCCAACTTATCGATCAACTAAGCAAGTGACGTGAAAATAATTATCTAAAAAGGATGCATAATGCACCGTCGATAGTCCATCTAGTACATGCACAATAGGCATGTGTATAGTCCATGCTGCAACTGCATTCTGTTTATATCAGTTACTAATCGCTTAATAACTGATATGTCCCCAGTTCAATCGGGTAGAACAGATACACAAACATGCAAATAAAAAACTAGTTTCGATGAAAACGACAACCGCGAATGAGCAAATTCAATCCGAAAAGCAGTAATAAAATTTCCAAGTAGCAGAAGTGAAATGACAACACCAAAAGCTCCCCGGTGCCAGCCAATGAATATTAATTAAACTTGTGCCTATATCGCACCTGTTGCGAAGAAGTGGAATGAGAGGAGCCGGGGCGCTCATAGACGGGGTAGGGCTGCGCCCGAGGGGGCGCCGATCTGCCCCCGATGTCGGCGCACTGCCTGAGTAAACCATTGTTGGAGTAGATCGCTGCTGGAGAGTGTCTATAAAAGTAACTCGAATTATTAAACCACCGGCAATCGCTAATTTGTATCCATCATTTTCAGCTTCAGCTCCTATTTAATCCTGGAAGTTTCTACGTTTTTAAGTTTTTAAAGAAATTATTTTTTCAACGGTCGTTGGTTTACTGCATTTTCAGTTTCAGTGGGATTTGGGCAACGTTCTAAGTCAGTTTCATTTGTAAACTTGAGATGCTTTTAATTGCACAATTTTGTTTTGTTTACAACATTTTACATAAAATATCAAGGATTTGGTTTAATTAAAATAATAATTAATTTAAGTAATAATAATGGTTTGATACATTCATTATTTTTAGTCAAAACATACGTGTATCTCCTCCCAATAATGCCGTAAAGTCCGTATTTGCTTATAATTTTAAGTTTGTTCAAATTCAATTTACATTTCTGACTCCTGTGTCGTTAAGAACAAATGTTTTCTCGTGAATTGACTTTATTAAATTGGCAACAGAAAACGTTATCATCTTATAAACATTTACCTTACGTTTGGACTAGGCTGTCCACTTCCCACAGAATCTCGGTGCGAATTCGGCGCGTAAGCATCTGGAGGTAATCCATTTTCTACAGGCACAGGTAGAGAACTTTGAGGATAGCGATCGTAAGATCCTGTACTATGTCTCGATCTCGGCATATCACTATGACTAACCGGAATACTCGGATGAATGTTGTTCACTGAAAATTGCAATTTTATGTTACATACATTCTGTCAATTTTACTTTAGAAGTGCGACTCAAGAGGTAGTAGTATATTTTCCTTTCATGATTTCTTAATGATATTAAGAACCGATATGGACCCAAAACCGGAACGGAACTGTTTTTTTCCTTGAACCGGAACCATAACAGAACCCATATTTTATATTAAGACATTGTTAGGTGCTGAACCGGAAGCGCAATATTTTATTTCGGATTTTTCGGTTCTGCTTGTAACGTTTGAAAGAAATTACTGTAAATTTTACAAGCAAATGAAAATATAATCATTTACCCTCCTGCAAATGAATATGAAAATACGTTTCTGTTCTGGTGAGCCGCAGTGTCACTGTTAATGTGCCGACAAAGGGTCGGTACTTCTTTTAGTTAGTTCCTGCAATCGTTTTAATAGTTGGCGACGCGACGCCGTCAAAGGGAGAAAATATAAGCGAAACAATAAGGTAGTTTTAGACGACAGTCAAGTAGAAAAAGCAAAAGCACATTTAAAATCGTTATGGACTAGACTGATGTTCTTAAAAGAGTGCAATTCTTCTAATTGTAAATCTGACCCTGACCAACACGATATGGAAACGGAATCATCTAGTTCTTGATCAAGCGATGAAATGGAAGCCTTTTTGAGGCATAAAGATTCAGAGCACAAATTTTTAAAAGGAATTAATCAGCACGAATTTTCCTCACAAGGTTCATTTGTAACCCTTAACAAAATTGAAAATATTTTAAATTCATATCAGATGGAACAAAGCCGCATACGCTTACCGAAAATTTAAACGATTTTTGATTTCTGGAAGAAAAAGAATGAGCTTAATCCCGAGTGTATAATCCTTGCTCAAGTATTATTAAGCGTACCAGCAACTCAAGTTAGTGTTGAGAGGTTATTCGGGGGGACTCAAATTTTTGTTCCCGCCTTCGAGGTCAAATATTAAAGAAAACATTTTAGAGGAACAATTATTTGTGAGGACCAACCGACTTTTCAATCGTAAAGAACAAACACCGTACGTTTATACACTATTTTTAAAATTCTTTTTTAAGTTGAATTATTTTAGTTCTTCGATCACCAACAACGAAAGATTTGAAATTGGAATTTTGGACAAAAGCAACTGCTCAAAAGATGGTGAAGAGTGTGAAGACATGAACCAGGAAGAACAATCTTTAAACGGAAATAAGAGTGAAAGAAGAACGCGCTAAAGCCAGAAAATTCATTAACAAATTAATTCTCAAAAATACGGTTCAAGTAATTTTTGTATCTAATATTGTATGGGGTTGCTAGTCCTCCTACCCCCTACCATACAACCAGCCGAAGTACCGTATGAAGCAGTGGATGGTTTGCTCATCTTTTATCTTGTATAATACAACAAGCAAGGAAAAAGGTCGTGAGATTCCTAATTAGAGTAGCCTTTATCTTTGTCCTCGTTTGTGGTTATTTATCGATTTTGGAAGCGAAAAAAAACCGGAACCGGAGCGGAACCGAAGTTTTTAATTTTGCCTTGGACCGAAACCGGAACGGAACAGTAATTTCGTTTCGGTCCGGGTCCTTGCTTAATATCCTCAAATCCTCCATAGTGAAAAAATGATAATTACATAGTTAAAAAGTTAAATTAAATGTTTTAAAGTGCCCTATTTCTATACAATGAATCCGCTTCAACCATATAGATCTTATCTATATCGCCGTTTGTATATTGTTTATTCTTATTATTTATATGTTTTGTATATTCACAAGAAAATATCTTACCTGTGTGTGATGATTGTGGCGGAGCAGCGGCTGGCTGCCCAGTAAGGGGAATAGCTAGCCGAGCATTAACCGCCAACAAATGATCTCTTCTCTGAAGCAAAGAACTTACATGATCCTCCAAACGAACATTCTCCGCCCTCAATTGATGTAAACATGATAGTAGTGACGCAACTGCAATATAACAAGTGTTGACAGGAAAATGTGATATTGTCAATGTTCATAAAAGAACAATCGGGTCTGCAATAATAACGCTTCGGGGGACAACAATATATGTCCAGCAAAACCATTGCTAAATAATAAATAATGGAGTAGGCAGATGTTCTTTTCGTGAACAATGCTGGATGATGTTCATTTTATGCCAAGAACTGACTGCAAACACACGCTAACCAGCACTAGATAATGAAATATACGTACTATCAAAATGTTGAGCTTGTTCCATAAGAAACTGTGAGCCCTGCTCCCATTGTCGCTCTAAAAGTTGATCCAAGGTTTGCGGTATTGCGCCACCACCACCACCAAGCATTGAAGATAACCCACTACCTCCTGAAGCTGTACTCGAACCGGTACTGCTTGCTCTCGTCTATGATTAAAAAAATAACACAATAATATAATCAAACAATAGAAAATAAATCATGTGCTTACCGATTGAACAATGCGATGATGTAATTGTGGCCCCATTAGGTTTTGACTTGCATCGTTTGAGTTATTGTAAATGCTATGCGCTTCAAGTTCATTACTTAGGTGGTCAGTCATCTTCTGATGCATATTTGAGGTAGGATTTAGTTGATTGCCTAACATATGAGGCGCCGTAGTAACACCATTCTGAAACCTAAATAATACATAAATTACTGGCCTATGAATTCAAAGGTGCAACTCACATTTTAACTTCTTTTTTATCCTCCTTGGCTATCGTTTGTATTACATTGACTGCCGCCGGAGCACTTTTGCGACCCTTCATTCTACCTCTGTTTTGCGTATTGGATGACGCTCCTTGACTCTCGGAACTTGGACTACTTGGAGGAGAATCTTTAATTTTATCCTATAAAAGCAACCGTAATTAGTGAAAAGTGACCGAAGGTCTCCAGGCCACAAACCTTACCTGTGATATTGCAGCAAAAGCCCCTGGTTGGTGTTGCTGCTGTTGTTGATGAGATAATATGGCAGGAGGTGAAGATGATTGCTGCGTTCGGATAGATCGTTTTGGCAGTGTCGCTGGAAGTGAACTGGTAGCCAGATTTGAGGATTGTTAGTGCAATTTCCGGTGCTATTGCGCTTCTTGCCCCGGGTAGTCCGGTCAGTCTTTTCGTGAGATTGAGATCTGCAATAATCGGGTTTAAACAATTCGAATTTCAATACTAAATGAGTTGTTATATAAGGTTTTATTATAAGGAATTGAACCTAATTAAAACCACATTGGCCATTTAAAATGTCTATGTTTAGCCCATTTACTTCTGCAACCTCAGGGCCTGGTTTTTAACAAAATACTTAAGTAAATGATTACAAATATCTATTGTCCATTTTCCATATTTGATTACTTAAACAGTGCCACAGAACAACAGGGTACAAGTTTTGTGCACAATGCTAAGTCAGTGTCAGTCTATGTGTAACATGTATTTAAAATATTTCACTCAGTCTAAAACAGAACATACACACTGGATGAAACTTACAATCACAACTGGTCATAATTAAAATGCAAAAATTATTTGTTAAAATGGTACTATCGCTCTTCTGAACAACGGTATGTGGCAGATAGAAAAACTACGTTTTTGCTTTCTTGGCTGTCGGCTATTTTAACCTTTGTAGATATTTATTTAATGTAGTTTCGGTTTTTGTTGACTTTCGTACGAATATAGTCATTTATATTATCAGGTTGTTACACGCAGCTGGTTTTTTGATAACTTTTTAGTCAAAGTAATTTTAATGTTCTGCTTTTCTTTATCTAATAAAAGAACCTTTATGCGGTTGGTCCCATAAGCACATGAGTAGTAGTAAACATCTTTATTTCTAAAAAAGGCTATCGACCTATCGGTCTTTCTGCCCTTGTTTAATACATGTAGTCTTAATCTAAATAAAAAACAAATATGAAAATTCTCTTATTCTAGGTTAACAATATTATTAAATAAAATTCCAAAAAAAAAAAAAAAAAAAAAAATGGGTTTTGGGGGTGTCTTATTCGTGTTATTAGTCTTAGTGCAATTTGTTCTGTTCTTTGTATATAACGTTTTGTCCTTTCTGTTCCGTTGGTCATGAGTATATGTCCATAGTCTAGCAAGGGTCTACAAATAGCTTTATATATTTTGGTGGCGGTGTTTGTGCTAATTCCTCTGTCTTTATAGGTTAGTGATCGGAAGTGTTTTGTTCTCTTTATTGTTTCTGCCCTGATGTTTCGTATGTGTTTAGTGAATTTAAGTTTGTGGTCAATTGTGATTCCAAGGTATTTTACGTCGTTTTTTGGTTGTGTCGTTTGGCCGTCTGCAGTTATTGTAGGGGAGTCAGCGTTGAGTCTGTGGTTTGTGAGCAGAAGTTGGTTTTTTGACGCGTTTGGTGTTAGTCTCCATTTATAAAACCATGTCATTGTGTTGTTTGTTAGTGTTTGGAGTCTTTGAGCTGCTCTCTCAGTAGTTTTGTCATGTACAGTAAGTGCCGTGTCGTCTGCGTATTGTAATATGTATGCCGATCTGTCGATTTGATTTTTGTCTGGTAAGTTGTAATTGTATATGTCATGGCAGTATACATTGTAGAGAAACGGTGAGAGCGGGGATCCTTGAGGGAGCCCTTGTTCAGGGGAAAAAGAAATGACAGTGTTTTGTCAATTCGTTCTTGCAGTTGTCTGTTTTCTAGTAAGTTCTTTATGGTGTGTAGTAGATATGTTGGTGTGTGTAGTTTGTATAGTTTGTATAGTAAGCCTCTATGCCAGACACTGTCAAAAGCCTTGTTAATGTCCATAAACAGGCAAGCTGTCTTTCTGTCAGTTAGGTGGGTAGTTTGTATATTGTTGGCCAAAATAAAGAGCGGATGAACAGTCGAGTGATGCTGTTTGAAACCAAATTGGTAGGTAGGTATATATTTTCCAATCACTTTTTCAAGCCGCTGCTTCATTATGTATTCAAAAATTTTGCTTAGTACTGGAAGTAGTGTAATTGGTAATAAGTGGTTAAGCACATGATTAAAAAGGCATTGCGATATTCTCTGGCTCAAAAGAAGACAATCTGACGTAGCTTTTATTAAGAAAAATTGTCTGGCTCCTCTCCTATTGATGGCAAAAGTTTTTCAAAAAAATGATGTTTTGAAATATGGGGCAAATTGATTGATAGGGCTATTAATTTTAATGAAACTAGCTGGGAACTTACTTATAAAAGTAAGTAAAACTCATATTTTGTGTCAGATTACAAATACCACCAGAACCAATGTGATAGATGTAATAAACTGGGTCTTTTTTCAGCTGTCTTGAAAAAGATCCAGTTGGAAAATTGCGCAAATGTTTTCGTTGGAAATGAGAGAAACACCTGAAGAATTGTAAGAACGTTGACGCGGTTTTGACAAACACGATCGTGGATGTTTTAGTTTGTTGAAATTGTTTGCAGAACCGTGGGCGAAGTTAGTAAAATCTCATGGAAAATTGGTGTTTCAATTCGGGTGTCGCCGATTGTGTTGCTAAAATAAACATTGATGAAAAACTAACAAAACTTAATTCATAACGGACAAATCAGTTCTTCTGTTAGCTTGTGTTATATATCATGGAAGTTGGGTTTGCTTCGTACCTTTTTCGCCCATTATCTGAGCAATCTGAGCTTTCTCTTATAGAATGTTTGCAATTATACATCGTCTATTGTTACTTACGCTTGATTTTAGTAGGATCTCATCTGGTTTGCCGTACCGTAATGTACATATTTTTCATAAAAGCACTGGGACCAGTAATCAGGCCTTGTAAAACGATGGCTGACCACATATGCGAAAAACAATCGACATCCTTGGTCTAGCATTGTTATCAAACACAGATTTTAACATTCGTGTATTTGTGCTGGGCGGATTTCGGATTGTTTTGCACTCGAAGCCTTTTCCTTGATTTTCATATGTTCTTAATATTATAATATCTTTTATAAAGCGCGTTGTATTACGCTTGAAATATGCCTACTATGTTAACGTACGTAACCGATAAGCGCTCCGTTGATGTATTGATTAGAGCAGAATCATCACTCTTTTTTCCTCCGATATCTGCAATTTTATGTATTTTTTATCAGCTGACCAATACCTTCAATTCCCCATAATAAAACTCAATACAAATAATAATTATAACTTACCTGGTTCTTTTGGCAGTAGGTACTTCTTGAATTGTCGATGGTGTATCGAGTTCCAATTCCATATCGACTTCAGTATTAATCGAATCCGGCTGCTTATCGAAAGTGATTTTTAAACCACCCCCGCTCATTTCGGAATTCAGCAGTCCCTGCGAGCTGTTGTTTGAAGGCATTATTACGTTATCTGCAAAGAAAAATTACTGAAATAACATCGATAGATACACCTTTAACAAAGTCAATAATTAATAGTAAATAGGAGTTTTCAAAACTGTACGAACTTAACAAAATTTTAAAAAAGTTGGATTTTCGCGGTCACTGTGTGAAACTAGTGAGTTTTTCGGCCTTTTGAGCGTTTCTCAACACACCTCTGAAGATGCAACATACTCGTGCTTGCGAAACGTCAGGAACAAAATAATTTCCGCGGCGGCCTAAATGCTCGAAAAACTCACCAGCAAACGGTTTTAGTTTTGCTTTTAAAGCTCATGCCAGTAAGATGTCCTGTAGATCGAACTGTCTAATCGAAGAACCGAATATATTTTTTGGTACATTTAGTTTACAGACACATGTAATGTCCTACCATCTTGGTTGGTTATTTGAACTATCACAACTAGAAGGATCACATATAATAATACTGTATACTTGCTGGGCGGCAACTAGAGACAGCACTGTGCCCATCGCTAGGATTGAAGACGTAAAAGTTTGCTAAATTTCTTCCCCTCTAAATATTTTTCTTGCGGCAAGATCAATCGTCTCTTTGGGGACGCCGCAACCCTTTGCGTATGCAAATGCCGACACTTCACAGCGATCCACACTTTACCGCCAGCTGGGAGTGGAAATTTTTCTTCGCTGGCCGGTCCGAGTTTCACTCTTTCATTTTTTTAGTGTGTGTATAAATTTGCTCGGCATAAAAATTACTCAAAATCACATGCAAAGTACATGCACAAAACACTTGGTACATTTGGTTTTCGATTTATTTGAATGTTAAAGGTTTATAAAAAAATATTGCAGCGATTGCTAGGAATATTCGACTAAAACTTCTAGAATAGCATTCTAAATACAACCCTAAATTAACGAAGATTTTGCTACTGAATAATAGTTCTTATAACTTCGAATAATAAATTCTAATGGTTGTGTATACTTGTCAAATACCTGAATTGCGTCGAGGTAAACCTATGGTTTTCCCTGGAATTAATCGTTTTTTATCAGTTATCTAAATTTATTTGATAAGAATTTTTTCTTTCATTTATTTAGCTACTTCTTTTAATGTAACTAAACTTGCGTGCATAGAAATCGGCCCACTGTAAACTTTTGACTAACTATATTTTTTTAAAAAGCTATTCATCAGATCATAAAAAGAAATATGCTGTTTGAAAGACAATTTAATATGCTTTAATGTGAGTAAAAATTTATCAAGAAGACTTGTGGTTTATATGCGTAGCAAACGGTAAACAAATGAAACGTGTTTATGTGGTGATTGTAACGAAAATATTAAAATTATTGCGTTTGCAACTGAAATTTACATATTAATTCGTTTTTCATAATCTCAATAGTGTTTAAGTGTGTTAGTTTAATGCATACTACACCACAAAAAGCCGGCCAAGTTATCGCTTTAATCGAAAATGTACTTAGTCAGCGAGCTGTTGCTAGACAATTGGATATAACACGCGCAGCGGTTCGAAGATTGTGCAAACGTTATGAGGAGACTGGATCCAAAAGGCGATTTACAACCGCTCGCGATGACCGCTTTAATGTATCAACAACATTAAGAAATAGTCACCTTAATGCCGTTCAAGTGCAACGACTGCTCCGTGAGGTGCGAGGAGTGGCTATTAGTCAGTGGACAGTAAGACGAAGACTGCAGGAAAATAACCTGACCCCTAAAACACCTGCGATTGGTCCAAAACTTACTCCAGCTCATCGGCAAGCACGCCTGCGTTTTGCACGGGATCATCTGAATTGGACGTTGGAACAATCGGGATCTGTTCTGTTCTCATATGAGACCAGAATATGCCTCCATGGAAGCGACCGAAGAAGGAAAGTGTACCGAAGACTAAGGCAGCGATTTGCAGATTGCTGCTTTGAAGAGCGGAGTGCTTATGGAGGTGGTTCCTGTATGATCTGGGGTGCAATTTCTATAGGAGCACGAACCGACTCTCAGTTCATTCGTAGGGGCGACCGTGTTCACGAAGAAGAGGTTTAACGGCTGTTAGATATATCGAGGAGATTTTAGCAATTCATGTGCTACCTTACGTCGACTACATTGGAGACGAATTTACCTTTATGCATGACAATGCCAGGCCGCACACCGCAAGAATCGTGCAAGATTACATTGCAGAAGTCGGTTGTCGGGTTATGGAGTGGCCAGCATACAGTCCTGACCTAAATCCGATCGAACACTTATGGGATGAGCTAAAACGAAGAATTCGAGCTAGACTTCATACCCCAAACTCGATCCCAGAGCTTATTGTTGCAGTAGAAGAAGAGTGGTTTAACATTCCTCAAGAAACAATAGCAAACTTGATTAGATCTATGCCTAATCGTATGAGAGAAGTTATTAGGGAAACAGGTCATACCCATTATTAAAAAATTAAGTGTTAAGTGTTAAATTGTCAATAACCCTATTTATGTTAATAATAAAAAAGCTTAATTTGCTTAATGCATTAATTTCACTATGTTAAACATAGTATACTCAGAATAATTTTTACTCACATTAAAGCATATTAAATTGTCTTTCAAACAGCATATTTCTTTTTTTGATCTGATGAATAGTTTTAAAAAAAAAATAGTTAGTCAAAAGTTTACTGTGGGCCGATTTCTATGCACACCAGTGTAGGTTCAACTGTTCTGATATTTCTTGCTCAGCCTCTGGATTAATGTATCGACTAGTTTATCGTGAAGCTGCAAAATACCATCTAGATATGTGGCAAAAAGCCTTTTGCTTGGTGTTTCTAGCTGAAGTGTCATTTTCCTCCCGATCTGGGAGCATTGTATCGATTTTTAACCTTATGGCTTTCTAGAGTTATTAGACTGAGCTCTGCTGATCAGTTTCCTTTTAGGATCTTTTCTTTGTATTTATCACTCTCTGGATTTTTTTAAATAGTTTGTTGCAGTCCATATCTCTTCACTTTTGTGATTTTATTCCATTCCATTTGTTGAATAGCAATAATTCATTATCTCGATTAAAGTTCCCACTATCAAAAGAGATAGACTTTCGAGGTCATTCCTTGAAACAAGTGGGTTTTTAGGCCGTCGTTCGGTAGAATTTCTTCTTGACGTTTCGCAAGCACGTGCGGCTTGCATCTTCAGAAGTGGTTTGTTTGAACGCCATCAGAACAGTGTAAGCGTTCAAGCAAACCACTTCTGAAGATGCAAGCCGCACGTGCTTGCGAAACGTCAAGAAGAAATTCTACCGAACGACGGCCTAAAAACCCGAAAAACCCACTTGTTTCAAAGTTCCAACTGTTCTACTCTTTTGATTGGGTTCTTGACTCAGCTTTCTAAATGTCCAAACCTTATCTTAGAAATTAAACTGACCAAACTGCACTTTTGCACAACACCGGTTCAATAACTCATTTTTTACATATGTGTGGCAACTGTGAACTTTGATAAATATCTTATTTTCTTAACATTTCTTTCACTCTCTTCATCTAGTTGAATACATAATCTACATGAACTTACCAGATAATACTGGAGTTACTGATGAGCCTTTTTCTGGCGTATTGACCCTATTTTTCTCTGTTGCAGCAACAGCAAAGGGCATAACAGCCAAATGGTTTGCGGGATTAGCCACCAGAGGATGATGAGGACTTAGGCTCGTGTTAGCTAAGGGCACTGATACCACTAGAGACTGGTGTGGTTGATGAGTTTGAGCCTAAAATTCATTTTTTTACTTATGTTCAAATAGATATTTTTAATGTTGTGGTTACTTGAGCGATTTGAATAATCGAGGGCGTAGACACGGCTGCTGGTGCAGCCTCACTATGGGCGGTTATGTCCGTCGTGGTGATTGTACAAGGTGAACTGATTTTGGTTGTTGATATGGACGTTAAAGCAACGACCGGTTGATTGGAGATTATCAATTGAGTTGTGTCTAATTTTATCTAAAGAATGAATTAACGGAAACACATTTTAACATTTTGTAAATTTCACTGCAAAGAAAAGCACACGCTTAGTCAGCTAAAGTTGCGTAGACTTTAATTTCAATTTTACTGGGGCAAAAAACTACAATAAAAAAATAATACCCTTTTCAGTTTGTCGGCAGTATTTTCTACAGTAGGTGCACAGTTTTTCTTGTCCGTTTGTGTTAAGAGTTGGACACTTGTGGTCGGCACAATAACGTCAGCAGCTGCTCCTGCACTAACAACAACACTAACTTCACTTTGCACTGGTGTAGGCGTCCTTGAACTGCCTTTGCGTCTTTTTACACTTTTCGAGTCCTTATCTTTTGATTCTTTGTCAGATTCCGAAACTGAGTCACTTCGAATGTCTTTTTTTTCTGACTTCTCCGAAGTCGAAGAAGATGAAGTTAACGTTTCCTCAGCTTTGCCAGTCTTTGAGCTTGCCCTTTTATCACTAGATCTTAAGAAAAATCATACATTAATTTAACTATGTACAATAGTAGAATATAATCACTGTTCATACCCTTTATGATTGCTATGCACAGTCTTTAGTTGAGATGAACCTGACACTTTACTGGAAGTGGAAACTTTTGACGTATTAGTCTTTCCTCCTGAGCCGGACTTTCGCTTGCCTACCGCCTGCGATGGGCTGGTCTTTATGGAACTTCCTGCCTCCGCCTCTTTTTCAGAGCTTGAATCGGAATTATGGTTGTCACTAACTGGCTTATATGGAGGAATAGTTTTGACGTGGCCGCCTTTCTTCTGCAATATTAAATGCAGCCAATTTAGTATGATAAAGCTTTATTGATGATTGAAAATGTTTTATATACCGGAATATTTATTCATAATTTGTTTGGTACGTTAACTTCAGTACTTAAACGTGTCAATTCAGTTTTGTTTTAATAGAAAGGGCAATATCAACTTATCAGCTTGTTTATTTAGGATAACTCAAAACGATCGGGCATGTATGTGTAAATAGAAAATTTTCAAATCGTTTGTATAAGTTTGGGCGCAACTAGTTTTATCTACTGATGAATGGCAAACATTGTTTAATCCCCTGCATCTAATCAATTCCTTGTATAAAATCACTTTTGATGGCAGGAAATAAAATTAGTTGAAACACTTGGCTGATAAATATCCGGACTATTAGTACACATAAGTTTAATAAAAAATCGTATACCTTTAAAATATTCTGGATCCTTACCAATTTACTATAATGATGCTGGCAATAGCCGCAATACTTGACGTTGTCTAAGTAATTCCCGGCCTCTTCACATAAAAGCCCCAAACTTTGAGCACAAGTTACATGAAACTGCTGTTTACATCCAACGCGATTGCATTGCATACATGCACCTACAGTTGCATTAGCTGGTTTCCCTTTTTCTTCGCAGATATAGCACACCTAATTATCACAATTTTGTACATTGAAAGCTTCGAGGCAATGTTTCAGAAAACTCGTCATTTTTGCGGTTAAATTACCTTGTTGAACCGTTCGGCTGGAATTAAATGCAGCTGAATAGGTTCCATTGTAGACACATTTCCAAACCGGACTTCGGGAATATAAAGCGCGCACACCACGTGGGCCCAACCTTGGTTATCTGTACGTTTGAGGGCTCCATATTTGCTGGGGCACAATTCACACTTCTGTAAAACAAAGCAAATGAAAATATTCAATGTTTTGTAGCGCTAGTAGATTTTCAATTCTTAAAGACCATGTTTCACAATTTAAGCAGAGAAAACTGCCAATTTAGAGCCTGTAGTAGGTGAAGCATATGGTCGCGTTTCACTAATTCAATAACATTCGTTTGCTAGTCGGTTCACTTACCACTTTGGTGGATTTGTCTTGACTTTCGCACTTACAGCAAAACCAAGGGCCTGTTGGGACAGTCACTATACCATAACAGGCTGAAACGCAAAAAGCATTTCTATAAAATTTGTATTTTAATCTGTTGAGACGTTTAAACTTAAGTTTTCCAAATGTGTTTGTCTTTGTATTATTTAAAAACTTGATAAAACACGTTTGAAAATAGTCGATTTTGTACAGACGAATCGTTATTAAATTCGTCTAGATTTGCCTAATGTAAGTAAAGCCTCTTAGCATTACAAAATGGAAAATTTAAATTAATTATACACGTTTGTTAAATGTGCTCTCAAACAAATATTTCTATTGACTCTGGTAAACTATGGCCAAGAAACACGCCTAAATCACTTAATTTCTCATTGGCAAATTGGGTTTCATAAAAGCTTCAGCTTGGGTACGTAAGTATTTAACGTTATATTTATTATTATTTTGTGAAATTTCTTGGGCTTTTCTGATATAGTTTTTCAAATATCCTTGTGGCAATTCGCTATTATCTCAATAACCGTTGATTTCATATGAATTTTACATTGTTGACAATGATTTTTATGTAGTTACAGATTCTTTTATGAGACCTCGTAAAAGTACACAGGGTGTTCCATTTAAAACCATACAACGATTGCAATTTCTTTTGCAGTAAATCGCCACTTTTACCCAGAGTACAGAGTGTCTAGTGCAACAATATTCAGCATTTCTGCATAACGTCCTTGTCATGTATACTATATGAGGCTTTTTTCAGCCTCGAAACGTTATTCATCAGCTGTTATCATATCAGCATTTGTTGGGGGCAATTAAGGGCATAGTTAAGGTAGTTTGTGTGCAAACATTGAGGTTTTGGCAATGCTTGCATGCGACCTGTGTTTAGTCTTACCTTGATGCACCGCAACATAACAAGATTGTCCATCGCAATAAACAAGGGGATTCTCAGTCCAGCCTCTATCATCAGAACACACACAACAGCCTCCTACCATTTCCCTCATAATGCAGAAAAGCCAATTTTGCTAAACTAGCGATCTATTGGCATTCCCACCCCATATCTCCACAACAAAAAGTTGACGTTCATCGCTAAATTCTTGTAATTCCTATAAAAAGATGCGAAAACTGTTGAGTGGGTCCCAAATGATTTATATACATATTGAAAATAATTGAGAAATGAATTCGATTATTAGTTAAGTGTAAACGAGAAAGGTGAGTTGTTTTTAGTGATAAAGCATGTTTAATTTCGCACAGAAATGATCTAATTATGTTTTTTTAATGCAAACGTGCTTGGAACCCCAGCGTCGATGGGGTCCCTAAGCATGAGAGCTTATTAGATAATTTTAAGACTGGAATTTTCAATTGCTCCCTCAAATCGATTGAGAGAATCCTAATTTGACAAAAACTTAATTAAAAGTGTACGCACGTTGATAACAAAAATATAATAAACACTTTTAGAAACAAGAAACCATTTTGTTTTTGTGATTATTTACTTTGGCCTCAAGAGTCATGCGTAACTAACATGGAGTTTTACTGGTTGCCTGGAAATTGTATTTGCTTCAAAATTAACGACAATATAGGAGCAGCCTCTGATGTCATTCCCAAGTAAATAAATCAAGGACCCGGACCGAAACGGAATAACTGTTCCGCTCCGGTTTCGGTCCAAGGCAAAATTTAAAACTTCGGTTCCGGTTTAGAAAATAATTTCCAATTCAGTTCCGTTCCGGTTCCGGTTTTTTCTTGGTTCCAAAATCTATGAATAACAACAGACGAGGACAAAGATAAAGGCTACTCTAATTAGGAATCTCACTACCTTTTTCCTTGCTTGTATTATACAAGATAAAAGATGAGCAAACCATCCACTGCTTCATACGGTACTTCGGCTCGTTGTATGGTAGGGGGTAGGAGGACTAGCAACCCCAGACAATATTAGATTCAAAAATTACTTTAATCGTATTTTTGAAAAGTAATTTGTTAATGAATTTTCTGGCTTTAGCGCGTTCTTCTTTCACTCTTATTTCCGTTTAAAGATTGTTCTTCCTGGTTCATGTCTTCACACTCTTCACCATCTTTTGAGGAGTTGCTTTTGCCCAAAATTCCAATTTCAAATGTTTCGTTGTTGGTGATCTAAGAACTAAAATAATTCAACTTAAAAAATAGTGTATAAACGTACGGTGTTTGTTCTTTACGATTGAAAAGTCGGTTGGTCCCCACAAATAATTGTTCCTCTAAAATTTTTTCTTTAATATTTGACCTCGAAGACGGGAACAAAAATTTGAGTCCCCCGAATAACCTCTCAACACTAACTTGAGTTGCCGGTACGCTTAACAATACTTGAGCAAGCATGTATAACTCGGGATTAAGCTCATTCTTTTTCTTCCAGAAATCAAAAATCGTTTCATTTTTCGGTAAGCGTATGCGGCTTTGTTCCACTTGATAAGAATTTAAAATATTTTCAATTTTGTTAAGGGCTACAAATGAGCCCTGTGAAGAAAATTCGTGCTGATTAATTCCTTTTAAAAATTCTTGCTCTGAATCTTTATGTCTCAAAAAGGCTTCCATTTCATCGCTTAATGAAGAACTAGATGATTCCGTTTCCATATCGTGTTGGTCAGGGTCAGATTTAGAATTAGAAGAATTGCACTCTTTTAAGAACATCAGTCTAGTCCATAACGACTTTAAATATGCTTTTGTTTTTTCTACTTGATTGTCGTCTAAAACTATATTATTGTTTGGCTAATATTTTCTCCCTTTTGACGGCGTCGCGGCGCCGACTATTAAAACGATTGCAGGAACTAACTAAAAGAAGTGCCGACCCTTTGTCGGCACATCAACAGTGACACTGCGGCTCACCAGAACATAGAAACGTATTTTTATAGTCATTTGCAGGAGGGTAAATTATTATTTTCATTTGTTCCTAAAATTTACTGTAATTTCTTTCAAACGTTACAAGCAGAACCAAAAAAAAACCGGAATAAAATATTGCGGTTCCGGTTCACACATTTGAAATATAGTATGTATCATTACCATATATTCCAGAAATCAACACGAAAATAAAAAATATTTTAAAACCGCATAATATTACTATAGCGGAAAAAACTAAAAACAACTTAGCAAAGGAATGTTTCACAAAATTTAAACCTAAAAGTGATAAGTTAAACACACCTAATGTAATATACAAGATTGACTGTTTGAACTGTGACAACGCATACATAGGTCAAACAGGATAATGTTTAAAGAAAAGAATATACGACCATAAATATAGCTTAAGAAAGGTTAACTAAAATGGAACAGCATTAGCACAACATGCACAACAAAAGTTACATAGTTTTGAGTTTGATATCACAAAAATATTAATCAATGAAGACAATTATAATAAGAGAAGAATCCATGAAATGATACAAATTAATAAACATCAGAATGCAATGAATTTTAGATCAGACACAGACAATCTTAGCTCTGTATATCACACACTAATTAAATGAACACATACATACACTAATTAAACCAAATAAATAAAATATGACATTGAAGAATTGCAGAGCAATTGATATTCCTAGAATGCAAAGAAAAAGCGAAATATAAACAGTTTCTTTATTCACTCGCTCGATATCGAACAAAGAAAGTATGGATTTCAATAGCCAGTCAAATGTGAAGGTAGAAACAGCCTTACACGTAAGTTAAATTTAAATCTCTGAACAATAGATTCTAGTCTTTTCTATTGTATTTAATATACTTTTTAATATGTGTGTACTTTGTATTTTAGTATGTGAATTTTGATAGACCTTTTTTTAAATTAATGATGACTGTGAATGTGTATTTTAGACAAACTGATGATGGTGGAGAAAGACACCGAAACGAATTTGTGACATTTTAAATAATAAACAATAAAATTGACTGGAACCCAGGAATTTCTTTTGGATTAAATTGAAATACAGTCAGGAAAATATACACAGTAATTTATCCATTTTAAATTTTTTTTTTTGACAGAAAATTTAAATAATTTAATTTTTTATATTAATTTAAATAAATTAATAATTAAATAAAATTTAAATTTTTACTATGACAAGTTTCTACTTTTGCACAACATTAATATTTTTTGGAAAACATGCATTTCACGTTTTTTTTTAAATATTTTATGAGTAACATTTTTTCTTAAAATTAATTAGAAAAACGTATCAGAAAAAAATGGTTAGGTATATTGATTTATTTTGTTTTATTTATAACACACTTTATATCTTTTTGTATAATACATTTTCACACACACATTCCCGGTGTCTATTTAACTGATTTCTAGGTAGTCCTTTTGATGCGAGAAATTTCCATAAAAATTACATTTCTTCCGTCACGTTTAGTGCCCCGTGGTCAATCATTAACATAACTTGCATCTCAGTTTTATTCGAATTACTACTAGTCTTATGTTTCATCATGATATTCATATAAATTAAATTAGAGGTATGTTATTAGCTCACTTGTTACTAATCAACATTGGTATTCTGGTATCTGGTAGACCATAGAGAAAATAAAATTATTTTACTTACTCCATCTTGTGATCTTTTCGGAGACAATGAACAATCAAAACGATTGAAAATTTTCCTTGAGGTGTCTTTTGTTTAAAACACGTATTCTATTATTATTAAAATCTTTGTTTTGAAAACGATTTTGTAAAAATTCTCTTCTAAAAAAAGGTTTTAACTCTTTTTATTCCAATATAAAACTATTATAGGTATTTGCTGCCTGTGCTGAAAGTATTAGCTAAATAAGACCAATAATAATAATGAGAATAAATATTTATCAAAAAACGCTACAGTTCAACTTTGGGAAATTGCGAAATTTAGACTTTGGACCATATAAAACACGTCTGTATTTTACAAGTAGATACACTTTTGTCTCAAATATCCAAGCCACTTTAAGGTTTAAAAACCCGATAATACATTATTGCATTTGAAAACATATTATTTTAAAGCAAAATAAGTATCATAAATCCGGCAAGGTCATATTTAAATTAATTCATAGCACAAAAAAGGCAAAAAGCATCGCTTGCGCTCTTCGTTTTTTAATTTTTTTGGCACCGTCTGGTAGACTGATATTTGCATTTGCCATTACATTGGTTATCAGTTTGTGGCTATTCAAACAATTTAAATATTTAAATCGATTACACGAGCATCAGATATAAATCAAAAGCACCGTTCTTGATCAGAAAAATTTCCATAGTGGACTGTAAGTAAATAAAAGATTTTAAGATAACAGTTCCACTTAAGATTGGCTTGGTGCGATTATTTAGATTTTCAGTATAAATATAATTTACAGGCTCGGCTTGGACAGAGTTTATCAAGAAAGGGGACAATCATGAAGCCGAATATTATTTGGCCCACCAACGAAGATGGTAAGTGAAGCAAGTTTTCTTTAAAATATTAAAGACATTTTAAAATAAAACATCCTCCAGGCTCGATAGAATACGTCCAAATAACCGAAGGTTTACTTCAAGAATCCCTAGAAGCCATGCATAAATCATTTTACATAAATGAAAATGTATGTGTAGCTTTAGGGCTTCCAAATCGTCCAGAATGTTTCCCTGAAATGGATAAATTAGTCAGCTGGGTTGCAGAAGATGGAATATCCATTGCTGCAGTTGATAAAGCAACTGGCAAAGTTGCGGGAGTGGCATTCAACAAGTTGCATGTATGTGTTGAAGATATTTTCACTAAGTGAGCGAAAAGTTACATTTTACTTACCAAACGCTCGGATTATCCTTATCATGCTTCGAACTTGGGGGTCCCTACGATAACACTAATAACGTCTTGATACTTATTATATTTAATAATTTAATTTAATGAATCACTTCAAATCGACCATCAAATTGTGTTATTAATAGTATTTCAAAATTTTCCTGGGTTTCAGTCAATTTTATTGTTTATTATTTAAAATGTTACACCGAAACGTATTTGTAACATTTTAAATAATAAACAATAAAATTGACTGAAACCCAGGAAAATTTTGAAATAAATTGAAGTACAGTCAGGAAAATATACACAACAGTTATTAATAGTTTCAAATATTCCTGGGTTTCAGTCAATTTTATTGTTTATTATTTAAAATGTTACAAATACGTTTCGGTGTCTTTCTCCACCATCATCAGTTTGTCTAAAATATATATTTACAGTTATCATCAATTTAAATAAAAAACTTTCACCAAATTCACATATTAAAATACAAATCACACACATATTAAAAAGTACATTAAGAACATTGGTTTTCAGGTGATGAATCAGGACAAACATGCCTGGGAAAAGACTAGCATCTATTGTTTAGAGATTTAAATTTAACTTACGTATCTAGTTGTTTCTACCTTCACATTTGACTGGTTATTGAATTCCCTATTTTATTCGACATCGAACGAGAGAACAAAAAACTGTTTATACTGTCGCCTTTCTTTGCATTCTTGGAATTGCTCTGCAATTCCTCAATATCAGGTGTTTATATTTCACTTACCTGGTCCAATCAGTTCAGGCATGCGATCATTTAATTAGTGTGTGATACACAGAGCTAAGATTGTCTGATCTTAAAATTCATTGCATTCTGATGTTTTTTAATCTGTATCATTTCATGGATTCTGTCTCTTATTATAGTTGTTTTCATTGATTAATATTTTGTGTTATCGAAATCAAAACTATGTAACTTTGTTGTGCATGTTTGGCTAATGCTGTTTGCATTTTCGTTAACCTTCTTAAGCTATACTTAATGTTCGAATATTTTCCTTAATAAATGATTTAAAAACATATAAACCGGGAAAAAAAGATCTTACTACAAATATTCAAACAAAACTAAATAAAATAATAAATTCATGGCATAAAAATAAATTCATAACGGATAATTTAAAACGAACACTGTCTTGCAACAACGGCCGAGCACCATTTATATATGGCCTGCCAAAGCTTCACAAAGCAGGCCACCCATTGAGACCGATAGTTAGCAACATAAATGCCCCAACTTACCAATTGTCTAAATATCTGTCAGCTGTGTTGAGTAATATATTGGGAAAGTCACAATATCATTAGGGACTCATGGAGTTTCTGTGAATTTATAAAAAACAGAGAAAATACCTGAGAACCATCGCTAATATCACTTGATGTGGTATCGTTATACACAAACATCCCGGTAGATTACTCAATACAGTGCATAAGATAAATGGTCTGAAAAAGGACACACATCATTACCCGAAAATGAATTTATTGGGGCGGTAGAGCTGTGCCTTAAGTCCACTTACTTCCAGTACGAGGCAATTTCTATTCACAAATATATGGAGTAGCTATGGGGTCTCCCATAGCTGCAACAATTGCAAACCTTATAATGGAAAGTCTGGAAGAAAAACTAATACCTGATTTGAATTTTAAGTGTGGATTTTTTAAAAGATACGTGGATGACTGCATAATGTGCCTGCCAAACCAAAAAGTTCAATACACAGATAATTTAATGCATTCCATGAGACCATTAAATTCACCATTGAGGAAGACAAAAACAAATCATTAAACTTTTTGGATATGACGGTTATATATGACGGTAATGGGGAAATAAAAACAAACTGGTACACAAAGGATGTGTGGTTTGGTAGATACTTGAATTACCAATCATATGCACCTATACAATAAAAAAAGTGTTGTAACAGCTCTTACTGATAGAGCGATTAAATTGGCACATTATAGATATAGAACAAAAAATCTTGAAAAAATAAAAAGATACTAATAATGAACAACTATCCCAAAGCTTTCTTCGAACCAATTATAAAACAAAGAATTAATAAAATCTACAATTCAAATAAATGGAACAACATAAATAATATAAATAAGAAAAAGAAGGTGAAATCAAGTATGTATCATTACCGTACATACCAGAAATCAACACAAAAATAAAAAATGTTTTAAAACCACATAATATTACTATAGCGGAAAAAACTAAAAACAACTTGGCAAAGAATGTTTACAAAATTTAAACCTAGAAGCGATAAGTTGGACACACCTAACGTAATATACAAGATTGACTGTTTGAACTGTGACAACACATACATAGGTCAAACAGGCAATATTTAAAGAAAAGAATATACGAACATAATATAGCTTAAGAAAGGTTAACGAAAATGGAACAGCATTAGCACAACATGCACAACAAAAGTTACATATTTTGATTTCGATAACACAAAAATATTAATCAATGAAAACAACTAATAAGAGAAGAATCCATGAAATGATACAGATTAAAAAACATCAGAATGCAATGAATTTAGATCAGACACAGACAATCTTAGCTCTGTATCACACTAATTAAATGATCGCATGCATGAACTGATTGGACCAAGTAAATGAAATATAAACACCTGATATTGAGAATTGCAAGCAATTCCTAGAATGCAAAGAAAAGCGAAAGATAAACAGTTTTTTTGTTCTCTCGCTCGATATCGAATAAAATATGGAATTCAGTACCAGTCAAATGAAGTGTAGAAACAACTATACACGTAAGTTAAATTTAAATCTCTAAACAATAGATTCTAGTCTTTTCCCAGACATGTTTGTCCTGACTCATCACCTGAAAACCAATGTTCTTAATGTACTTTTTAATATGTGTGTGATTTGTATTTTTAAATATTTGAAATTTTGGTGAAAGTTTTTTCTATTTTACAATTGATGATAACTGAAAGTATATATTTTAGACACTATTATGGTGGAGAAAGACATCCGAAACGTAATTTGTGACATTTTAATATAACAATAAAATTGACTGAAACCCAGGAATACATTGGAATGAATTTTAAATAATAAACAATAAAATTGACCGAAACCCAGGAATATTTGGAAGTGAATTAAAGTACAGTCAGGAAAATATACGCAACGGTTATTAATAGTAGCTGGGAAAAATCTCAATTTTCAGCTTATATTGCAGACACTGTTGAAATTATCCGATCAGTCTTTAGGACTTTTTCGGTACTCCGTTTCTAGAACTCTTTTCCTAATTAGGTTTTATTGGAAATTCCTAACGTCTTCAGAGACAAAGGCAAAATTAAGAAAAAGTTCAGTCTTGAACAAGCTTGAATTTTGAAAATGTGCATTAATAATACGACAATGTTAAAATGTCTGCAAAACCTGAGTTTTTTTATTTTATAGGGCACAGATACCCTGGATGTATTAGTAAAGCATCTTAAGTTATGTGAACACTCAGAAGTGCGAAACTTGTTACAGTGGATGTGCGATGTTGAAAAGATATTCGACATATGTGAGCACTGTAACGTGAAAACTGCGATGGAAATTATGTTCGTGGGCATACTGCCCGAATTCAGGAAGCGAGGCATTGCCAAGAAACTGTTCGAAGTCTCCATTAGCATAGCGAAGAGATTGTGCAATGGAAAGGAAGATAAAGTCATTGCGAATGGAAAACCTTTGGAAATCACCAGACCTCCAGAAATAGTGACTGCCATTTGCACGTCGTTTATCACTCACAAGATTGCCGAACAGTTGAAGTTTGAATTAGCGACTGAAATTGGCTTCGATAGGTTTGAGTACGATGGAAGATCGCTGGCGAGTAAAATCCCGCACTCTCAAAATCTCACTTTCGAATTTCTCAGATTATAAACCAATTTAATTTACATCCTTTATTTGCAGGGTTAAATAAACACTTTGGATGATTTTTGTTTGTTTTTGTGCTGTGCCTAGAATATTCAGAAAACGTTAAAACATTTGTTAGTTGAACTAAATTCGGGTAATTTACTGACTAAAAAGAACACTTTAACTTAAAAAAGGATCTCAGTAAGTGAATTGTTACTGCAAAAACGCCTCAAAATATATTTACATAATCAAAATAAACGTCTATCTAAAGCTGCGGCTAACAACATTTATAAAAATATTCTCGTAAATTAGTAGGCAACTTTACACTTTTTTTATCAGATCCAGGCTCTTCTTATTCGAGTCGGTAAAAAACAATCAAAAATTCTGTACAATTAGATAAGACGTAACAATCAGGTAGTTGCTGTTAAACTAAATGGTACAGATTGAATCAAAGAAGAAGGATAGCCAAGATCACATATTGAGGCTTCATCACCAGCAACCAAGTATGGTCGAAAACTTACTAACTCATACTGACCGATGCAGATTGAAAGCCATTCCACATCGACTGTTACAATTTTGTAGATTTCTAACCATGCTAGAATCAAATTTTCCATTATTAGAAGCGAGCAAATTCTGGGGCTGGATATTTACCTTCAAATCGTTCAGTTTCTTCAAATGCTGAACTTTCCGTTAAAATTAAGGACACTTTATCATCTCTAACTGATAGATCGCTCAGATTTGTAGCGATTTCACCTCCAGCCAACCGAAGTATGCTCTTAAATCAATTAATAATTAGTCCCAGTATACATCGAATTGTTTAAGGTAATAGTTTAAAAAATCGCAACAGTTTTTCTCTTTTTTAGTATATTTTCAATTAAACAATTCAGAATTCTTACCTCCAGATCATCTTTGGAAATGCTTTCTAATTGAGACGCACAGTAAAATGTAAAATTTTTAAATAATGGTTCAGACTTATTCGAAAGTCTGGACATTCGAGGACCGGGCACTCCTGATATATCTAGTGCTTCATATGGATCCTGAAGCAAAAGTCCTAGGTAATTTTATGTTTGAAACAAAATATTGAGAATTTTTGTATATAAACTTGCGTGCATAGAAATCGGCCCACTGTAAACTTTTGACTTTAACTATATTTTTTTAAAAAACTATTCATCAGATCAAAAAAAGAAATATGCTGTTTGAAAGACAATTTAATATGCTTTAATGTGAGTATAAATTATCAAGAAGGCTTGTCGTTTATATGCGTAGCAAACGGTAAACATATGAAACGTGTTTATGTGGTGATTGTAACGAAAATAAAAAAATTATCAAATATTAAAATTATTGCGTTTGCAACTGAAATTTGCATGTTAATTCGTTTTACATAATCTCAATAGTGTTTAAATGTGTTAGTTTAATGCATACTAAACCACAAAAAGCCGGCCAAGTTATTGCTTTAATCGAAAATGGACTTAGTCAGCGAGCTGTTCGAGCGCAGCGGTTCGAAGAGTGTGCAAACGTGAGGAGACTGGATCCTTTCATAGGCGACCTGGAACAGGCAGAAGGCGATTTACAACCGCTCGTGATGACCGCTTTATTGTGTCAACAACATTAAGAAATCGTCACCTTAATGCCGTTCAAGTGCAACGACAGCTCTGTGAGGTGCGAGGAGTGGCTAGGAAAATAGCCTGACCCCTAAAACACCTGCGATTGGTTCAAAACTTAGTCCAGCTCATCGGCAAGCACGCCTGCGTTTTGCACGGGATCATCTGAATTGGACGTTGGAACAATGGGGATCTGTTCTGTTCTCAGATGAGACCATAATAAGCCGCCATGGTAGCGACCGAAGAAGGAAAGTGTACCGAAGACCAAGAGAGCGACTTGCAGATTGCTGCTTTGAAGAACGGAGTGCTTATGGAGGTGGTTCCTGTATGATTTGGGGTGCAATTTCTATAGGAGCACGAACCGACCCTGAGTTCATTCGTAGGGGCGACCGTGTTCACGGAAGAAGAGGTTTAACGGCTGTTAGATATATCGAGGAGATTTTAGCAATTCATGGGGTACCTTACTTCGACTACATTGGAGACGAATTTACCTTGATGCAAGACAATGCCAGGCCGCACACCGCAAGAATCGTGCAAGATTGCATTGCAGGAGTCGGTTTTCGGGTTATGGAGTGGCCAGCATACAGTCCTGACCTAAATCCGATCGAACACTTATGGGATGAGCTAAAACGAAGAATTTGAGCTAGACTTCATACCTCAAACTCGATCCCACAGCTTATTGTTGCAGTAGAAGAAGAGTGGTTTAACATTCCTCAAGAAACAATAGCAAACTTGATTAGATCTATGCCTAATCGTATGAGAGAAGTTATTAGGGAAAGAGGAGGTCATACCCATTATTAAAAAATTAAGTGTTAAGTGTTAAATTGTCAATAATCCTATTTATGTTAATAATAAAAAGGCTTAATTTGCTTAATGCATTAATTTCACGATGTTAAACATAGGATACTCACAATCATATATACTCACATTAAAGCATTTTAAATTGTCTTTCAAACAGTATATTTCTTTTTTTGATCTGATGAATAGTTTTAAAAAAATATATAGTTAAAGTCAAAAGTTTACTGTGGCCCGATTTCTAAGCACGCAAGTATTATCGTTGATTTTAGCAACTTTCAGCGTAAGTATAGCACATTAAGATAATACTTGTTACCTTTACCTGTTAATTAAACTATGTTTTCTATATAATTAAGACAATTCAGGCAACTTAAAGACCGCATAAAGAGAGAGTTCATTTTAAGGATATTTAGATAAAATATTCTTGATAGATTATTTGTAATTTTTCGCCCTAAATTATATTATGTGGTTTGAAAGAACATTCATTTCAAATATTAAAAATTAGCTGTATTTTAATTTAAAAAATATTAGGATGAGATTTGCTTTTTCGCAAGTTACTACTACTGTTATAACGTATTGAATGAATGCATTTTCAACTCTTTTACACTGAGAAACAGCCAGGAAGCAATAAAGTAAGCTAATTTTCCCAGTTATTAAACATACCTCAGGAACAATTCGGTTCATTCGCAAACAATCCACCGCCCATTCGTACCGAACCACCCAAATTCCAGCGGCAATTCCCTGCAAAATTTTCGCTGTATGGGAAACTATTTGGCCATTTTCGTCCACCAGCACTATTACATGGGTCACTTGCGGACTGAAAACTTTCGAAGTCGTCATTAGCTTTTTGCGTCCCAATTGCGCGAACACGTTTAAATCCTTATTCAGAATCCGCGACCACATAACACATGGTTTCGACTTTCGTGGACTATCTTGAGATGGTGAGGAGACCACATAGTTTAAAATACTTTTTTGATTCGGTGTCGACGTCAATAATGTGGGTTTTTTCAACGACAGCCTGCAACAAAATTAATCAATGTTAAATTAATCACTGTTTTTTTATAAATATACAAGTCTGGTTACATCACAACACCCCAGAGAATGCCTGTATATTTTCATAAACATTACTTGCCTTGGTGTGAAAACCAGTGGATTGTGATGACTTTGAGTAATCAGTCTGGACGATTTAGTAATGGGTGAACATTCAGTTACTGTGTCATGCAAAACGCTTTCCGATGGTTTAGGATCCGCCAGAAGTTTTCTAGAAAATGATTTGTTGTGCGTTACATTCGAAGCTCTAAAATTGGATGGTTTTTCAGAATGTCTGGCATTCTCGTCCGGAGTGACCAAAAAATCTGTAAGCCTAAAAAAAACAAATAATTAGGATTTTTAAAATTGCCCAAGCGAATAGGTTACCGATCAGATCGATCCAATGTAGTTCCGTTACAATTCGCATTTTGATTGGATTGACTCTCGTCTATTTGATCCTCAAATTCTGGAGGCGGAGGTAAATATATTCCCGATAAATTGTAATCGGCATCGTCATCAATCGCTGAGGCACATCTAGTGTCCTCAAAGGGTTGATTTTCCAAAACACATCTAAACATTGCTTTACATTAGTATTTCAACTTAAGAATTCCTGCTTTCATACCGGTCCATCGAGGTAGATTTTTTCTTCTGTGGGGTGGTTTCTATGATTTCTTCATCACTACTATCTATTAATTTGACTGGGTCTCCACCTCTATTCTTTTGACTCCTTAGCTTGATATTCTCCAAAACAATTACGCTGCTGTGCTTTGAAGTATTACTTTGAGCAGCAGTGAAACTTATTTTCCCAAGTTCCTCTTCAAGTTCTTGATCATCGTCAAAGTCCTGAAACATTTCTTCCCCATTCTCCTTTAACTCCTCTAAAATATCTCTTACGTTGCTGGAAAGCTTCTCACTTTGGGAAGGAAGAATTTCGATATTTCGATCTAATGTGGAAGGATCCGTCATGATTCCAAGCAATTCTTCTGTGAGCCCGATGTTATTTTTATTATGAGAATTAGATGCCGGTTTTTCTCTTGAAACTGTATCTGTTTGTACAAGTGAGTTTGTCTTGCTTGAAAGCCTGAAAATTCAGTTAAATAATTAGAAGTCCATCAATGTGCGATCAGGTAGTTGCCTCATTCTCTTTGACTTTGGAGTAACTGCCGGAGTGTTTTCCACAATATCCATTTCCGTATCACAGGTTCTTGTAGATTTTTCAAATTCTAAAATCTCGTTATCAAATTTGCTAAGATTTTCCTCTAGACCGAAACACTCGGTAAAAATGTGGTCACCACTTTCAGGATCTTTCACGTTTGTATTGGTAACTGCGTCTCTATTGGGAATTGGTGATGGGGTTGCAATATTTTGAACGTTTTTTGTTGTTGTTGTTCCATTTTCAGAAACAGAATCGTACTTTTTCATTACTTCAAGGAGATATTCCTAAGATAAATCAAGATTCATTAAAATATCAAAAAGCACCATTTGAATTCACACGAAATATTTATGCAACTTTTGAGCTGCGAGGCTCGGGAGTTATGAAGAAAGCATCCCTTAAAAAGCCAGCATAAACAAAATTAAAAGCAGGTACATAACTTCCTAAAGTCTTACATCATAATTCATCTTTTGACTGCCCAAAGCAGATTGCGATTCAAGCTGATTTTCCACTGAAGGTCCTGTGTCTACAAACTCAACACTCAGATCTTCTCTTAGAAATTTTCGCTTACTTGGATGCTCCGATTCATCAGACTCACTGTCTGTAGTTTCTTGTCGTATTCTCCTGAATCTCCTAAATCGCAATTAATAACAATATTTTTAAATCCCATACGAATGTGTGAAGTAAAATACACCTTGAATTGGTACTTTCAAAGAAAATTAGTTGTTAAAAAACTGTAATTATCGTAATTTGGTTCAAGTCTGTTTGAAAATGTTGCTTCCCTGTTCATTAGAATTTATTGAATGGTTCAACGAAAATATTGCAATCCTATTTACGCCTCTGACTAAATTATGTACTTCACATTAAGAGCTTCAAACACACCACATACGGAAATGTTTTAATCCTCTATACGTGCATTCATAACCGTTTCTGTGAATACTGAATATCACATTAAATTAATCTGTGAGCGCGTAGATGCAAAACGAGTGATTTTTAGTGGCCATTTGCGATTGCCCTCACGTACATGTATTAAAGCTTCTCCGCACGTGTACATTTGATCTCAAAACCGCATTCAATTTGTTGAATTAATCAAATCTCAGCTTCAAAGCCATTTAAACTTAGTGTTATACCTTTTTTGACTTTTGCTATTGGTGATTTTATTCCCGGACACTTTTTTTGACTCCAAAACATTAGTCACGACCGGACTTTCTAATATCTTATTTTCGATAGATTCGTCCATCGAAATGGGTATTACATTTTTACGTCTAGAATTCCTCAATCTATTTCTCAAAATCTGAAGGGGGGTGCTTTGGATTAATGACTGTCCCGATGATAATTTGCTCTGCGTATCTTCTTTACCACTATTTTTCCCGGTTTTACCTGTAAAATAATTTTAATTAACACTCATTTGCAAATCTTTGAACTGTAACTTAGCTTACTTCCGTGTGGTTGCGAAATGTTTTCGTCAGCTTCAGGAAGTGTTAATAAACATTCTTCATTAGTTTGAGTGGATTGATTAAGACTCGGAACATTACCACTTTGGACTTCAACACTATGAAGCTGTTTGTCAACAGTTTGCACGCATTTATCCACACTTCCAGTTTGAATAACAACTGCTGAATTTATCCCAGCCCCCGTGTTTTTTCTTATAGCTTCTTCTGAACTAATCTCTACAATTCTGTTAGCGTATGTTAGAAGATTAGCTAAAGAATCAGATAGGCCTTTAGAGTTGTCCTGCTTGGCAGCTTTAGCACATGCTTTTAACCTATCGGTTAAAAGACTAGCTATAGTGTGTATATTGTCCAATTCATCGGGAATGGGTGCAACGGGATACAAGGTATTCGTGTTATTCTGTGCTTCAGGGGGCGTTTGAGCTATTACATAGATATTGGCCTCATCAGTGTTAGTCATATTGGTCTCATCAGGCTTTACAGTTAATTTATTGCCTTTCTGCAAGTGCTTGCTTGGTAGGGATTGGTTATTTGTTGCAACTACTGGATGTATCTTTGCCTTAACATTCTCCAAGCCATTTTCTTTTAAGTCTAAATTCTGGTCCCTGTTAAGGACCACAATCATTGTTTTCCGGCTTGATTTTGTCTGGAAATTTTGAAGGACAAAAAAATGAAACAAAACTTATCAAATACGTGCAGAAAATATGTGCATATAACTCAATTCATTAATCGTTTTTCACTATTTTACTTTATGCATTCGTATTATATTATTCTATATTAAGATCCATATTTATTTACTTAAGAGCTTTCAAAATACGCTAATAAGAGCAATAAACTCAAATAAAAAGCCACTATTCAAAGCACCTCAAAAAGCAAATCGCTATATTTCTTTTTAATAAGACTTTTCCGTTATTATAGTATACCTGCCTTTGTTTCTACACGTTTCTTTTGGGCTTCAGCTTCTTTTTTGTCTTTTTCCTCAGCAGATGTATTTTGCTTATTTCGAATAATCATTTTGCTTTTTCCATCACTGTCGCCTTGGTGTATTTTCAGCTGTTTATATCCCTTAGAACCCTTTTTAAGGGTTCTTGTTAAGTTTTCTATTCGATCCCAACCTGAAGAAGATTCAGAATTGTTGGGACTAGTGGACTTTTTCCCTGAGTTCCGTTTTTTGCCCTTTTTGGTCTGTGCCGGCGACACTTTACTAGCATTCTTCGAGTTGGCAGACTCATCTTTGCATATATTCGCAATTCCATCTAAATATTCCAAACACTCGGCCTCCAGTAGTTCCTGGACTACGTTAATTTCGGCCTGAGAATCAAAAAGGCATATCATCAAAGAGGATTCGAAAAATACAAAATACCAAACCTGTCTGACTAGTGCTTCAGAGTTAGTCTCTTCTATAGTATAATTATCAGCTGCATTCATAATTTGTTTCAAGCTTCTGTGGTCATTGCATGGCAGAACTAGGCAGGATTCTTTCTCTTTATTTTCAGTTGGACTTCCAGGGTGTTCTTAAATAGAACAAATCAGTTCAATGATGTGAATGTTACATAAAAAGTATAAAACTGTGTGCAATCGGTGAAAAAAACTAAAAGTTTTTCTAATGCCATTACGTGAAACTAAAGTTACCACCTTTAATAAGATATTCATGAGCAGGCTGATTTTTTTTCATGTACAGCGGATGGTTTTTTTAAACCAAAATACATTAATGGTTGGTTAATTGGGGAAATGGACGGCGGGTTTGTGAGCTCGAGTCGAAAGGTCCAAAAGAATAAATGACTTATTCGGCTGTTTTCACCCCACTGTTCGTCGTGACAAGCCTATAAAATAGCATCTTTTCCCCTTTTCTGATGATAAGATTCCATAAACTTATATCAGAAAGCGCACAAGTTATAGTATAATGCTTATATTTTTCTATGCAAAACAAAGGTCACTTTAGTCGATAGCGCGTTTCCGGTTTTTGTTTCACTCACAAGTACGTTTCGTCCTGTTTTTGTACATATTGGACATATACAGATATTAAAAAAAAACAAAATTTAAAAATATTATCATTAAACAAATTATTTTTGTGAGGGTAGACCACATTCCAATCAAGTGTTAGTTATTTAAGTTTCAATTCTCAGTAAAAAATGGAGAAATTGAATTGTTTATAGCAGGGACCCGGACCGAAACCGATATGAACCCAAAACCGGAACGGAACCGTTGCTTTTTTTTGGACTGGAACCAAAACAGAACCCATATTTTATATGAAGACATTGTTAGGTGCTTAATCGGAACCGCAATATTTTATTTCGGTTTTTTTTTCGCTTCTGCTTGTAACGTTTGAAAGAAATTACTGTAAATTTTGCAAGCAAATGAAAATAATCATTTACCCTCCTGCAAATGAATATAAAAATACGTTTCTATGTTCTGATGAGCCGCAGTGTCACTGTTGATGTGCCGACAAAGGGTCGGCATTTCTTTTAGATAGTTCCTGCAATCGTTTTAACAGAAATTAGTCGATTAATATCTGGTTTTAATAGTCGGCACCGCGACGCCGTCAAAGGGAGATAATATAAGCGCTATTCTTTGCGGCTAGTTGTACCAAAATACAAGATCTTGTATAAATCACAAAATAACAATTTTTTGGTATAAGGTAGTTTTAGACGACAATGAAGTAGAAAAAGCAAAAGCACATTTAAAGTCGTTTTGGACTAGACTGATGTTCTTAAAAGAGTGCAATTCTTCTAATTCTAAATCTGACCCTGACCCACACGATATGGAAACGGAATCATCTAGTTCTTCATCAAGCGATGAAATGGAAGCCTTTTTGAGACAAAGATTCAGAGCTAAAATTTTTAAAAGGAATTAATCAGCACGAATTTTCTTTACAAGGTTCATTTGTAGCCCTTAACAAAATTGAAAATATTTTAAATTCCTATCAAATGGAACAAAGCCGCATACGCTTACCGAAAAATTAAACGATTTTTGATTTCTGGGAGAAAAAGAATGAGCTTAATCCCGAGTTATACATGCTTGCTCAAGTATTGTTAAGCGTACCGGCAACTCAAGTTAGTGTTGAGAGGTTATTATCAGGACTCAAATTTTTGTTGCCGCCTTCGAGGTCAAATATTAAAAAAAAAATTTAGAGGAACAATTATTTGTGAGGACCAACCGATTTTTCAATCGTAAAGAACAAACACCGTACGTTTATACACTATTTTTAAAATTCTTTTTTAAGTTGAATTATTTTAGTTCTTCGATCACCAACAACGAAACATTTGAAATTGGAATTTTGGAAAAAAGCAACTCCTCAAAAGATGGTGAAGAGTGTGAAGACATGAACCAGGAAGAACAATCTTTAAACGGAAATAAGAGTGAAAGAAGAACGCGCTAAAGCCAGAAAAATCATTAACAAATTACTTTTCAAAAATACGATTAAAGTAATTTTTGTATCTAATATTGTCTGGGGTTGCTAGTCCTCCTACCCCCTACCACACAACCTGCCGAAGTACCGTATGAAGCAGTGGATGGTTTGCTCATCTTTTATCTTGTATAATACAACAAGCAAGGAAAAAGGTCGTGAGATTCCTAATTAGAGTAGCCTTTATGTTTGTCCTCGTTTGTTGTTATTTATCGATTTTGGAACCGGAACCGGAACGGATCCGAATTGGAAATGATTTTCTAAACCGGAACCGTAACGGAACCGAAGTTTTAAATTTTGCCTTGGACCGAAACCGGAACGGAACAGTCATTTCGGTTCGGTCCGGGTCCTTGGTTTATAGCCTTATCCCCCCGCCTTATGATGAGACTGAGTATATTTTAATTAAAAGGTGATTTTTTTTACTATACCTAAACTTAATAAAATATAATAATAATAAAAATAAAATAGTACTGTATTGTGCAGTTTAGCGTGGTAATCCAGTAACGAATACTCTAAAGTATCAACAATTAACGCCGAATTGCTTTAGTTTCACCAAATGCATGCATTTTTCTCTAACTGTTTAACTTCGTCCTACTGTGTAATTGTTTGTAATTATTTAATATTGCGACGTCTAATTCTAGACACACCTTAAGCTTTTGTTCGAAAATACTAATATTTTGGGGTTTAGTTTGCTTTACCTTGCGAAATAGACGGCAATTGAGAATCACCCTCTTCCTGTCTCAAACATTCGGAACTTTGATTTAATACGCTTAGAAATGCGTGGTCACTTTTATTAAGCCAATTAACGACTTTGGCTTTTGAATCAGCAATATCTAGCGAATTATTATATAAGGATCCACGCTTCTTGTTGACGTAACATTTTCTGGACGAAGATTTAAGCAAATCAAACGCGTCAGAGCACCGCTCTGTTTTCAGATGCCTGCCAGGCTCTCTTGCGTTAGAAAATTCCTGCGGTGCTAACTCGATGATTTTCTTAAGATCATTTTCGTTGAAAGACAGTGCATCAACTAAACAATTGATTTACATTAAAAATGTTACCGATGGTCGTTACGAGTGGTCGTACCTTCATAAGCATATTTATCTTTGATAAGTTGGCAAACATCGTTGACGAATCTGCCTAACTTATCAGCAAACTGGTCTTTATAGCAAATCGATCTTCTGGCTATGGGTGTTAAGCATAAGGGGCATTTGGCGTTGGTTTCAGAACGTAGCTGCACTATGCAACTACTGCAAAATCTGTGAGAACACTGTAATTCTGCGACAAGTTTCATAAAATCTGAGCTAAAATAGTCGATGTTTAGTTATTATGAGTTCATTTCGTTCACACTAAACTTAATATTGGTATATACAACATGCAGGTTTTTACCAAATCGGGCATTGTGCTTTGGACTTCAGCGATGCGGTCAAACTGATTAACGTCTTCAACTGGTTGTGGTCCATATCATGCAAAATTTGCTTTTGCCGCAACTGTACTGGAATAATTGCAAAATGTGTATGTTTACTGTTGATATTTATAGCATCACTTCCAACCTCAAAAAATTACTTAACGTTCTTCTCTTTATTAAACCTCGAATGAAGCCACATTGCCAGATGGGCGCCCTGGGTTTCGTATTGACATGGTCCTTTGTATATAAATTATTTCATATTGAATCATTGTATACATAACAAGTACTTACATTCCTGATCTCAAATACTAAATAACTTCGACGCATTTTTGAGGGGTTTTTGTGTGATTTTGAGTTTCAGCCCACCTACGTCGTTGCCAAATTTCTGATTTCGTTTTTTGCGAATATCTCCGTTTTTTTGCAAGAATTATTTTTTAAACTATTTTTCTGTTCTTCCTACATATATATCCTCGGCCAACCATCCTGCTTCAAATCGCTCAAATTGTGATATATATATATATATAAATAAATAATATAAATACCTGTTGCGGTTTTTGTAAATCAGCAATCACAACAATAAAACAGGTGAAATTAACAGAAAAATAAAAAAAAGAATAATTTTACTGATGGAAATATAAACTCGTGAGTCATTAATCAGTTGAGAATTCAAATTTTAAAAAAAGTTTTACAATTGAAATACAAAGCAACAATATAAACTAGAATATCAATTTAACTGGACAATTTATTTTTTTAGCAGTTCCGTTGCTTCCTTTAGTTCACATCAGTTTTCATTGTTTATAAGAATATTTAAAATTCATTTTGCAGCTAGTGGCGGTTCCTCAATAAGAGCGCATGTACGAGTGCACTCCCAAATGTTAAATGTCTTCCCATCCATTCCAAAAACAAATCGCCAAAATTGCTTTTTTCGGAGAAAGGTCGGTATGTATATTTCCCTTTGTCCATTCACGGTCACCACAGCTTTAATAGTCAGCTCAGCTACAATAACTTTCACTTTTTTTCGATAACTTCACTTTCGCTTGCTCAGAAGAATCAATTTGCTTGCAACAAACAACACTTGGTGAACTCCGCGTGATTCTCATGCAGAATATTGGATCAATTTGAAGTCGCCTCCACAAGGAAAGTAAACTTTATGCATGTTCGACATTGTTATCCATTTTAAGTTTTGATGAGCGCAATTGAAAAACTAACCACAAAATTTCGTATTGGACATTTTCCATCGCGACAAAGGGTCCAGACTTTCGCGATTGTTCTTCTGGACTTTTAGAGCTTTAATTCTGTTGTATGTAGTCATGTGACTCTTTACTCTTTTTGTCGCATCTTTAGGTGAAATTATTGATGCGCTCTTTTCTGTTATTCTGATAGCTTTCCTGGTTCTTCCCTGTTTCATTACCTCAAAATTCACACAAGATTTTTAAAATTACATTTTCGTTGTATTCTCCAAATAAGTCCCAAATAAGCCTTTTAAATTCAATGCACATTTTTCAATCATTCTGCAAATGCATATTAGGATCTTCTTAGGTCCGGAATATGAACAAAGTCTTTTCTTTACTTCACAGAGCCTCATCATACAAACGTTTAAAGCGTTTGACAATCATCGTCTATGGTCGATAAAACCGCAACTTTAGGTAGCGCCTAATTTAATTTTAAACTATATAATATATATATAATATAATTAAAAACTATAAATTGACGCCAAAACTTTACGAATTTTAATAATACAATTTGTATAAAAATTCTCCAAATTACCTACTTTTGCTAAATAATCTTGAATAATCTGAAGAAAACCTGCTGCATGGGCTATTTTTTTTAAGACGGATCTCTCGGTAGGAAGCACTTTCTTTATATGTTTATTTAAAAAAAAATGTCTATGGAAATTTGACTGCTTCTGTCTGGTAACGTATTACAAACTGTTTTAAAAGCGACTTGAGATATTTTCTTGACTGTTTTGCTGGAAATTTAGTGAAAACAATAGAGAAGAAACCTCAATTTAACTTAATTAATTAATCAATTAAATATCAGCAAAAAAACAATTTATAAAATAAAAATGAATAAAAAAATGAAAACCGACTGATAATGAATAAAAAATCGAAGCTAATGTTCAGGATTGAAGAGATCTCAAGATATTTCTTAAGAATATGTGAATTAAGAATGCTTTCCAATGCTTTTGCGTGTTTCTGGCACTAGAAAAGTATAAAAAGTAAATGTAATATTTCGAATAAAAGACATCTGAAGAAGCAAGTCAGTCGTGCTTGCGAAACGTCAGGAATTTTTTTTCCACGAAGGCCTAAAAGCCCGAGAATTCTACCAGTTTCAACGCTAAGCTGGGGCTTTAGCTCAAACTATCTTCGAAGAGTTTTTTTTCTGAGACATTTTCTAAAATTCTGCTGGATTTTTCCTATTAACTCTGTTGCAAGCATTTTTGCATCACTTTTGTATCAACCAAGAAACTTATTTTCTAAAATTTTCTATCGGTTTTCTATATTCTATTCTGTAAAAAATACAGAATCGTATTTTTTACAGATAGAATTTTTGACTTGTATTGTTTGGTTATACTAATGGTTTGCCAAACGATCATTAAACTGCTTACTGGCCAAGTTGAAACTGCACCTTCAAGAGCTAATATCTTCGAGAAATAAGTTCAATTTTTCTAAAAAAAAAACACATCAATGCAAATTTTTCAATCATCCAGCTTTTGCATATTAGGATCTTCTTAGGTCCGGAATATGAACCACGTCTTTTCTTTACCACACAGATCCAACATGCAAAGCGTTTGCATCTTCCATGGTCGATAAAGCAGAAACTTGAGATCGCGTCTAATAAATGTTTTTCTCGGATTTCAAGCTCAAAAAACTGGAAAATCTCACCGAAACTTTAGGGATTCTATCAAAACGGTTTGCATAAAAATTCTCCCATTATAAACTTGAACCCACAACATACTAGACAGGTTGTACCGTCCCCTTCCATTCTCTACCTGTATGGGTTCAATCAAAACTGACTCCTATAGCCATTTGCATAAGAACCTACCTGGGCAAACTGGTATGTGACTCAGCCAGGTAAATCGTAATGTGGTTGCGTCGCAATGACTGAAGATATCTACCAAAATCCGCCACACCTGTTGTAATGGTTTACATTATTCACGGGAAAATGTGATACGGAAAAATCGGGTAACTATGAAGAAATATGCGCTGGTTTTTGTGTGCAGTGTGATTTGGTGCGTGACCAGTGGGGTTGCTCAAGGGGGCATTACGTTGGCCCTTGCAAAGTGCGGACAGAAATTATGCAAATATAACGAATTCTGTTGGAGTTTCGATAATACCTGTCAACCCTGTGCTAATATTTGCAATCAAAGCACCAACAACTATGAGGAGGTTGATTGCGAGAAGCATTGCCAAAGTAAGTGGAATTTGCGGATTATAAATTGACTTTTGCATGGAGAAATTCACTTAATTTCCTCCACATTTGCAGCAACTGATACCACAGCCAATCAAAAACTATTTTGCCTTAACTAAATCTGATGTTTTTCAAGATGAGAGAGACATGAACTAAAGAACAATAAGCTAATTATAGGTAGCAACTTCTCAACATGCTGGCATCATCATGCAATTAACATTCTGATAACAAGTGGAAATTTCATGAACAACATTCAACTTCCCAATACGACGATAGAACAATAAAACTGTTATCACAATGTAAATGTAAATTAAAGCCATGACGTTTCGCAAAGTATTAATGCAAGCAAACGTGAGCAGTATGTATATGAAGCGATTTAATATTTGTAAATTCGTGACAAACCCAACATTACTTTCTTATATACTTACCAATTTGCATTAGCATTAGTTGAAAATCTACCAGAATCACATATTTCGAGGGCAATTCTGATTTGGGTTTTTTTGTGCTACCCTGTATACGGAATTTTCGCCGTAAATCGTCTATGAAGTTTAAGCTTCAACATCAGCTCTAGATCGTGAAACTCGGACCAAGAGCGTGATAGTTGAAATATAAAAAATTGATTTTTTGAGACCACCCTGTAAATAGAACAGATAGCCGAAAAATTAAAAAATTTACAAGTGAATTGTAAATTCGTGACAAACCCAACATTACTTTCTTATATACTTACCAATTTGCATTTGCATTAGTTGAAAATCTACCAGAATCACATATTTCGAGGGCAATTCTGATTTGGGTATTTTTTGTGCTACCCTGTATATGGAATTTTCGCCGTAAATCGTCTATGAAGTTTAAGCTTCAACATCAGCTCTAGATCGTGAAACTCGGACCAAGAGCATGATAGTTGAAATATAAAAAATTGATTTTTGAGACCACCCTGTAAATAGAACAGATAGCCGAAAAATTTAAAAAATTACAAGTGAATTATCATGATGCGACTCTGATTTCGAAATATCGACTGTTGGACACAAATTTTAAACTTTATATTTCACCGCCGAGGACGAATTTTTACCTTGATCTCGACATTTTGACTTCAAGGAGAAATTTTCGACTTCAAACTGGCTCATTTTTTGTTAGAACTTAAACTCGGAGCCCCAGAGTTAGAACTTAAGGTCAACATTTTCACTTTGATTTGCATGTTTTACTTTAAACCGAGAATTCCGACTTTAAACTAGTTAATTTGAACTAATCCCAATTCAACTTTTTTAAGTTCAAACGCAAAATCTCGAACTTGAACTGAATAACCCCGATTAAACTGAGTATTCAAATTTTCGTTTGAAAATTAATTTTTTTAGAGTTTTTGAGTTTGACGACAAATTTCCTTGCAAACAGTGGAAATAACAAGATTAATTCCATATCGAAACTTAAAATTACTCAAAAAACATCGTCAATATTTTGAATTTTGTGACTCCAAGGCTGAAACTTCAAGTTCAGAGTCGGAATTTTGAGCTTCATTTGAAAATTCTCCATTAAGAAAGAAAACTACATTCACCTTCAATATACGGGCTGTTCATAACGAAAAACGCAAAAGAAACCTTCCAGATATTGGTTGGTTGGATACAAGTTGATTCCACCTTGTACATTATACAATGAAAATATAAAACATAAACAAAACTTTCATTACAATTATACCGATGCTTCATTATTGACGTTAAAATATAAAACACTCAGTTGAAACTGTGTCTGAATTTTGTTTAAATAAATATTATGTTGGTTTGAGCCAAACTAATTATTTAAAATAATTAAGTTCATGATGAAAACTCCAAGGCTGCGCCACTTGATCCATATCTTCCTATTTACTTTGGACGCTTCTAGCTTATCTTCATAACGACTATTGGTTCTACCTTTATGAACCAAAAAATTCGTTTCAGATGGAGCTAATATTTGCTTTTTTGCAATTTTATAGCTGTTGCAAAGGTTTCGCGTAACTATAAGCTATGGTCTTATCAGGATTATTTATGGGCATTTATAATGCTGTTTTATAAAAATTATATTGTTGAAACTATTTATAATTTTATGACAAAAATACTATAGGGGTGATGCAAAGTGGTTTGCTTTGCTTTTTACAGAGTGGCCAAAGTTTTAGTTTCTACAAACCATGCATTAAAATTTTTGCGACACTGCATATATTTCAGCAATTATTCTTATATGTTAATGTATTATATTCATTGTCTGTGTTTAATTAGCAAAACAGCGATTTCTACTTGTATTGCACATACATTAATGTTGCTTATTGTTTAAAGTTGTTTTAAGAAATCAATTATTTAATGCTTCTGCTGCTCACTTTTATAAATTCGACGAAGAAATTTGATAAAGTTTTGTATACGTTTATTATTTTTTAAATATTCTTCAACTTTATGAAAGAGCCTCATCTTTTATTATGCGACAAAATTGTGCGGCTTTTGTTGTTCCAAGTAATGTTCAACTCCTTAATGTTCAAATTACCAAAAAATTCAATTATTTGTACTCTCTGTTTTAATATTTTTGTCATCAAATGTTTACTCATTTTTTAGATTATCTTCATGATATTCGATATGTAAGTTCTGCTGATAACTTACGAGGTAAGAACACCCAATATTAGCGAAATAATTTGAAAATAATAAGCAATTACATTCTATTTTAGGTACTGTTGTGCAACTTTCTAGCATGGTTACCATCAATCTCATTTTGGTAATCTTTATGCTTCTTGTGCTGGCGCTTGTATTATGCTTCCAACTCTATCGATGGAAGGTGAAGAAAAATATTACTCTGGCAGTAATAAAGGGAAAACTATTTGGAAAGGTATGCAAACAAAGAAACAAAAAAACGCTTATGTGCTAAATATAGCAAAGGAGTTCAGAAAAATGAAGAACTGGAATTTTAAGCAACCAACAAATTCGTTCAAGCTATAGAAATTCCGAAGTATTAAAAAATAAATAGATAAAGAATACGACGAAGCACTCGCACACATTAAAAACACGGCGCCGGGAAAAGACAATATAAAAGGAAAACTACTGAAAAATCTTACTCCACAAACACACACACACACATACTGAACCTATTCAACAATTGTATTGAAACTAACACGATACCAGATACCTGGAAAACAGGAATAATAATACCAATTCCTAAAACCTGACTAGACAATACACAAACACAAAACTACAGACCTATCACACTACTCCCTGTACTGAGAAAAAATTTTGAAACTATAATAAAAAATAGACTGCAACAATCAGTTGGACAACACATACCACAATACCAATTCGGATTTAAACCTAAACACTCAACTGGTCACCCACTTTTTATACTAACCAACAACATACAAACAACTCAACTCACGAACAAGAAAACAGCATGTCTCTTCATGGACATCCATAAGGCCTTTGACAGTGTCTGGCACAAAGCACTTTTATATAAACTTTACCCGCTTAAAACCCCCAAATACATAATTCACGCAATCAGAAATCTACTCACAAACAGACACCTAGAAGTACGCATAGACAACACCCTCTGCTTTGCTTTCTCCCTTGAACAAGGACTCCCGCAAGGCATCCCGCTATCACCCCGTCTTTACAATATATACTGCCACGACATATACAATCACAGTCTCCACGACAAAAGACACATTGACAAATCTGTTTACATATTACAATACGCCGATGACACTGCATTGATCGTCCACGACAAAACTACAGTAAAAGCAGTACAAACACTTCAAGCACTAACAGACAATACAATTGCTTGGTTCTACAAATGGAGACTTACACCAAGCGCCACGAAAAATCAACTACTTTTACCAAACCACCAAATTAAAGACGACTCTCCATCAATAACAACAGACGGAAACAGAATTAGACCAAAACAAGAGGCAAAATATCTAGGACTGACACTGGACCAAAAACTAAAATTTACAAAACACGCACAGAACGTTAGAACAAAAATCATTCAACGGACAAAACACTTCCGATCACTGACGTACAAAGACAAAGGAATGATTACAAAGACCGCCACAAACATTTACCAATCAATATGTAGACCTCTGCTTGACTACGGACATATACTGACAGCGAGTGCATCTGGGAAAACTAAACAACACATTCAAACAACAGAACAGATTGCCCTGAGATCAATAACGAAAATAAGACATCCTCAAAACCAACTACACAACCCCTCAAACCAACTACTCTTCGAATGAACAAAAATAACGCGAATAACAGAAAGACAACTCCAATTGCAAACGAAATGGAAAAACAATCCCTACAACTGGACCCTACTGAATCCCCTTTGCCTCACGAGACAAACGAGACAATCCCGCTTCCGCTTCCCAACAACAACACTACTTGAACACTTCCAACACGACTGAAACAACCTGCTACTCGATGAAAAGACATGACATAGAAGAGAGATTTTTTTTACTTTGTAATAATTTTAAGTTTACAGTTAAGATAGTTTAAGTTAGAAAATTAATCCAATACATGTATATATACAAGGGCAGAAAGGCCGAGGGCCGATAGTCTATTGGGAAATAAAGATATTAGAGAAATATATATATATATATCTTGATTTGCTCATTGTAACTCATTTGATAACAAATTTGAATTACTTTCAATTGGTACATTTTTAATAGTACCTTTACTTTTTTATTCTTTTCTAATGCCAAAAACACCCCAAAGCCTTGGAGAGGATTCTGAAATTAAATATTCTTAAGAAATCTCTAGAGATGTCTTCAATCGTGAACATTAGTTTCGATTAATTGTTCATTATCAGCCGGTCATCATTTTTTATTCATTTTTATTTCATAAATGGTTCAGCTGCTAATATTTATAATAATATTATACAATATTTAATTTCAGAATCCTTTCCAAGGCTTTGGGGTGTTTTTTGGCTTTAGAAAATAATAAAAAAGTAAAGGTACTATTAAAAATGTACCAATTGAAAGTAATTCAAATTGGTTATCAAATGAGTTTAAATGAACAAATCAACATTTTCGGAGCTTTGAACCGAATGAAACACACCTGAAGATGCAACCCAGTCGTTCTTGCAAAACGTCAGTATCATACTGTAAACATTTTATAAAATTATGCTGGTTTTTCCTATTAACTAACTATGTTGCAAGCATTTTTTTGGATATTTTTCTGTCCCAATTAAATACCTGCGCACAGTTTTAGAATACATTTTTTGCAAAATTCTTGTGTGTACAGAACGTCTCAGAAATCCAGACCACATGAATGTGGATTGAGCATTGTGGAAATTTACTTGCTATTTAAATCCAACGACAATTATACGAAATTTGCAACCAGGTACTATATTTTTTAGAATGATTCTTCGGCCACAACCGATTCAACCCCAAATCAGGATAACAAAAAGCGAGACTTGCGTCTGGAAATGCCTTCTCCTACTGTGCATTCCGATCACAGTCCAGTTACAGTTTCCACGTCAATTGATAGAAGACCTGCGGAAGACAGCACATTGGACTATGCTTATGATAATCCAGTAATGGCCAAAGCCAACAACACTTCCTATTAATGTTGGCTCAAAGCAATATCCCGGATATTTTTAAACTTTTCCTTGAACACCATTCAATTGCAGTATTAAATTATCTTTTGGGTATTAATTACGCCAAAGTATCTACATTTTCATGAGCAATAAATATTACCGAAATTAAAAATTATAGTTCAAAGCACGATATTAAGATGTGAGTAAACGGAGATTCTTTCACTAGTCTAGTTTTAGTTTCTTAAAGTTATATTATTCTTAAATTGTCGATTTGAGGCCTGGCATGACGGCAAGAATAGGGAATAGTGCAATGTAAAACTTGCGACTACAATTCATCACACATATTGTAGATAAATAATTTTAATTTGTATATTAGTTAACAGTTTTTTAATCCACACACTACAGTGATTTTAAATCATGGTATTTAATATCTTAAAATTCTCAATTATTGAGCTTTTTTGTGGAGTTTTTTTCAATTTAGATAAGCTTGTTTGCGTCCTTTGTAAATACGTCCAAACAATTTCCGGGCAAATAATCAAAACTACTTAATAATTGTAAGTTAATTATCTGCGGCCACGTACTTAATTTTTTAAGGACTGCAAACTTAACTGATTTGCTGTTGATATTTATAGAAATAGTTAGCTCTAATAAGAATATTGTATGTAGTTCTAGTAAGAAATTCGTCCATACAAACATTCCACTAGTTTGTATTTTTAATTTTAGAATTGTTTTTATTTCGATAATAAAGTTATTATTTTATTAAATGATTTAATTTGGGTTCAATATTTTACAAAAAAACCTTTTCAATTATTCGAGTCAAAATGAACTAGAAAAAGTTACATTTTTCCTGGCAGTTTTTCCAAGTGTTTTTGCCTATTACACGCTGATAAAGTGTCCTAATTATAATCCGATGCAACATGATAAACCAAATCGATAATGTGAAGATGGTTCAACATAGCGTGTCATTATTAAGTCTATTTTTAATATTTCCCCTAATTTAGCTTGGCACAATATTTGCAGATTTATAACCAGTTTGTCAACTATAATGCCGGGCCCAGACCAAGCAGGCAAAATGTGAACACGATTTTGACACAAAAACACGACAAAATTACGACAAAATTTTAGGAATTCAGACAAGACAAAATTGAGACAAACTGTCCACACCACAAGAACAAATGTGCAACAAAATTCAGTTGGTGCGAAGCAATTGTTTAACCATGTGGCGCTTCCACCAGGAAGAACATTTAAAAAATGAAGATTTATTGCTAGCCGCCAGTTGATATATTTTTCTCTCCTTTTCATCCAATGTTGGAAAAATGAAACGCAAACGTTTTTGGATGAGACCAAGCTTAAAAAAGCAAGAAAGTTATTCCACAAATAAATAGTTCTTTACATTTTGCAGATGATGATTAAACGTATGTAATTAACAGTATGATTAAAACTAGAAAAAATAAAAAACTGGAATTTCCAATTCACCTAATTCCTTTAGCTGAGGATACAAAAAATTTGAAAAAAATTCAAAGTTTTCACATAAATCGTCACTCCGATTCATCCTGTGGAGGTGAAAATGTCCAGATAATTTTCAAAACTTCTCAACTTTCCAAATTCTAACGCCTTTAGTTGCTTGAAATAATTACATTTCACTTCACAAGTGTCTTGCATTGATCATATTGTGTGTGAACACAAACATGGTTTGTTATAATTAAAATCTTGAATGTTATTAGAGAACAATCAGTATAGCATAAAGGCGGTTAAAAAGGTCATTAATCTTGGCGAAGGGTATTTCGTTTGGTAACAGAAAAACAATGCCCAAGTGTGCAAGGGATTTTGTTATCGGTGATAAACTGGTAATTTTCAGGAAGCAATTCGCTTCTTGTTAGAATTTCCTGGGCTTTTTTCCAGTGGCAATTATGCTGGATATAGAATAGAAAATAGGCTTTATTTTGTTTTGCGCCATAGAAAAGACCAATTAAATGTAAATTACACTCAATCAATATTTCTCCAGGTACAGCTCTGGATAAACCTCAGCACCTGGGTCTTTAGTTAATTAACTTACTGCTCGGGCACTATTATTTCAACTCAGGTGGAAGTAATTTAATTCTGGTACGTGTTGTAAAACGTTTAAACCCGAATGTTTGTCCGAATTATGTTGTAACTAATTGCAAGTTTACCATTTTAGATTGGAATTCTGATTCGTTATACGTATGTTATTTATATCCTCATAACATAATAAAACTTCTGCGCGGATTTGTGATTTCATTTAACGTTGGCCTGTAAATTCTCATATACATACAGACACTGGGTTTTACTGTGAAGCAACGCAATTTCAAGTCCAGTCTAGGTTGCAGTTTGTTTGGAAAAAACTTTGAAAAAAAGTCGAAAGTTGAAAAAAGAGTCGTTAATAGTAGTTTTCAGCTTAGTTCAGTCGCTATAAATGTACATGCATATGTGGTGTAAAAGAGAATTTTGTATAAATTATCATCTCGATTACTGGATTAAAAAGACGATAACTAACGCATAATAAAACGTCGATATTAAAATAGCGAGATGCATATCGTATAATTTGCCTCTTTAGCATTATTAAAATTCGCTTCTTAATGGCGAGGGAGGCGTTTTAATGCTGTTTTTAACCAAGGAGTAAACTAGGTACAGTTGTATTCATAAAATCCGATATGGATGCTAAATAGTTTCAAGAAACGATGCCCATATTTTGATGCATTGATTGCGAATACTTTAAGCTAATTCTTCGCAATAATTGCTTATTTACTTCTGTTTTAACTTGAATCATTTCTGCTTCCAGCAGTAAAGTAAGTTCAAGTAAATCAGTTTCTAAACACGAAAATCCATTATTTACCCTCTAATATTTTACTCTACTTAAAACATTCGAATTCATTTCTTATTTTTGCTGCCAGTTTCGTAGAAGTGTGCACTTGCATTTTGTGAAACAAACTCAATATCGTATAAAAATGGATTTTCTTCTGCAGAACAGTGTTATTTATGGGCTTAAAATAATTCATTTCTGCTATCGTACCTGATGTAAAGCTCTTTATGCTTCCGATGCTTTAAAAGCGACATACTTTTCGTTGGCTATTCAAATGTTCAACATGTCACTATAGGCTATTCAACTGTTAATGATTGCATACCGCAGAAGGCTTTTAGATGAGCGGTTTGAACCATTTTCGAATACCAATATGTACTTCGTTCGATGGAACAGAAAGTAATTTCAATGCGGTTTTAATGGACAATTCGATAATAATTCAGATTGCATCTACGGCGTACAAAATCTCACATATTAACGCTTTAATTAACATACTTTTTTCAAATTTCAACTTTTTCAACAATTACAATTATACCTGTTTCACTATGAAAATAACCGATTTGCATTTTCTTTTTATTTGATTTTCCCAGCATTTTTTCTTTCCTAGTCCAAAACAATTTTTACGATCTTCACATAGTCGATATAAATTGATGATCTTCACATAACCGGAATATGATTAGGAAACTGTGAATGCGGTGAAGAGAGAGATAAACCACCGATCACCTAAGAGCATATATGCACTGTCCATCAAAGTGCACCCTTGATGAATTATGGCTTGCTAGCACTGAAGCCCTGGACGTAGCCCGATACTGGGCAGAGAGATTGTAAAATTTTTGGACCTGAACTCGAAAAAGTAAAGCAAGTATATAATCAAGTCCTCAAGCCAGTGTAGACTTATGGTGTGCAACTTGGGGGCTGCACCAAACAGAGCAAAAGAACATCATCCAACTCTTCCAGAATAAAGTACTTCGTGGTATCGCTGATGCACCATGGTATATAAGAAATTAAAATCTACATAAAGACTTGGGTGTAGAAACAGTAGTTAACATCATCAAAAAGCATGCACAGAATCATGAACAGCGACTCCATCGGCATGTGAATCCTTGAGGCACTCAAGCTCCTGGACAATGCGGAAATATAGAGAAGGCTCAAAAGAACTAAACCATTCGAACTGGTTTAGAAGGCAAGAATTGTGAGAGAGTACTTGACAAAGTGACTACCAGAGGATGTGTGTGCTTTGTATTTTTAAATGTAGTAGATTAAGTTAAAGACAAATGGCTTATTCGTATACTGTACTAGATTGCTAAAACAATGAATTAAAAAAAACATAACCGCTGATCTTCACATAGTCCATATTTGGTTATTGATCACTAGTAAAGAGCAGGTCAGAACGGAAAGTGTAATTAAAGCTCGCCCTTATGAGCTTCCAAATCACAAAAATAATCTACAATTTCCGAGCTGCCTTTAAGCTTTTTTCAATTTTTCTTTCAAGGAAGCAAATATTTCTTTAGTTTTATTTTTTGCGATTAAGAACTGGAGCTTCACTTGACTTCTCTGGTTAATTTAATGAAATTATTTATCTCCAGAATGCATAAAACTAGGCTTTGCTTTGTTCATGCTAATTTAATTAACCTTTATACTTTCGCGTTGATATTCAATATGCGGGGATTAATAATGGATATTTGAATAAATCATTTTCGGATGTTGATTATTAGTATGAACGTTTGGTGTGTTGTTAAGTTCACCTCTTCAGTTACGGATTCCTGAGAGCAAGGAATTTTGTTGTTAGCGTCACGTCAAACACAAGAAAGCAATTAAATTTTGAAAAGCTTGAAGGTTTAGAAACAAATGCAACTAATTAAAGTAAACGTAAACTTTTACATCCAATATTTTTACTTCAAGCGCAGCTATGTTCTAGCAGATTTTTAATTATCGTCAATAATTAGCAATGTTAACATTTTTTTCACTTTTAGGTCTCTTTATGTTTCTCTTCGGCTGTTGGTTAAATTTTGATTTTTTCAATCCATCTGTGTATTTTCGCAGCAAAGCAGATAGTCAATTTTTAATATACCAACATCATTATTGTCCATCTGGTTATTGGTGTAAAAATTACCAGCTACTTATTTATATGTATATATTGATATTATTATTACTATTTATTGTTTATTCTTGATATTTAAGATGCTACAAAACTTTGAATTCTGATTCTGGAAACCTCAAAGTCCTGACCAGAGACCAAATTCCTGGATAGTTTTATTAAATAAAGATTTTTGGATATAAATTGATTTTACTGTCTATTTTGCTTCAATAATTTTAATATTCACTACTTAGAATTGGTGAATAGTTTTCACGACCGGTCAAAGTATCGGTTTGGAAAGTTTTCCGTGAACCATTCGAATTTCGTCCTTCTGGAAAAATGAATTCTTACTTCATAAATGTGTTTTTTCGCAAATTTTTGTCCTAGTCAGTACAAAAAATGAAGCATTTGTTGTAAGAAACTGTTAAAAAAACCAATTTATAGCCACCAATCAAATTAGAATTTTTTTCCGAAGAATGTCTGTTGATTTTAATCATTGCGGAAACATTTTACAATCTACTTTCGATTTCCTTGTTTTCAAAGCCGCTGTTCTATTGCATCGGACGTAGCTCGAAACTTACTGAAATAATTATTGAGACTTGCCAGAAAACTTCCAGGAGCCGATACATTCCTAGTAGGATCCGACAATATTTTATTACAGACGTTAATGTCCGATCGTGTTTTATGCTACGTAACTATCGGTCATGGCACACGAACAGCTTAGCTTTTATCCTTGCATTTCATAACTATATAATTTCCTATAAAATATGTTTCTTCATTTTAATTGTTAAAGTGCTGATGAATTTAGGAAGCACAATATGAGAATACGGAGAAAAAGACAACGGAGTATAATATTCCATTTCATTTCGCCTTTATAGGCTTTCTTAAGGCATTTGACTCTGTTGAAACACGGGCGGTCCTGCATGCGATGGATAGAGCAGGGATTGACTCAAGATATTCTACCCTTCTTAAGAATATATACAGAAGCGCTACTATCCGTGTAAAAATTACGGAAGATCTGAGACCCGAAAAAATTCCAATTAACAGGGGAGTTCGCCAGAGTGATCCTATATCCCCAAAACTTTTTACGTTGGCCTTGGAAGACGTTTTTAAACAGCTACCGTTGAAGAATAAAGGAGTAAACATTGATGGTACCTTTTTAAACCATTTACGCTTCGTCGATGACAGTGCGTATTACTTCAGATATCCAGGAGCCTAAGAACATGTTAGAACAACTAAATGAAGCTGCAAATACAAACAAAAATAATGAGCAGGACTGAGAAAACATAAGAATAACAGGCATAACTTTGGATATTGTTGGCGAATATATAGATCTTGGTCATGTCACTAAAATGGGAAAGAAAAACCAAACGGCAGACAAAAAGCGAAGAATACAACATTTGGAAAACTGAGTCATATAGTTAAAAACCCTGACATCTCTATAAACCTTAAGCGAAAGGTCTTTAACACATGCATCCTGCCTGTCGCAACATATAGTCTTCAGACAAAGGATTTAACCAAGAAGTACACCAATAACCTTAGAACAATGCAAAGGACCGTGGAGGGGGCAATGCTTGGCGTTAACTTACGAGATAAAATCCGTAATGAAGAAATAAGAAGACGAACGAAGGTAATGGACATAAGACAGCGAATCGCTGAGCTTAAGTGGCAATGGATTGGGCATGTTGCCAGACTAAGTGTGGAGGGGTATCAAGGTTTGTATACTGGAGACCACGGCCAACAAGGAGGAGTGTCGGCAGGCCACAGAGGAGATGGTTGGATGATGTTAAAAAAATAGCAGGAGGAAGATTGTACCATACAGCGAAAGACAGAACAGCATGGAAACAAATGAAAGAGGCCTTTCTTCAGGAGTGCACAGATAATGGCTGACAAAGGAGGAGAAGAAGAAGAATATGAGAATATAGAACTTGACAAAAACATATTTTTCTGTGGCTTCTTAACTGCGAAACCCGAATTTTCTGGTCGATTATGAAATACTGTTTAGCTACTGTTCCTGGGACTGATGGAGAATTTAGATACTTTTTTCTTTTTGTTATACTTTTATTTATACTGTAGTGGAGTAGACCTGAGGAACAACATTTGTACGACTTATGGAAAAAAGTACTTTTGTAGAAGGCCTGAATCTTGGAATAATTTCCAGAAATTTTCGCCGGTTGATTCAATGACGCCATCGATATCTTCTCCACCTTTTCTTTCTATAGCTTCCAAATTCACTGATCCTTCACGCTTCTCTATATTCCTTATTTATTTTTATTTTATTCGCTTTTTTATAATTATTAATACTGAAATGCGACGGATAGCAAGAGCAAGACAATCAGAAGGAAAACATTCAACCACTGTCAAATAAGAATAGAGAGATAAATATATCTTGTACTAGATAGGCCTGATATCTGATTAATCCGAAGAATTATGGCCTGAAACTTCATATTTTGTGTATTGCGTTTGATTATGGACTTTACAGAAGATTGTGAAGACTATCAACATAACTAAAATATTATGAAAAGTAATTTTATTGAAAGCCATATAAAACAATAAATAGAACAAGAAAATCAAAAGAGATAGACTTCCGAGGCCATTCCTTGAAACAAGTGGGTTTTTTGGGTTTTTTAGGCCGTCGTTCGGTAGAATTTCTTCTTCAGAAGAAAGAAGAAATTCTACCGAACGACGGCCTAAAAACCCGAAAAACCCACTTGTTTCAGAACAAGAAAATGTTACTGAAATTGCTAGTTGAGTAGCATACTAAAAGTCGAACAAATAGGTAAGTAAAACAGTCGTATTTTTTGGGCAGAACGACTGTAATGAATATATTGTATGTTTGTACTTAGAAACATTCTAGGGATATTTATACCCATATTTTTTGGGAAAAATTCATTTACATAAAGAATTTTGAAAATTATAAAATGGACGATTGACTTCTTCTAGGTGACAGCGGTTACCCAGTGAAGCCCTATTTAATTACGCTACTTGAAAACTTGTTTCAAGTTTCAAGAGGCCCAAATCCTCACATGGAACGCAATTGAAGGAACATTTGAACTGTGGAACACAAGATTCCCTGTTATTTGAGTGCAATTGCAATGCAAAATATCCCTTGAACAGGAAATTATTGTCGCAACCGCAATATTACACAACATTGCTTGCAGAAAAACGCCCCTAGAAATTAAAATGATTTACCCGGAAGGAATTTTAAATGGAAACAATTATTATATTTTTAACTTGACGCTTAAGAAAAAGACTAAAACCGTTGTACTGTTTTTCTAAAACTTTCAATCTTAATTCATGCTCCGTTTGCATGTTTTCTAGTTTGCGTTCCTTCATTTGAATTCCTAAATCTTTTAAATATGCGTCTTTGCAACGATAATTAATTGTTGTGTTAAGAGTTCTGATCGTCCGTTTATGACCTACTAAGTTTTCGGATTACTTTTAATGTTTCCGTAGTCCATTTGCTGCATTTCATTTTTTTTTCTCAAAATTTCAATTCATAAGAGTCTCTAAAGTTAGTTTCTTTTATTAGATATTTTTTGTATTTTGTTTGTTCCCTCCTTTTGCTTGCAAGTTACCGTGCCAGTCATTTTATTTTCAATACCTTTATTTAATTTGCTAACTTATAAATAAATTAGTAGTAGTAGTAAACATCTTTATTTCTAAAAAAAAGGCTATCGACCTATAGGTCTTTCTGCCTTTGTTTAATACATGTAGTCTTAATCTCAATAAAAAATAAATATGAAAATTCTCTTATTCTACGTTAACAATCTTATTAATAAACTTCCCAATTCCAATGACAAGAAAAAAAAAAATTTATTGTCCAGTAGTCAGTTGCGTTTGTAAGTGTTCGAGTAGCGTTGATGTAGGGAAACGGAAGCGGGATTGTCTGGTTGGTCTTGTAAGACAAAGGGGATTCAGTATGGTCCAGTTGTAGGGGTTGTTTGTCCATTTTGTCTGTAGTTGTATGAGTCTTTCCGAAATCTTTGTCATGTTTGTGCGTTCGTATAGTAGTTGGGTGGAGGGGTTGTGTAGTGGGTTTTGGGGGTGTCTTATTCGTGTTATTAGTCTTAGTGCAATTTTGTTCTGTTGTTTGTATATAACGTTTTGTCCTTTCTGTTCTCGGCAAGAGTCTACAAATAGCTTTATATATTTTGGTGGCGGTGTTTGTGCTAATTCCTCTGTCTTTGTAAGTTAGTGATCGGAAGTGTTTTGTTCTCTTTATTGTTTCTGCCCTGATGTTTCGTATGTGTTTAGTGAATTTAAGTTTGTGGTCAATTGTGATTTCAAGGTATTTTACGTCGTTTTTTGGTTGTGTCGTTTGGCCGTCTGCAGTTATCGTAGGGGAGTCAGCGTTGAGTCGGTGGTTTGTGAGCAGAAGTTGGTTTTTTGACGCGTTTGGTGTTAGTCTGCATTTATAAAACCATGTCATTGTGTTGTTTGTTAGTGTTTGGAGTCTTTGAGCTGCTCTCTCAGTAGTTTTGTCATGTACAATAAGTGCCGTGTCGTCTGCGTATTGTAATATGTATGCCGATCTGTCGATTTGATTTTTGTCTGGTAAGTTGTAATTGTATATGTTATGGCAGTATATATTGTAGAGAAACGGTGAGAGCGGGGATCCTTGAGGGAGCCCTTGTTCAGGGGAAAAGAAAATGACAGTGTTTTGTCAATTTGTACTTGTAGTTGTCTGTTTTCTAGTAAGTTCTTTATGGTGTGTAGTAGATATGTTGGTGTGTGTAGTTTGTATAGTTTGTATAGTAAGCCTCTATGCCAGACACTATCAAAAGCCTTGTTAATGTCCATAAACAGGCAAGCTGTCTTTCTGTCAGTTAGGTGGGTAGTTTGTATATTGTTGGCCAAAATAAAGAGCGGATGAACAGTCGAGTGATGTTGTTTGAAACCAAATTGGTAGGTAGGTATATATTTTCCAATCACTTTTTCAAGCCGCTGCTTTATTATGTATTCGAAAATTTTGCTTAGTACTGGAAGTAGTGTAATTGGTCTGTAGCTGCTCGGTTGTGTATTGTCGAGTCCATTTTTGGGTAACTAAATTAATAGTTCAACTTTGCAAGTTTTTTCGTTTGTAATTTTCTAAACGCACACTGACTGGAACTCCAAATGACAATTTGTCTATGTTTGTCTAATTCGTATATATCTATCGCTTCCTCTGCTGTCTAACACTTATACATAAAACTCGCTGAGCCAGTTTATTATCCAACAGAAATTAGGATTAAAGAATTGAAATTTTTCTCTGCTACTAGATAAATATACTCTATTGGCAGTTACCAGCACGTTTTTTAGAAAGTATTTCCAAAATTTTGAAATTTTTAATATTAGCCGAAATTTTTTTGTTGTTTTTTTTGTTGCTCAGTAAGAACTTGAGGGTCCATTTTTTCCAAATCACTTCCGCTCGCCTAAGGGGCACCATCGGGCATTCAGCTGTTTAATGATTGCATACCGCGGCTAAGCTCTTGATTTTGCAGTTAGCAGGGTTGGTCGCAGTTATGAAAACATGAATGCGACTGTAGGAAGCGCTGGCGCGAGCTTCCAAAGCTTCTCCAGCAGGGTGTCCGTGCCATGCGATACGCCGCATCCGCATTACAACTGCCGTTAACCGCGTGCCAAACCTGCACCAGGTGGTCGTTCCTGCATCGCGATTTTGCGTATATTTCGTTCAACTTTCCCGAACACTTTCAAGTGAGACTATTCGCACTTTTCGCGTAGTTTATTCAGTATTTCCATGCACCATGTGGACTATGAACTGCACCTCTGGTCATCTGATTCTCTTCATTCTACTCGGTAAGTTCGCTCAATGCTTAAAACAAGTTTTTCACTTGTTTGCATGCTTCGGAAACAACTTGCTAACGAGTCGGGTTTACATACAATTTACATGCACTCTACATATCCTTTGCGTCTTTGTTCGAGTAATATTTAATGCGTTCGCTCTATGCAGTCAATTCATAATAATGCGCTTTAAAAGATGGGACATTCCTGAACGTATCTAAACATCAGATCTAGTAGATTTTGATGTCAAATTTGCCACTTTCCCCTTTGTATATGTATATTATTGTATTTTCACGAAATTTTTCGTCCAAATTTTCCACACCTTTAACAAAAACTGGTACATACTGTAGCGACTTTAAACCATTTCGCAAATGAACACAGTTTCTTTGCAAGTTTAACTACAAATCTTCCTCAATGAAAGCTTAAAATTTTTCCAATCCTGCATTGCAACTAACAAGTCCTTTATTTTCGAACACAATTTCCCATTCTGCGCCTGTAGGAGCACACCTTTGGTAGAACTTTGAAACCCAGCTTTATTGAGGTATTGGTGCGGTGAGGACTAGAGATAATGAGATAGAGAATGTAACCGCGCGACCTTATATTTTAAGAAAAATACTCTTCTAAGAAATATAACATGACCTGCTCATATTCGATTGAATATTGAGCAGCAGTTAAAAATAAGCCAATTATAGCAGTTTATTTAAAATAGAGAATTGGAAAAAATATCACACATTTTAAATGGACTAAAATTAGTTAAGTAAAAATGCATTTAAAATTTAGTCGTGGTCTAAAAAATCTCAAGCCTGAACGGTTGCCCACTTACTTCTTAAGCTCCACAGCTGTAGCAGAATTCCTCAGGAAACATATTCAGCTTTAAAACTTTAAAGCACTGAGAATCAGTAGCCCTAGAAATTTGTGAGTATAGAGAAATCAATAAATAAAAAAAGGGTTTGTTTTACAAAAATTATAGATTAAATGAGCATGATAGAAACGTTACATTTAAAACAAACACAGTAATTATTTCAGACAACAGTTTTTTTCCTATTGAAACAGCATAGAATTCGAATCATATCAATTATTTAGAGCAACAAATTACTGCGTTGAAAATAAAGCCCGAACATTATTGAAAAACATTTTTATCAAAAAAAAATTTTTTTTTTCCATATTCCTTTTATTAATAAAACCAATATGCTCTAACAGTGTGTAGTGTACTAACACGATTGTAAATGAACTGGAAAGCTTCTAAAACAATTCCTTAAAGAAAAGGAAAAGGGAAAAAAAAGGAAAAATTGGATATTCTAACATACAACATAAATAAAGGCTATGTAGTATTTATATATGTAAAATATTTTTTCGCCCATTGGCTTTGTTCATTTTTCGATTTTTCATTCATATTATTTTAATATCGTACGGTGCAATTGTGCACGAATTTTAAAACTGTTCTCTCTTAAATTGCAATAATTTACTTAATAAAATCTAATCTAAACTTCGAGATTGAACATGTAAAAACATACATTTTCAATACATAAATAAATAAATGATATATTTCGTGTAATAAAGCAGAAAGATCGACAGATCGGCATACATATTACAATACGCAGACGACACGGCACTTATTGTACATGACAAAACTACTGAGAGAGCAGCTCAAAGACTCCAAACACTAACAAACAACACAATGACATGGTTTTATAAATGGAGACTAACACCAAACGCGTCAAAAAACCAACTTCTGCTCACAAACCACAGACTCAACGCTGACTCCCCTACAATAACTGCAGACGGCCAAACGACACAACCAAAAAACGACGTAAAATACCTTGGAATCACAATTGACCACAAATTTAAATTCACTAAACACATACGAAACATCAGGGCAGAAACAAGAAAGAGAACAAAACACTTCCGATCACTAACCTACAAAGACAGAGGAATTAGCACAAATACCGTCACCAAAATGTATAAAGCTATTTGTAGACCCTTGCTAGACTATGGACATATAACTCATGACCAACGGAACAGAAATGACAAAACGTTATATACAAACAACAGAACAAATTACACTAAGACTAATAACACGAATAAGACACCCCCAAAACCCACTACACAACCCCTCCACCCAACTACTATACGAACGCACAAACATGACAAAGATTTCGGAAAGACTCATACATCTACAGGCAAAATGGACAAACAACCCCTACAACTGGACCATACCGAATCCCCTTTGTCTTACAAGACCAACCAGACAATCCCGCTCGTTTCCTTACATCAACACTACTCGAATACTTACAAACGCAACTGACTACTGGACAATAAAATAATTTTTTCTTGTCATTAGAATTAGAAAGTTTATTTAATCAAATTGTTAACCCAGAATAAGAGAATTCTCATCTTTGTTTTTTTATTTAGATTAAGACTACATGTATTAAACAAGGGCAGAAAGACCGATAGGTCGATAGCCTTTTTTAGAAATAAAGATGTTTACTACTACTAAAGCAGAAGGAGATAGTAAAGCAAACGTCGTTTTTTGAAATACCGAAAGTAAAGTCGGTTCTCCTAATGATTGATATGGATCTTGGCGACTTGAAATCTTCGACAGAATAGAAGATTTTAAAACAAATACGTTTACTGAGAACTGCCAAAACTCATCAACTTTCTAACCCTCTAAGACAGCAATGGCAACAATAAAAAAGACAAATTAATGTAATAATTGAAAATTTAGCCCGTGAACGATGGTAAAAAGTGAACACAATTTTATGAACGATGAATTTGGCTCACCATCTGTGAGCATGCGAGTTTAGAATCAAGCAAGGAACAGTAACGCATCAAATCAAACATAACAAATGCCAAAATTGCCTTTCCAAAACAGTTTTCGAAATATTTATTCGTTTCGAACTTAATGCCGTAAAAATTACCCTGCAGGCATTTTGGATATCGTTGCTTGAAAGCCCGTTTCCGTTGACTTTCCCTAGACATCTCGATCTGACTGTTCCCAATTTTTATTTATGGGGAACGATAAAGGATTTAGTTTTTCAAACACGTCCTACCACGCCACAAGATATGATTGGTTGAACCGCAATAAACAGTGTTTTATCGGCTAAGGTCAAAAGTGCAATTCTAAGTAACCGCCAAAGGATAAATTGGAAATTACGCGTGAAAATTTCAAATATTTTATCTGGGTTTGATCTGAAAAAAATTAAAAAAAAATTGCTCACATCTGGTTTGTGCAACCATTGAACGCTGTATAATGGAACATGAACAAATAATTCCTCAAGATCATAAGCAGTTTCCCCAAACATCAAATGAAGTAATGAAGCTGTAGAGTCTTAAATTATTTTTTTGTACATTTTTTATTAGCTTGTTTTCAAATTTAGCACTGTTCCTGCAAATGTTTCTGGGTATAGATTCAGGGCGTTTATCGTGGGTTTATGAGTATAAGGAAAGTACACTTTCTCTTGCCGAACAAAATACGACAAAACAAAAGAACTCAGAAGACAGAAGAAGGATTACCAAATCATTGCTCTTTTTGATTTTTCTTCAGAATTCTTTAAAAAAACATTAAATGGACAAAAAAATTGTACTTACATTAAGATCGGAAATCATTGCACAGTTTTCTTGAAACTTTCGGGAACTTGACATAGCTGAGCGTTGATTCCTCAAAAAAAGTAAATAAAATATGAAAAAGGCTGTGAGCCTTTAGTGTATGAAAGTACAAAAAAAAAACAAATTAATCGAAATCAATCTCAAACACAGAAAATTCAGTTCAGATTAGCAGGCGTGATGTATATCGTGAAAAATAGTATATTACAAATACACAATTTATATATAATTTATAATTTAATTCATTCCAATATATTCCTTTATTTATAATTTAATTGTAATTTAATTAATTGTATAAATTATAATTTATACAATTAGTATAAAGGTACAAGAGACGAAAGTTGCAGTTCCGCCACTGCTTGAAGTTTTTTTTCTGTCGCGTACCATATATTATTTATTTTGATCCTCGGTGGAAACTATCGGGGAAAAGTACAAGGTTTTGAAAAAAACGGCTTTGAAAATGTTGTCAAAATAGTCAGCTGGCGTCGATTTCGATGTTCTTACCGCTTTGAAAATGTTGAGAAAACGTCCGAAGCGATTAATCAACGAAATTCGCCGTTGCTAGTTACCGAGTCAGAAAGGTACGTGGCTAAAGCTATGGTAATGGGTAAAAGTGATGCATTCGCCATCTAAAACAGTGGCGAAAGTATGTACTTTCCACTAGGGGATCAAGAAAACGATGATTTTATTCGTGTTTCTTTGATTAAATAAATTTTAATCAGCGACGGATGCTTTGCATCCTAAATGAGTGTAAACTTCATGATTTCAATTAATTTTTGAATAATTTAAATAAAACTGTGTACTTTTCCACATGTATAACTTGCTTTATTGCTAATTCAATTGTTACAATACAAGAGTAATTTGGCCTCATTTCGCTGCTGACGGGATATTAAAAAAAGTTCCCATTTATCTGTCGCGTTATTGCGATATTCCGTGACAATCTTGTAAGCTATTGGATTTATTTGACTGGTTTGTTTTATTCTGCAGATATTTGTTGGATATTTTAAGCGAAACATCAGGTTCGTCGGTTCCATTTAAATTTGCTTGCAAGTGCTCTGATTTTTTTGGTTTCCGGCACTAATAACTTCCTTTAAGTCTACTTTATTATTGAGTTAATTACATTGAACTTTTCGGCTTTTTGCATTAAATTCTCAATTTGGGTTTTCATTTGCATCAAATAAAACAACAATTTTTGCCATTTTACAAACCATCCCTTGCTGAATCGAATTAATAACAGCAGCTCAACTTAAAGCAAGACAGGCCCTTTAAAGTCGCAGTTCTACATTTGAATAAATGCGAATGTATAAACTATAAGCTTCATATTTATGTTGCCTAGTAAAGCTAAAGCTGCTTTCGTGGGTCTCGGGAGAAAGCCTTGAACTTTGAACATTCCATAAATATGACCCCACTGTAGCTTTAATTATTATATATTACATACTCTACTTAATCTCGTTTGATTTGGTTAATGAGTACGATAGGGGGTGTTTGTGAATAATTGCGGTTTAAAAATCAATATCTCCGTACAACAGGTGGGGTTGAATCATTTATATTTTAAAATAGGGAGAATATATCGAGTGAATGTTTTTCTTTCCACGGTGAAATATTCAGTGTCGTACACGCTTTGAAAGGACAGCCCCACATTTTTAAGCTAAAGCTAGGATAAAAAAGGTTGCTAATCGGACGCTTTAGTTTTACGGTTTATGTTGGGATTATCTTATAAAGTAAATGTATTCTGTTTCAAAACAAAGATATACTTTTCTCTTTTCTGCTGATTTTAGAGCCAACATATTTGTAATACCGAATTATAGGATGATAGTAGTAGTAAACATCTTTATTTCTAAAAAAGGCTATCGACCTATCGGTCTTTCTGCCCTTGTTTAATACATGTAGTCTTAATCTAAATAAAAAACAAATATGAAAATTCTCTTATTCTAGGTTAACAATATTATTAAATAAAATTCCAATGACAAGAAAAAAATATTTTATTGGCCACTAGTCAGTTGCGTTTGTAAGTGTTCGAGTAGCGTTGATGTAGGGAAACGGAAGCGGGATTGTCTGGTTGGTCTTGTGAGACAAAGGGGATTCAGTATGGTCCAGTTGTAGCGGTTGTTTGTCCATTTTGTCTGTAGATGTATCAGTCTTTCCGAGATCTTTGTCATGTTTGTGCGTTCGTATAGTAGTTGGGTGGGGGGGTTGTGTAGTGGGTTTTGGGGGTGTCTTATTCGTGTTATTAGTCTTAGTGCAATTTGTTCTGTTGTTTGTGTATAACGTTTTGTCCTTTCTGTTCCGTTGGTCATGAGTATATGTCCATAGTCTAGCAAGGGTCTACAAATAGCTTTAAATATTTTGGTGGCGGTGTTTGCGCTAATTCCTCTGTCTTTGTAGGTTAGTGATCGGAAGTGTTTTGTTCTCTTTATTGTTTCTGCCCTGATGTTTCGTATGTGTTTAGTGAATTTAAGTTTGTGGTCAATTGTGATTCCAAGGTATTTTACGTCGTTTTTTGGTTGTGTCGTTTGGCCGTCTGCAGTTATTGTAGGGGAGTCAGCGTTGAGTCTGTGGTTTGTGAGCAGAAGTTGGTTTTTTGACGCGTTTGGTGTTAGTCTCCATTTATAAAACCATGTCATTGTGTTGTTTGTTAGTGTTTGGAGTCTTTGAGCTGCTCTCTCAGTAGTTTTGTCATGTACAATAAGTGCCGTGTCGTCTGCGTATTGTAATATGTATGCCGATCTATCGATTTGATTTTTGTCTGGTAAGTTGTAATTGTATATGTCATGGCAGTATATATTGTAGAGAAACGGTGAGAGCGGGGATCCTTGAGGGAGCCCTTGTTCAGGGGAAAAAGAAAATGACAGTGTTTTGTCAATTCGTACTTGTAGTTGTCTGTTTTCTAGTAAGTTCTTTATGGTGTGTAGTAGGTATGTTGGTTATACGATGATATTAAGGCAAAAATACATTAATATCTCCATTGCGGCAATAGTTGATTGCTCAACAGAAGTTTAAATCTTTTTTATTTTGGTGAATCGACATTTATGCAAGTATAAGACAATTGCGCTTTTAAATGTTACTTTCAGCGTGGACATTTAAAATTCTGATTTACAATTCCAGCTTGATAATTCCATAGAGCCTCACATTTCGAGAGCAATAAGAGTGAAATTTACAGACCCCGCTGCATAGGGCGCGTGATCTGCTCGAATTTCCAACAAATTCGTCAATTTTGAGCAAACTTTACCTCTATTTTGTTCAGTTGACTCTTTGAATATTGCGTTTTTATGTAATTACCTATGGCACATAAACGGGTTGCTGCTAGTGTTTTTTAACAATGATTCAAAGTGAAAATACCATATTGACGATGAGAAATTTATTGGTAGCTAACTGCTTTAACTAACAATTCAGAGCTTATTTTTTGCAGCTAGTAGTAAACATCTTTATTTCTAAAAAAGGCTATCGACCTATCGGTCTTTCTGCCATTGTTTAGTACATATAGTCTTAATCTAAATAAAAAAAACAAAGATTAAAATTCTCTTATTCTTCAATAAACTTTATAATTCTAATGACAAGAAAAAGTTATTTCATTGTCCAGTAGTCAGTTGCGTTTGTAAGTGTTCGAGTAGCGTTGATGTAGGGAAACGGAAGCGGGATTGTCTGGTTGGTCTTTTAAGACAAAGGGGATTCAGTATGGTCCAGTTGTAGGGGTTGTTTGTCCATTTTGTCTGTAGATGTATGAGTCTTTCCGAAATCTTTGTCATGTTTGTGCGTTCGTATAGTAGTTGGGTGGGGGGGTTGTGTAGTGGGTTTTGGGGGTGTCTTATTCGTGTTATTAGTCTTAGTGCAATTTGTTCTGTTGTTTGTATATAACGTTTTGTCCTTTCTGTCCATAGTCCAAGAGGGGTCTGCAGATCGCTTTGTATATTTTTGCCGCGGTATTTGTACTAATTCCTTTGTCTTTGTATGTTAGTGAGCGAAAGTGTTTTGTTCTCCTTTCGTTTCTGTTCTGATGTTTCGTATGTGTTTAGTGAATTTAAGTTTGTGGTCAATTGTGATTCCAAGGTATTTTACGTCGTTTTTTGGTTGTGTCGTTTGGCCGTCTGCAGTTATTGTAGGGGAGTCAGCGTTGAGTCTGTGGTTTGTGAGCAGAAGTTGGTTTTTTGACGCGTTTGGTGTTAGTCTCCATTTATAAAACCATGTCATTGTGTTGTTTGTTAGTGTTTGGAGTCTTTGAGCTGCTCTCTCAGTAGTTTTGTCATGTACAATAAGTGCCGTGTCGTCTGCGTATTGTAATATGTATGCCGATCTATCGATTTGATTTTTGTCTGGTAAGTTGTAATTGTATATGTCATGGCAGTATATATTGTAGAGAAACGGTGAGAGCGGGGATCCTTGAGGGAGCCCTTGTTCAGGGGAAAAAGAAAATGACAGTGTTTTGTCAATTCGTACTTGTAGTTGTCTGTTTTCTAGTAAGTTCTTTATGGTGTGTAGTAGATATGTTGGTTATACGATGATATTAAGGCAAAAATACATTAATATCTCCATTGCGGCAATAGTTGATTGCTCAACAGAAGTTTAAATCTTTTTTATTTTGGTGAATCGACATTTATGCAAGTATAAGACAATTGCGCTTTTAAATGTTACTTTCAGCGTGGACATTTAAAATTCTGATTTACAATTCCAGCTTGATAATTCCATAGAGCCTCACATTTCGAGAGCAATAAGAGTGAAATTTACAGATCCCGCTGCATAGGGCGCGTGATCTGCTCGAATTTCCAACAAATTCGTCAATTTTGAGCAAACTTTACCTCTATTTTGTTCAGTTGACTCTTTGAATATTGCGTTTGTATGTAATTACCTATGGCACATAAACGGGTTGCTGCTAGTGTTTTTTAACAATGATTCAAAGTGAAAATACCATATTGACGATGAGAAATTTATTGGTAGCTAACTGCTTTAAATAACAATTCAGAGCTTATTTTTTTGCAGCTAGTAGTAAACATCGTTATTTCTAAAAAAGGCTATCGACCAGACTATCGGCCTTACATATAGTCTTAATCTAAACAAAAAAAAACAAAGATAAAAATTCTCTTATTCTGGGTTAACGATTTAATTCAATAAACAAAATTCTAATTCTAATGACAAGAAAAATTTATTTCATTGTCCAGTAGTCAGTTGCGTTTGTAAGTGTTCGATTAGCGTTGATGTAGGGAAACGGAAGCGGGATTGTCTGGTTGGCCTTGTAAGACAAAGGGGATTCAGTATGGTCCTGTTGTAGGGGTTGTTTGTCCATTTTGTCTGTAGATGTATGAGTCTTTCCGAAATCTTTGTCATGTTTGTGCGTTCGTATAGTAGTTGGGTGGAGGGGTTGTGTAGTGGGTTTTGGGGGTGTCTTATTCGTGTTATTAGTCTTAGTGCAATTTGTTCTGTTGTTTGTATATAACGTTTTGTCCTTTCTGTTCCGTTGGTCATGAGTATATGTCCATAGTCTAGCAAGGGTCTACAAATAGCTTTATATATTTTGGTGGCGGTGTTTGTGCTAATTCCTCTGTCTTTGTAGGTTAGTGATCGGAAGTGTTTTGTCCTCTTTATTGTTTCTGCCCTGATGTTTCGTATGTGTTTAGTAAATTTAAGTTTCTGGTCAATTGTGATTCCAAGGTATTTTACGTCGTTTTTTGGTTGTGTCGTTGGGCCGTCTGCAGTTATTGTAGGGGAGTCAGCGTTGAGTCTGTGGTTTGTGAGCAGAAGTTGGTTTTTTGACGCGCTTGGTGTTAGTCTCCATTTATAAAACCATGTCATTGTGTTGTTTGTTAGTGTTTGGAGTCTTTGAGCTGCTCTCTCAGTAGTTTTGTCATGTACAATAAGTGCCGTGTCGTCTGCGTATTGTAATATGTATGCCGATCTGTCGATTTGATTTTTGTCTGGTAAGTTGTAATTGTATATGTCATGGCAGTATATATTGTAGAGAAACGGTGAGAGCGGGGATCCTTGAGGGAGCCCTTGTTCAGGGGAACAAGAAAATGACAGTGTTTTGTCAATTCGTACTTGTAGTTGTCTGTTTTCTAGTAAGTTCTTTATGGTGTGTAGTAGATATGTTGGTGTGTGTAGTTTGTATAGTTTGTATAGTAAGCCTCCCTGCCAGACACTAGCAAAAGCTTAGTTAATATCCATAAACAGGCAAGCTGTCTTTCTGTCAGTTAGGTGGGTTGTTTTTTTGCAACTAACCAGATAATCTTGAAAACCATACTCTGAAAATTATCTTGCTTGCACCCCCTAACTAATATAATATATTTTCATAAGGCTATGAATAAAACATGGGATCAGTAAGTCTATACCTTCACCTGGTAGACTTTATATCTAATTTGAATAATTTCTAAACATCCTGTAAGAATGGAAACTCAAAACTTGAGTGTTCGGAAAAGTTGTCGTTATAATACAACTTTAACATGCATTAATGCTCAAGCGGAGCTTAGGAGAACACATTAACATAAAATATTAAGCTCATGTGCATTTTATAAGAAATTCAAAATACTTTGCTCAAACTTCATTGTTCTGAAAACTTCGCTAAGGACAAACAGAACTTTAATATTTCTATAATAGTGCGGCTAATGTAAATGTTGAGGAAACAAGTATAATTTTCAAACTTGAATAATTTATTAATTAATTCCACTCGTCTTCCACTAATGTCTCGGAAATTATTATTATACAGGGGTCGACATTCACAGGGGTTTCTTCAAACTATTTGACCACATTTATCCAAAGAAAGGTGATTTAAACAGGACTTTGACATTAACAAACCGCTGATTTCTTCGTCAAAATTTTCCATTTAATGTGCATTTTCATTGGAAAACGTGAAACGGCACTAAACTAGCAACTAAAACTAGAAATAAAGGTGAAAAACAGTATAATGATTTTTCCACTAAAAAATATATTTTTTGCAGTCCACAACATTTTCGCACCAATAGAGGGTTAATTAAATTTCAATGCTTCGCCAAAGGCACTTTAAAACTGAGCCCAGAATCACGTTATTTTTTAATTTTTCGCCGCAACAATTAAATTTCGAAAAACCAATGTGCAACAAAATTCATTTGTTTGTTTGTTATTCCGAACTTTATGAGATCCCAGTGCCAACCAGAGAATAAAAACTTCAACCTGACTGTGTTATGACACAGTTAACAACAATGGCTTTATTTATTTAACCCGCTTTATTTGTTGGGCAAATCTATACAGCTTCGACTGGTTTTAATGAGTACGACTATCATAATGCGTTAATTGAACCATATAATAATATCTGAACAAAACACTGAAACAATACATTTCAGGTACAGGCAGTAGCAGTTTTGTGGTTGAACTGAATTACGCTGTTTATGAGCGTTGATTTTCGTTAATTAATACATAACGAGGAGCAAGCTAATTATAATTGTTGTCATTAATCGACTTTTCATGTACAAGATACTTGAAAAGGAACCATAAACTTGCTAAAGTGATCGAAACTGTCGTAAAATTCCAAAAGAAAATTCAAAAATAATTCTGAAAACTACAACAAAAATTATTTCTTTAATTTGATTTAGTCAGAAAGTCAGTTTCAGGCAATTAGTGCGATCAATAAATAATATTAGGAAAAAAAATGAATACGCAAGCAATCCTCATGAGAAACCGTGTCTGCAATATCTCCTGAATACACCAAATATTAATAAAACCCTTGTGTGAAAGAAAAAAACATTAGCAAGTTAGCAATCAGCTTTTTAATTGGCACCAAAGCAGCAGATATTAATTTACCAGACGCAGAAACCGATAAATGAATATTCTGAGAAAAGTTTTCTTGAGGACCAAAACCGAAAGTTCAATATTGAATTTAAAAACCTCTTTTAGGAAGTAATTATTAATAAAGTCTGAAAAAAGTTAGTTTAGATGAGTTGCAATCAGATCAATTGAACGTTGCAAATAGAGCAAATTTTTAAAAATTACTACATACAGTGTGCAGCAAATGGTTGGACATTTAGCAATAATGTGTTTGAAGAACAATGAAACTTTAGGCATTATTAAAGCGATCAAAGGGTTCTCGTTGATACCCAAAGTACCAAAAGCTGTTTAAATATCAGGGCCAATCATGCACATTTAATCACAGATATTTTTCTACAAACTGCATGGTTAAGAAAGCAACTTTGAAATAATTTCTTCGAAAAGGCAGTTTTACTGAAAGAAAAGTATAAAATAATAGTGTGAGGTTTGTTTTGTAGTTTTTTTTTAACATATTCTATCTTTAATATAATCCACGCTAAATTCGTCGTGCCAAGGGGAATTTCAATTTCAAAAGACTTGAAGCAAAGAGTCCGGCAATGTGCAAAATGCCTAGGCATTCTGCAAATTGACCAACTCGCCAGGCACTTTGCAGAAACGCTTCTACTTTGGGCAAACTGCACATTGACTACGGTATTTTAGGCAATCTGCAAAATGCCGTACGCGCTAGTCAATCTGAGTGTTGAAGATGTTTACTTTTCACATTGACTAGGCAGTGTGCATAATACCGGATGCTGCGAAACTTTGCAGGTTAGTTTTGCAAGGAAATTTTACTGTTTGGTGCTCTAAGTAGCAGACAACTTTGTAAAATTTACCGCGTTTCCAAAGTGTTGCCTATTTATTATTAGTTTGTTTATATTCCTGTCCTATTAGCGTCGTGCAAACATTTTCTTATCGGTAGTTTGGTATTCGGGTTTATAATTTAGTTTAAAATGGAAACCAGTGTAATGAATAGGGGACATTTTTTCCAAAGAAAAATCACACACTAAATATGAAACAACATACGATAATATTTTCGAGGAACGATGGGCTGGAAATATATAAATGTCCTTAATGAAAACAAACTGATAGCATAATTTTGTGAGTGCACAAAAATTTAAATAACGTCCGCGGTTATATGGAGGAAATGATTTATGCTTTCATACTTTAATGCTGTTGAGTAGTAGTAGTAAACATCTTTATTTCTAAAAAAGGCTATCGACCTATCGGTGTTTCTGCCCTTGTTTAATACATGTAGTCTTAATCTAAATAAAAAACAAAGATGAAAATTCTCTTATTCTAGGTTAATAATCTTATTAAATAAACTTTCCAATTCTAATGACAAGAAAAAATTATTTTATTGTCCAGTAGTCAGTTGCGTTTGTAAGTGTTCGAGTAGCCTTGATGTAGGGAAACGGAAGCGGGATTGTCTGGATGGTCTTGTAAGACAAAGGGGATTCAGTATGGTCCAGTTGTAGGGGTTGTTTGTCCATTTTGTCTGTAGATGTATGAGTCTTTCCGAAATCTTTGTCATGTTTGTGCGTTCGTATAGTAGTTGGGTGGAGGGGTTGTGTAGTGGGTTTTGGTCTTATTCGTTTTATTAGTCTTAGTGCAATTTGTTCTGTTGTTTGTATATAACGTTTTGTCCTTTCTGTTCCGTTGGTCATGAGTATATGTCCATAGTCTAGCAAGGGTCTACAAATAGCTTTATATATTTTGGTGGCGGTGTTTGTGCTAATTCCTCTGTCTTTGTGGGTTAGTGATCGGAAGTGTTTTGTTCTCTTTATTGTTTCTGCCCTGATGTTTCGTATGTGTTTAGTGAATTTAAGTTTGTGGTCAATTGTGATTCCAAGGTATTTTACGTCGTTTTTTGGTTGTGTCGTTTGGCCGTCTGCAGTTATTGTAGGGGAGTCAGCGTTGAGTCTGTGGTTTGTGAGCAGAAGTTGGTTTTTTGACGCGTTTGGTGTTAGTCTCTATTTATAAAACCATGTCATTGTGTTGTTTGTTAGTGTTTGGAGTCTTTGAGCTGCTCTCTCAGTAGTTTTGTTATGTACAATAAGTGCCGTGTCGTCTGCGTATTGTAATATGTATGCCGATCTGTCGATTTGATTTTTGTCTGGTAAGTTGTAATTGTATATGTCATGGCAGTATATATTGTAGAGAAACGGTGAGAGCGGGGATCCTTGAGGGAGGCCTTGTTCAGGGGAAAAAGAAAATGACAGTGTTTTGTCAATTCGTACTTGTAGTTGTCTGTTTTCTAGTAAATTCTTTATGGTGTGTAGTAGATATGTTGGTGTGTGTAGTTTGTATAGTTTGTATAGTAAGCCTCTATGCCAGACACTATCAAAAGCGTTGTTAATGTCCATAAACAGGCAAGCTGTCTTTCTGTCAGTTAGGTGGGTTGTTTGTATATTGTTAGTCAGAGTGAAGAGTGGGTGAATAGTCGAGTGCTGATGTTTGAATCCGAACTGATTCGATGGTATGTACTTTCCGACCAGTTTTCCCAGTCGCTGCCTTATTATGTGCTCAAAAACCTTGCTAAGTACTGGTAGCAGTGTAATTGGTCTGTAACTGCTCGGTTGTGTATTGTCCAGTCCAATGCTGTTGATAAATTATAATATTAGTGTTAAATAATCTTATTACATTAAATTGTTTCGTATTTGCTAAAAAATATTGTATTTTCCCATTAAATAAATAATTAATTTAATATACATATGAAAATTGATTAAATTTTACCAAAAAATATGTCTTTCCTTTGGTTTGCAGAATGCCTAGGCATTTCGCACATTGCCGGATTTCGCACGTTGCCGGTAACATATCTAAAGTAATTTCATCCTATAATGAGAGAGGACATTTTCATCTTAAGTGCGACACACTGTATGTATTGATATAATAAAATTTATATTGTTTGATCAACCATTATTGAAAACGAAGTTTGTTGCTTTACTTTTGTCCGATGTAAAATATATATGCAGTTTTATTATTTTAATGGAAAACACCGCAAAAGCAGAACGCGAGTTCGAAATTTAAAACAACAACGGTTTGGCCAAGATTGGCTCTGAAAAGCGGCATATTTGAAATTGCGATGAAGATGTAAAACAGGTCAAAACCGTTAAATCATTTTGTGAAATAAATTGCCCTCGCCGGTATGCAGTACGAATTCGTGCTGGCGCATCATTATAAAGCATACAAAATTTACGAAGAACTTTATGGATTTGACAATGCAAACAATGATTTAAATTTGAACGAAGTGTTTGCAGCCATGACGAAGCTCGACGATTGTTGACACTATATCTGAACCATTCAGACGGAAACCCGTTTACACATACTAATTGACAAGAGCTAAATTTATTGCCAGTTATCGGGTCATTATTCCAGGCCGATGCCTGTAATTTCCCAAGCAGATCCTCATACCTGCTTGCGTGTCTCGGGAATACGGTTTTGTAGAACAAAAGGGGAATCGTTTTATTATATACTGAAAAGATGATGGAATGCGGTACAATGAAGTTCTGCTTTCACGGCATTTCGTTACGTCGGTTTGGCTTTACTTTACCGTTTCGACAGCAAGTTAATAGAAGCATTCTGGATGGCTGACCCGGGCCATAGTTACCTTTTCAAGCATTTAAAAATGTGTAATTAAGAGCGAAGCGAATAGGCGCACGTTCTTTGTTACGCATTGCAGTAGCGGACAGAATAACGAATAATACATTTTGACGCGAAAATGTAAAAGATAATACATTTTATTTCCTCATCTGCACGCCAAGATGCTGCTGTTTATCTGCTAACGATCCTCAACTTGTTGTCAGATAAGGCTTAATGACGGAGTTTGAATTGCCTTTTCAGCTTTAGCGTCTTCCACCAATAAGCAATCCTTTATCCAGTCCGGTATATTAAAGTTGACTGCTTTCTATACAGAGATTTTTTGGGTTTAGATGCAGATAACGAGAAACATCAGCAAGGTGACATTTTGTGTGGTGGCATCCTCAAATGGCGTTTACATCATTAATGCCACTATACCTACCTACCAATTTGGTTTCAAACAGCATCACTCGACTATTCATCCGCTCTTTATTTTTGCCAACAATATACAAACTACCCACCTAACTGACAGAAAGACAGCTTGCCTGTTTATGGACATTAACAAGGCATTTGTTAGTGTCTGGCATGGAGGCTTACTATACAAACTGTACAAACTACACACACCAACATATCTGCTACACACCATAAAGAACTTACTAGAAAACAGACAACTACAAGTACGAATTGACAAAACACTGTCATTTTCTTTTCCCCTGATCAAGGGCTCCCTCAAGGATCCCCGCTCTCACCGTTTCTCTACAATATATACTGCCATGACATATACAACTACAACTTACCAGACAAAAATCAAATCGACAGATCGGCATACATATTACAATACGCAGACCACACGGCACTTATTGTACATGACAAAACTACTGAGAGAGCAGCTCAAAGACTCCAAACACTAACTAACAACACAATGACATGGTTTTATAAATGGAGACTAACACCAAACGCGTCAAAAAACCAACTTCTGCTCACAAACCACAGACTCAACGCTGACTCCCCTACAATAACTGCAGACGGCCAAACGACACAACCAAAAAACGACGTAAAATACCTTGGAATCACAATTGACCACAAACTTAAATTCACTAAACACATACGAAACATCAGGGCAGAAACAATAAAGAGAACAAAACACTTCCGATCACTAACCTACAAAGACAGAGGAATCAGCCCAAACACCGCCACCAAAATATATAAAGCTATTTGTAGACCCTTGCTAGACTTTGGACATATACTCATGACCAACGGAACAGAAAGGACAAAACGTTATACACAAACAACAGAACAAATTGCACTAAGACTAATAACACGAATAAGACACCCCCAAAACCCACTACACAACCCCCCCACCCAACTACTATACGAACGCACAAACATGACAAAGATCTCGGAAAGACTCATACAGCTACAGACAAAATGGACAAACAACCCCTACAACTGGACCATACTGAATCCCCTTTGTTTTACAAGACCAACCAGACAATCCCGCTTCCGTTTCCCTACATTAACGCTACTCGAACACTTACAAACGCAACTGACTAGTGGACAATAAAATAATTTCTTCTTGCCACTGAAATTTTATTTAATAATATTGCTAACCTAGAATAAGAGAATTTTCATATTTGTTTTTTATTTAGATTAAGACTACATGTATTAAACAAGGGCAGAAAGACCCATAGGTCGATAGCCTTTTTTGGAAATAAAGATGTTTACTACTACTACTACTACTGCCACTATACAACTTTAAAGCAAATAATGAAAAGCTCAACTGCAACATTTAGCACGATTAACAACCCTTTTCATCCCATTACTTTAAGCTTAAAATTTTGAGGCGTTTCTTACAGCGTGTCAGACGCTGAATATTTCATGTATCTGTTCACTCGGTATATTCTCCCTATTTTAAAATATACATGGTTTAACCCCAGCTGGCACAGTTATTGATTTTTTCAACCTTAATTATTCACAACTCATTAACAAAATCTAAAGGGACCAGGTAGAGCATGTAATATATATTTTTTATTATATATTTATTAATATTTTCGCCTAATTAATTCCAAATATCCAAACTCTCTAAAGCAATTATCAATGCCCCCTTACACCATTAAATTAACGAATGATAACCTGAACTTTAGCTTAATCTGATTAGCAACCTTTTTCGGCCTTTTACCTTTCGGTCAGCTCTTAAGCTTCCAAATGCTCATCCATGTTATCGAATTTAAAAGTATTTTATATATAAAAAAATCGGCCATTTTCGGACATTGTCGTATTGTTTGGAAGCATATCAGATTCGTAAATTTTCATCGCAAATTTTCATTGTTTATCATTGTGTTTATTTTGCATAGACTTCCTGCATTATAATTATTTAGTGATAAAATTCCAACTTAAATTGCATTTAGTAAATATTTAAATTTAATTTAATAAAGGGGTAGCATTAGTTATAGCACAGCAGAGTTCAAGCGCATCTCTGATTTGTAATTTATGGATCAGATCAGATATCACATAATTATTCCATTATTTTTGTTGAGTATTTTGAATAAAAAAATTGTCTTTTTAGAAAAGAATTTGTTGTTAAATTCATGAAAGTAGTTTTCAATTTAATATTTATCTGAATACTTTTTTGACAATTGCTTTAAGTAATAAAATCGCAAATACATCCATAAAAACTTTAGGCAGAACTTTATGTCAAGATTAATAATATAAAAATTCAAAAAAAATTCAAGCCATTCAATGGCGTGCCAAAGGTGAAGGTAGAAACAGCCGTACATACAAACTGATGATGGTGGAGAAAGACACCGAAACGTATTTGTAAAATGTTTTTAAATCATAAACAATAATATTGACTGGAAGTCAGGAATTTATTTTGAATTATGTTGAAATACAGTCAGGAAAATATACACTGTATAAAACATGTAACTTCGTGCGCGTGTAATGGAATTTATATAAGGAAAACTCCACATTATTAAATAAGAAAATTAAAATTCAAAATTTATCCTATGCTAAAATTAAAGTAGATTAAAGTAACATTCACCTAAATTAAAATTTATTCCAAATCCTTAATTAATTTTAATTAAAAAAGAAAAAATCAGAGCAATTTTTTACAGATTTGTATTCACATTATATACATATTATTAATGTACAGGTTGGGCCAAATTGACACTTTTGAATGGAAACTCAATGTTAATGAAAAAAAAACTTAAAACTCACTCTAGAATGTGCTATATTTTTGGAAAGGTAATTTCAAGCGCAAGTTCAATGTAACAAAATATACCGAGTGTCAATTTAAAAATATCTCTTTTTGTTAATAACTTGGAAAATATTTCCTTACCGCAAACGAAATTTACATTATCGGATACTTAGTGAAAAAGTGATTTGGAAATGTTTCCAAAGAAAGTTAAAAATCACAGGAAAATAGTTACATACGGTTGTCGTCATTAATTTTTGTCATTAGTTTTTGTCTATCTGGTATAGAAATAGGAGTTTCCATTTAAAAATGTCCAATTTGGCCCACCCTGTACTCTTTTTTAGGCATCTTTTGACTAAAATAACAGAATTGCTTTCGAAAAGTCAAGGTAACTTTTCTAAATTAGTTTTTTCAAGTGGAATTTTTTCTCTGTATGTGATAGTTCTTGATTATTTTTTGATACGGACTTCGTCCTTTCTTGTGAAATAAAAGCTCTTTATAAATCCGTAATAAAAGACGTGTAGAAAGTCTGTCTTTACAGCAAAGACCAACGTTTTTGAGAGAAAATACTCACCAAAAATGTTTTGAAAACTTGAATCCGCGTCAACCACATAGAACTTGGCGAAATAATTCATCCCTACAAAATTGATTTTGTTGTCTTATTTAAGATTGTAAACGCAGAAAATTCAGTAGTGCAAACACCTTAATTGGAAAAATCATCAGTACTAAAATATTAACATTTCCATCTTTATTGAAGTGAAAGTCTGCCCCAGAACAGTAAATAACCATTACCATTTAAAATGCATAAATTACATTCAATTTCAATACTAACATAAAGTAGCCGTATTGATAAATACTTGCGAATAGCCAAACAAAAAAATCGATTGAGATTAACATAAAACCTTTATCCTTTCAAACAGGCATTATATTTTCATTAAACATTCTAAGCCGCGTAAAGTCTGAATAGCATTTAGTACAATGGTGCAGTTATTAGTATTCAAAGCAGCGACGTCTGGGAGCTTGTGAGAAAGTGTTGAAGCAATAGTTAGATCGCTATCAATGTAATATTCAGATTTTATTCACAATTTCATGACATACGATACACCGTTATTTATCCAGCGTATTTTCATACGCACTTTTCTCCAATAAATATTTTTCTAATCGTTCAGTTGAAGACATTCTGCTTTAGGTCTTTAAATGTACTGGTAGATTTATGCAATATCTTTGCAACAGCACGTGCACTAGAACCGCTTAAATCTAACAGTTTCGTAAATTTAATATTCGCTTGATCGAAATCAGCATCAATATAAAGTAGATTATCTAAACTATGCACGTTAATGCTTGCAATTCAGCTTTAGTGCGCGCAAAGTGATACACGCGTTTATATTCTTGTTTTGTACGTTATATTATTGCAATAAGCTTTGAACAAGTTGCAGCTAACGGATGTCGGATAAGTGCATCAGGCAATAGGCATTTATGTTTAAAGGGCTAGTGATGATGAGTTCTATTCGATCTTTATGGAAAGCACTGAAAAGTTCAAATTTTGTTACTTTAGTAGTCTATTTGGCAAAAAACTCCATGCATTTTTTGTATTAAAGAAGACACATTCACCACAATGATATGAGTGCAGAAGCTTGGCAGAAATAACACATTTTAAGCAGTAAACTAAAGATCTAGGTTTAGTAAACTAATGCTATGTGGCGTCTTCATGAGCTAAACCGGAGGCTTCCATTGCTTCTCTCATGCCCTCATGGTCTTTTGGGTCTTCCTCTCTTCCTCCGTCTTGGTGTCATAATATGTCCAAACCATCTTAATCTTCTTCTTTCTATCCTTTCCAGAACTGTTTCTTGTGCATCTGCTCTTTGCAATTTAGATATTCCTTCCCTGCGGCGCAGATAGTCCAGTTCTACGGTATTTATTTCGGCATCCAGTGTCCACAATTGACCTCCGTAGGAGAGACCAGACTCCACACCAGATTGTTCTTCCTGTATGCTTTTCCAGCTCTCTTGAAACGTTTCTGTTCCACCAAACTGAATGTTTGTTACGATGTTCGATGTGTTAAAATGTTCAATACGATTTTTAATTTATGTTTTTCCTAGTCCTTCATTGTTATGAACTATTACTCCAAGGCTGCATCCTTGTCTTAGTTTTTTGGTTGGACAAACAGGCATAGACAAATTGGCTCCTTGTTTTATATGCTCTGTTATCTACATATAGTTCTTTTATTATGTTGATGATCCGATAGTCTATATGACATTGTTCTACAACTAGTATGCTTTTTCTAAATCGGTTTCCTCACCTCTTGCTGTTCGTTTTTCAGTAAATTGCTGAACAATCGATAAATTATCAGTGCATTCTTTGCCAGCAGTGAAACAGTTTTGATTCTCACTGATTATTTGTTCCGCACATTCCTGGAACTTACTTTTAATTATCTTCGCAAAGAGTCGACTAAGAGTGCTGTTGAAACTAAGTCCTCTATAATGACCCAGGTCCTTTTCGCTGTTATTTTTATATAGGGATCTAATGTAGGGGATCTTCCAGTGTTTGGGTTAGTGTGTTATCAAACATTTGGTCACTGAGTGTAATAGGTATTCATTCAACAAGTGACATCCGCGTGAATCAGATCCGCAGTTTTTTCCCCGTTTTACCCTGCAATCTTGTATTTTAATCCCTGTTTATGGTCTAGTAATAAAATAATCAATAATGGACTTCTGTTGGAGGAATGGTCTTTCCCATGTAAATCTATGTATCTTTTCATGTTCGAAAAAAGAATATTCAATGTACGTTTGATTATTTTATTAGTTCAAGTTAAAAAAAAATGAAAATCATATCTGTTCCATGTTAACTAGTTGTACATTTGAAAGTAGCTATTTTTAGTGACACCATGCATTTGTTAGGGTTGGCTTTAGATTTATCTGCAGACGATGACAATGTCACGCACATTATCCCCAACTCGTGATATTCTTGTGTCGGTTTGCCTACGGTTCTAATAAAATTCTGTCAGCGTTCGCCGCTCTAAATTAATATTTTTTGCCCGCTGCTGCTCTACATGCAGTAATTACGGCATGCAAAGTTAACATTACGTTCGTTAAGCGGTCAGCTACATGGGAATGACAAATTGTGCAACTGTGCAAAGTTCCACTTGACTTTGGACTGTTTGTTTCACAACCATCTGGATTATTCGGACAATATGTTTTAAGCAGTTTGCTAGTATTGCGAGCTGATTAATACTGTTCTACAAGCAGCAGCAACATTTCAGTATTTATTCAAGGTTTATTCAAATTAATTTAATTCGTGCGACGCACTGGGAAGCAATGGGGCTTGAAAAACGCAATGCTCCAAAGAGCTTTAGCATTTAGGTGCCTGGCTTAAAAGCTTATTGAAAATGGACACAGATGCTAAAAAGGGCCTTTAGAAGGCTGACGGTAATTTATTTCGAAATGCTTTATTTGTTTAGTTTTGAAAAAATTGAATGTTTAATATTTTCACTTTTCACAGATTTTGTAATATGCAGAATAAATGAGTCTACAGTTAGACTAACTGTAGTGGTCTATGAATTTGAAGGTTTGATTAATTTTTGATAAACATTAAGTCAACACTGAGTAAGTTGGAAAATCTTCCTCATTTTACGCCTCTCCAAGCTTTCTTGTAAATTATTGCAGGATGATACCTTTCTAATCATGTCCATTTCAACACCTATACCAGGTGCATTTACCTTACTTTGATTGCACATTGAATTATAACATGGACATTTATTGTGTTCTTTGCTTACTTCTTTGAGTTCAATAAATAACAATTAAACCGAAATTAATTAACATCGTTTTTCTAGTTCGCTAAACGGTCAAATGAACGACTTTGAAACTACTTAAATATAACCGAATTTGGTTCAATGTCCCTGGGGTTTTAGAGTTTGGGATTTTTCTAAACATGAGTAGTAGTAGTAAACATCTTTATTTCTAAAAAAGGCTATCGACCTATCGGTCTTTCTGCCCTTGTTTAATACATGTAGTCTTAATCTAAATAAAAAACAAAGATGAAAATTCTCTTATTCTAGTTAACAATATTATTAAATAAAATTTCAGTGGCAAGAAAAAATTATTTTATTGTCCACTAGTCAGTTGCGTTTGTAAGTGTTCGAGTAGCGTTGATGTAGGGAAACGGAAGCGGGATTGTCTGGTTGGTCTTGTAAGACAAAGGGGATTCAGTATGGTCCAGTTGTAGGGGTTGTTTGTCCATTTTGTCTGTAGCTGTATGAGTCTTTCCGAGATCTTTGTCATGTTTGTGCGTTCGTGTAGTAGTTGGGTGGGGGGTTGTGTAGTGGGTTTTGGGGGTGTCTTATTCGTGTTATTAGTCTTAGTGCAATTTGTTCTGTTGTTTGTGTATAACGTTTTGTCCTTTCTGTTCCGTTGGTCATGAGTATATGTCCAAAGTCTAGCAAGGGCCTACAAATAGCTTTATATATTTTGGTGGCGGTGTTTGTGCTAATTCCTCTGTCTTTGTAGGTTAGTGATCGGCAGTGTTTTGTTCTCTTTATTGTTTCTGCCCTGATGTTTCGTATGATTTTAGTGAATTTAAGTTTGTGGTCAATTGTGATTCCAAGGTATTTTCGTCGTTTTTTGGTTGTGTCGTTTGGCCGTCTGCAGTTATTGTAGGGGAGTCAGCGTTGAGTCTGTGGTTTGTGAGCAGAAGTTGGTTTTTTGACTCGTTTGGTGTTAGTCTCCATTTATAAAACCATGTCCTTGTGTTGTTTGTTAGTATTTGGAGTCTTTGAGCTGCTCTCTCAGTAGTTTTGTCATGTACAATAAGTGCCGTGTCGTCTGCGTATTGTAATATGTATGCCGATCTGTCGATTTGATTTTTGTCTGGTAAGTTGTAATTGTATATGTCATGGCAGTATATATTGTAGAGAAACGGTGAGAGCGTGGATCCTTGAGGGATCTAAACATGATTTTGCCACTTTTCCACTTTCCGCGGGTCCATAATCTACTTGATGGTAGCCCCTTTCCCCAGATTGACTGTATTTTAATTTTTCTCTCCGTGAAATTTCTATTTTCATCTGTTTCTTTAGCATATGATCTGCAACACTTTTCCATGCTCTTCTTGTTTATTCCATAGAATACTTTCATTTGGCATTGCTCTTGCTTTTTAGCTGTCGTTATTTTCAGTATATTCAAAATCTCTTTGTCAAAATATTGTATCATTGTTATTTCCACATTTTTTAAGTACAATATTTTTGTTTCTTATCCAATTTGATATTTATTTTAATTTTAGTCCATTATATTTTAGTGAAGATTTCAGGTCAAATGTTCGATAGACGTGTGTAGATCATTTACAAAGCTCATTACATTTTCTAATCAAAAAAGCGAAAAATCGAACGTTTAGAAACTTAAAGTTGGAATATCTGGGTTTATAATTAAAGCTGCTAATACCAAATAGTACCAAAACTATAGTTTTTCTTTAGTCTTTAGTTAATTATCATAATTAACCACATAGTGTTCCAAAAAAAAAATTATTTTCTATATTTTAATATGCTTCTTTGTATGATAGAAATGCAATTGCGATAATTAGGTTCTGTAACTAGAATTTAGTGCCCGATGGCATTTCCTTTGGGTTTCATGCACGTACAATAATGTATCAAATTCGGGCCATAGTTTTCCCGACTAGAGAGACGTTAATTTGAAAAAAGCAGCGAATTTCCGTGGCCACAAACATTCAAACTGAACAAATGTGCGTTATAAATTTCCGGAAGATACCGGCATCCAACTTTAAATCAGTGTCAGCAATTCGAACTTTTTACCATTTAAGCAAATCTGGGATAAATTCAATTCGTCTGACGGTCTGAAAAAAGTTGACAGCCCATTTTAAACCGTTTTTACCCATATCATATCTCTTCGTTAGGCAGATGTAAACTTCCATTAGGCCACTTTAATTAATGCCGGTAAAAATATTAAGAAAATGGATGTTTTACTAAAAGAAATATTAATTTTTTTTTATTAATAAAAGTCGGTACTCATTAGATTAGTTTTTCATTCGTTATTTCGCGTGGAAAATGCTAACTAAATAGTTAGGCAATAAGATGGAATAATAAAGTTAAATATAAATTAGTCCTGGAGCCGAGATATATTTACTTGGATTATAGCACTAGAAACAGCAGCGATTGTGGCTTTTATCTGCAAGTTCCTGTTTGTTTTTTCAATGATTTTCAACTCTTAACTATCTGTAACTATAATTGCAATCTGCGGCCGCGCTGTTCTTAAACAAGTTCTTGAACCAGACGTACTTTGTATGCATGCCATCTCTTCTTGTGTAAATATTTTAAAGCAGGAACTTTACGTACTCACTGTTCTGGAGCCGAATTGATTTGTGAGGATTTTTTTGCAAATAGAGCAAAAGATGCAATTGTATACTCTCTAGAAATGTAAGATGGTTGGGTTTCTAACTGGCTCTTACGCGGCCAACGTCAAATAGAATTTAAATACAACAGGAACAGGTCAATCTTCAGGTAAATTTCAAACCATTTTTAATTTTAAATTAAACGGTTAAACCATTCAAAAAGCGTTATTAGGCCGTCGTGGTCAAGAATTTCTGCCTGACGGTGAAGCCTGCAAAATCTCAAAATTTGTGCTCTGGTTAATTCTATTACATGCCGTTTATGTGTCGCTATTAAATAAAATGGCGCAACATGCTTTTTCCCCATATAATCAATATAATTGCTTAGACTATATACATTCCGGTCGACTTGTAAAGTTTCTACGTGTTAGTAACAACAATTGCACGAATAGGTGTTTTAAACCATCCCATAAAACTATTATAACAGTGTGTGTGGTGGCGTTGAACAGATAAAATCGTCATGAATTTTTAATCCAGCCGCTCAGAGAAATTTCAAATTACAACATTTAATTTGTAGTTGACACGGAATTTCGAAATAAATAGGGCTGAGAATTTGCAGGACCCGAAAGCCCAACGGGGTGGCAAATCAATTGCTTTTCGATTAATTAAACACCTATCATTCATCGATCCAGCTTTCGCGTGAATCATTCAGCAACATGGATTTCGGCCCGAATGTGGCGGAGAACTTTGACTGCTGTAGCATAACCGATCAAATTAAAAATACAAAAAAAAAGAACCGAACAAGCCGAACAATAGTTTGTATGTGGTCGCTTTGAAGTGCTTTTTACATCAAATTATTACTTTTTTGCATCTGAAACCCGTTCAAATGGAAAGCTTTGTAGCTACATTTGTCTATGCATACTATGAGCTTAAACAAGTGTTTTAAAATATATATAATTAAATATAATTAGCTGGTTTTAGTAGTGAGCAGCGTTAAGCTATAACAAACGTTTAAATTCAACTTTAGAAAATCAACATTTTATCACGATACGTTCCACACCATTAAATGTCCCTCATAATAATAATACAAAATAATAGTACAATAATTGAACACATTTCAGTTTTTTAGTAAATGGATTCATGAAACTAAAAAAAGCAACAAGCACATATAAGAATCCTAAACAAAATCACATTAACGTGAAGTAGTAGTTCATGCTCTCACAGTGGAGGTGTATGTAAAGAGTGAGGTGAATAAGACACAGCCCAGTCCACTTCTCTAAGATTCTCTAAGAGGCCCCTTAGAAACCTATTTTGGATCCTTTGAACACGCCGTCTTGTGGAGTCACTGACAGAGTTCCAGATGGGGGAGTCGTAAGTCAGTATGGGCCTTATGGTGGAGGTGTAGAGCAGAAGTTTGTTTTGAGGTGATCGAAATCAATTTAGCGCCAGAAGAGTACAACTTTCTTCGGGCCATGAAAGTCTTTTGTACACCATAGTCAACATGCTTGTTGAAATGAAGTCGGGCGTCTAGTTTGAATCCCAGTTATTTCACCTCTTTCACTGGCTTGATTGGAGTATTTTGGACCATGAGTGGCGATAGGATTTTATTGTTAGCAAATTTGCGCGAAAAGATAATAAGTTCAGTCTTCCTGGGATTCACTTTAAGTTTCCATTTGTCGAAATACGGCGTCAATAAACTCAGATGATGTGCAAAGCAAGATTCCGCAGCCTGATCATAAAAAGACGATGTGTAAATAGCCAACAATACAATGTATACAGCAACGGCGAAATCACGGTACCTTATGGTACTCCTGCTGCGATGCGTCTTTTGGCGGAAGTGGAATTCTCCACTTTCACCTGGATGGAACGGTTTTTTAGGTAAGACGCTATAAGGGAAACTAGGTAGAGTGGCAGTGAATGCACGGCAACCAACTTGTACAGCAGACCTGTGTGCCAAAGGCTCTTTCCATATCGAGAGGCAGCATTACCGTACTTTGAAGCTTATTAAATGCTGCATAGGAATCCGTTACGATCCTAGCAGTCTTCAGCATTGTGTTATGTCTTGGTCGAATGCCAAACTGCTCATCCGGAATTAAACTTCGAAGCTCGGCTGCTGCCTGTAGTCTCGATAGGATAACCTTCTCGGTTAACTTGCCGGGGGAGTTCAGGAGGGAAATTGACCTATAAGAGGCGGGATCAGTCAGGTTTTTCCCCGGGTTAATAGAAATGATTACAGCGTTTTTCCAGTCCTGTGGGAAATGCTGCAATTTAAGGACTGCGTTGACTATTTGCACTATTAGCACAATAGTTTTTAGCGGTAAGTTTTTGAGGAGTAAATAAGGGATGCCGTCTGGACCGAGGACTTTTCGGCTAGGGAGGCGCCGAAGACACGATTGCATTTCGAGAGTTGTCACGGGGGGTGAGGTTGCGTAGCTTTTCCGCCCAGGTAAAATTCCTGTATTTGGAAATTTCACGTTGTATGTCTCGTGCAAGCTCTGCTGCCTTTATACGATTGGCAGATTGGCAATAAGGTCCAGAATTTCCTCAAGAAGGTTCTCACGCCGCGGTCTATTAGGAACTTTTTTGGCCAGAGCCTGCTGTGTCCGTCGTATATTCCTTATCAGACCTTTAACTGGTTATAAGAAGTGCGCTGACTTTCTTTCTACAGTGGAGACAGCGAAACCCAAGTTGAATTTAACCAAGACGTGAACCATACATTTATGTTTCAATCTTCAGGAGCTTAGGTGATAAGAAGTGCGTTGACTGTCTTTCTATACAGGAGAGACAGCGAAACCCAAGTTAAATTTGCGCACTTCCTTTCACTTCAGCTCCTGAAGATTTAAACATACATGTATGGTTCAGGTCTTAATTAAATTCAACTGGGGTTGCGCTGCCTCGAATTTGATCGCTCTTCATCTAAATATCCACCCGGAGATGTAGAGGAAGAAGTGTAGAGAAAGGGGAACACAATTAGCCCAAGTGAACCAAAGTTTTCTAACGATTTTAACGCTAAAGTTTAGCCAGGATTCCATCTCCTAACTAGGATTGGATTTTAAAGTTACAAATTCGCATTTTTGAACTTTATGGCTTTAACGGTTGCAGAGTTATGAAGTTCTAATAAAAAAAGTCTTTTTTAGAGCTATTTGATTTAGTGTCCTCCGTCTAGTGAATAACTATATGGAAAACTATTTAAATTCAAAACTGGAACAAACAGCAATTTAAAAATTCCTAAGGCATATGCAGACGTTTTTTCCAGTTTGCCCCGAGGGAAATTTAATTGTCAAAATTCATGGACAAAACAATGGATGGTGACCCTTGAAATAATTTAACTCCACGCGAAATAGCTTCGCTTCCATTAAAACATCATATTAAAATGTTACTTCGGACTACCAACTATTAAAGAAACTTTTAATTGGACCTCGAAGTTAACAGAAATTTATTTTGCAACTTTTTAACTGGCGCAAATATATTACTTTCAATTAAAAGTTTCCTGTGTTTTATATTTACATTTGTATTTTGCCAATTTCGTTGCGGTTGTAATTTTTCCATTTATTTACTGCGAGCTTGTTGGCTAGTAAGCCGATTAGGTTGTTGGTCAACAACTGTTTTGAATTTCCATTTATGGAATATATTGTGGAAATAACAGTAAAACCAATAAACGAAAATAATTGGCTCGATAATGTATTATCCGATTTTGATTGGATATTTGCAGTTTTCGAACACTGTTCAATTATCAGCCAATTTCGTTGCCGTCATGTCTCATATTTATTTAATTCCGATTAAGCTTGATCCGCTCATGTTTATTTTATTTTCTATACGAAGCGCTAATTAAAACCCGACTTTTTCCCATCAATTCCCATGCATTAGTCAACTGTTTGTTTGTTTTTAGAAATTGTTGATTTTTTGCGAATTTCGTCCAATACTTTCGGGAGCTGGAATCTTGTGGGCTGCAGAAAAACTGTTGGGAACGTAGAATTTGGCAGTTTAATTTATTAATGCAATACGACATCCGGACATATTAAATATTCTCAACCCTTTGCTTTGTCCAATCGTATTAATATTTCATCAACTGGATTTAAATGCGTAAAAACTCGTTCACACGGTGGCATTAATGTCGTGACTTCTAATGCTGTGGCAGTAGATTTGTGTCGCGGTGTCGTATATCAAACCATTTTGATATGTGCCACTAATGTCGCGACACTGTGACCTTCAACTGTTCGACATTAATGTCACCGTGTGAACGAGCCTTTATGAGTACTCGGGATTATAGTAATATACATATGTATTAATGCGTGTTCCCATTGACCGTACTGGCATTTGGTGTTTTTCGGTTTAATTAAATTTTCCTTCACGTTTAAGATTGGCTGAATAAGGAATGTGTCAACTTATAATTTCTGTTGAGCGACAATTTGGCTTTGAAATCCGACACCTTTGAGAATCCAGGTTTATCAACACCAGAAGAAATTAAATTAAATTTTGAAAAATGTGGTACCTCGACCAATTCACTCTCTATCTGATCAGTCCCTTTAAGCCCATGCATTAGCAAATTCTTTCCAATACAGTTCAAGTGTTTGTCGGGTCCGATTTACGAAAATTTGAATTTTTGTCCACATGCTGATTTTCTAGCCAGAAAATTTCATGGGAGAGTTAAATTTATTGCCAGGGTGGGAAATCAATGGTCATTGGGGACCAAATTGCTTTTGTGTAAGTTGGACCCCATCTTGAGTTATGTTCTTCCTTACTATATCTACGGTTCGCGGCTTAGAAAATACATCGAATACAAACTGTGTGAAACAAAGCGCTGCGAGCTACATTAAAATTTTACAAGTATACAGGGTTCAAATATTTCACGAATGAAATTACTGTTTTTTTTTGGCAATCCCTTCATTCCCCGAAAGCCCAACTTTAGTTTTTCTAATACCAAAAACTCTATTCTCTATTTGACTGAGAATTGAGCGGACATAGGAAGCTCCTATTATGCTTTTATAGAGTGATTTTCACTGAAAATGTCGGTTAAGCAGATATTTATATTTTGGTGATCGCCGTCTGGGGGTTTAGACGATTTTAATTTGTTGCCAACATTTGTAAATTACTCTCTTGGCATAAAAGTTCCTAAATCATTAGTGAGGGCACATGTATTAACGAAGATTAAATTTTTATTTAGTATAATGTTTTTGTATAACGTGGAGACGTTGTGTGGCCTGCGCGTTCACCCGATCTTGCCCCATGCGACTTTTTCCTCTGGGGCTACTTTAAAGCGAAGGTTTTTCAACACCATTCCCGAACCATTGACCAATTGAAAGCAGCAATACGCCAAAAAATTGCAGGTATATCGCCTCAAATTACTGAGCGAGTGATGAAAACCTTTAGAAATCAACTTCGAATGTGTATCGAAAAAAATGGTCGCCACTTGGTCTCTGTAATTTTCAAAACTTCAAAACAAATGGCATTGCATACATTTTCAGTTAATAAATACAAAATCTAAATAGCATTTACAATGGAGTTTTTAGTAGTAGTAAACATCTTTATTTCTAAAAAAAGGCTATCGACCTATCGGTCTTTCTGCCCTTGTTTAATACATGTAGTCTTAATCTAAATAAAAAACAATTATGAAAATGCTCTTATTATAGGTTAACAATATTATTAAATAAAATTTCAATGACAAGAAAAAATTATTTTATTGTCCACTAGTCAGTTGCGTTTGTAAGTGTTCGAGTAGCGTTGATGTAGGGAAACGGAAGCGGGATTGTCTGGTTGGTCTTGTAAGACAAAGGGGATTCAGTATGGTCCAGTTGTAGGGGTTGTTTGTCCATTTTGTCTGTAGATGTATGAGTCTTTTCGAAATCTTTGTCATGTTTGTGCGTTCGAATAGTAGTTGGGTGGGGGGGTTGTGTAGTGGGTTTTGGGGGTGTCTTATTCGTGTTATTAGTCTTAGTGCAATTTGTTCTGTTGTTTGTATATAACGTTTTGTCCTTTCTGTTCCGTTGGTCATGAGTATATGTCCATAGTCTAGCAAGGGTCTACAAATAGCTTTATATATTTTGGTCGCGGTGTTTGTGCTAATTCCTCTGTCTTTGTAGGTTAGTGATCGGAAGTGTTTTGTTCTCTTTATTGTTTCTGCCCTGATGTTTCGTATGTGTTTAGTGAATTTAAGTTTGTGGTCAATTGTGATTCCAAGGTATTTTACGTCGTTTTTTGGTTGTGTCGTTTGGCCGTCTGCAGTTATTGTAGGGGAGTCAGCGTTGAGTCTGTGGTTTGTGAACAGAAGTTGGTTTTTTGACGCGTTTGGTGTTAGTCTCCATTTATAAAACCATGTCATTGTGTTGTTTGTTAGTGTTTGGAGTCTTTGAGCTGCTCTCTCAGTAGTTTTGTCATGTACAATAAGTGCCGTGTCGTCTGCGTATTGTAATATGTATGCCGATCTGTCGATTTGATTTTTGTCTGGTAAGTTGTAATTGTATATGTCATGGCAGTATATATTGTAGAGAAACGGTGAAAGCGGGGATCCTTGAGGGAGGCCTTGTTCAGGGGAAAAAGAAAATGACAGTGTTTTGTCAATTCGTACTTGTAGTTGTCTGTTTTCTAGTAAGTTGTTTATGGTGTGTAGTAGATATGTTGGTGTAATGTGGGAGTTTTTATTAAAGATTAAAATGTGGGATATCTTTATGCCGCACCCTGTATAAATAGTTGATGAAAAACCATTACGTGAAACCGAAAGCATTGTATGCACCAAATGCGTTACGGAGACAGTCAGGCCGAAACCTATCCCTCGGGCCAAAGACCCTTGGGCTAGTTCGACCTTCCGGGCATTTACAATCCGTAACACAACTTGGTACATAAATAGCTATTTGCTCACAGCTGTTTGCTAAATAAACTTCACATTATAGTTTTTTGTAGTCAACAAAGTGCTTCCTAATCAGCCTATCAATCAAGAAATTAGTTTTTAACTCAATTTCTCAAAAGCAATCTGTATCTGTGGGATGCACGTTAAATATAACTTCGAATTCTTCATTTAAGATCATTTGAGGACAAACAAAATTAATCAAACTAATAAAAAAAAAACACGTAAACAATTACAAGTGCGATATTTAAAAAATACAATTAAAATTAGTATATTCATTTTCCTTTACCAACTTGCTAAAAATGAGATCTGATTTACATTAATCTAACTCTATCATGCACGTCAGAAACAGAGTGAATGAATTTCCAGGAATATGCTCTTGGTCTTATAAGTGTAGGTGCTGTATAATAAATTATTCGCGATTTACTTCCCTATATTAAATGTGGGAAACGAAAATTGCATTTAATTCATTTTCCAGCTTGAGCGTGCCATTAAGCAAATACCCAAATAATCATCTACTAAATTTTGCTTAAATTCATCGAAAAATGCTTAAAAACTTTAATCAAAACCACTAATAATCCCGGTAACGTTTGCCACTCAATATCAATCATCTTTCTAATCTCGGGTTAAGATATCCGTTTTCCTATCTGCATTTAGCGGTTTAATATTGAACCAGATATATATTAATGTGTCAGATAACATGTCTATTCTAATTTAGGTGTCATGTTTGAATTGGCTCATCAGTTAGTGATCATTTTTGGCTGATTAGTAATGATCTTTGTCCGGGAAATATAAATGTCTATGCGCACAGAGTGCAAACCGCGGCCTGAATACGTTCTGCTTCAACCTTTAATCAGGCTAAAAAGTAGAGCACGATTAATTTTTTTTTAAATAAAAAGATGTTCTCACGGTTTTTAAGTTTGAAACTTTTTGAAAGTAATTTTGTTCCGAGAACACTCTCGTCTAGCTGGTATAATTTCATTAAGTGCCAAGACTATTATCGTCTGCTCGAGTTTTGCGTTGCAAGTTTAATTTTTCCACGTATTGCGATGGCACATTTCATTTTTCTCGCGATTTATATCGGTTTATTGTGCGGCAACTCTATTTACGCATGATATATTTTAGCACTTAGCAATGTCTACTGATTCCAGACGAAAAATGAAGCTGTTTTGAAGCAGAAATCGAATTCCTATATTTTCAAGCGTTTTTATTGAGTTGCTGTTTTCAACACAACTGTTCACAGTGGCACCTCCTGGTAAAACTTTTAACGGATTCTGAGACTGTTGCAAAAAAATTCCCTATTTTATTAATAAGTTTTGTCATTATCTAGTGTCTATTTGGGAGAAAAACTTTTATCTACTTATACCAGGATCTTCAATCGTAAATTTGGGAATGCTCTACGTTTTCCTTGAAATTTTATTTTTCCTGCGTATGAATATTTTCGAAAATTTCTTCATATTAATCAAATTGCTCACATGCTCTATAATATTTTGCCTTTTAAGTTGAATAAAAAAACGCATAATGTGGACAAAGAACCGATACTCTACTACTCAATAAAGCTGCTGACGCTGGACTAAATGCAGCGCGAAGTCTCTACTTAATTCCCGGTGTGACTTCCATGGCAAGGGGGAAGCGGTGTGGTGCGCGGGTGTTTGAAGGAGCGCATAGAGCACAATGCTGTGGCCCAGACTAACTCATAATAAGCCTTTTGCTAAGTTCTGCTTTTACTAAAATCCTTATTTTCTATTTGATCATCAATAAAAACCTGACGTTATTTCAGAATTTTCAGTAAAATGCCTACTTTACTTGTTTTTTTGAAGATAATTATTAATCATAAAGTGAACTCTTTTATATGGCAGATTCAAGTCCAGTTTAGTGCCAGTATATAATAGTCAATAGATGAAACTTTCCAAGCTATATTGAAAGACCAAAAAAGCTATCCAGTTCGCAGTATTGCGGCTTGTTTAAAGAAGCTTCTTGGGTTTTTCGCAGCTTGCGCCCATTTAAAATTTACAGGATACATGGCGAAGCGAGTGTTGCACTTTATGCATACATATTTTATGCTGTGGAAATTTTAGGATGGCTATTAAAATGGAAGTTTTCTTGTGTTTTGAAGGAAAAACTTAGAAATGTTCGGGTTCAATTAAAATTTCATTTGAAAAGTTAAATTTTCTTGTTCTTTTTACTCAAATTAGGAATTTTTTAAATAAAATTGTTTAATTTTTAAATTATTATGTAAAAAACACATAAGTTTTCCATTAATGGTTTTTGGGCTAATATGATATTTGTTTTCACGTCCATCTAAAAAAATTTTGAATTTAGCACATTTCGACATCTTTTTTTTTGTTCTTTGTTAATACACATATATCAGGTTTGAATTTTTTCTAGTTTGCACTGAACATTCACTATTTACTTCGGACCATACTAAATTTAAGTACAAAGGAAATTTATATTCTTTAGCTGTTTTCCAACCATGAAAAAACTGAAACATTAAGTCATGTGCATGGAAATTCCCCAGTTGAGTTACAATCAGCAAACATGTTACTGAAATTAATAATATTCTAGACATGCTTTACATTTTAATATGTATAATTGCATTTGGGTTAATTAGACACGTACGTTGCTTATAACTCACTCTAATGTATTATGTGCGTTCATTTCTGCTTCTTTAAATCTTGCGCGAATTTTGCGCCCCCTATCTGAGGGCTTGTTGAACGATAAACTGTTGGAAAATCGAAAAATCTTATTGATTTATCAATTTTTCCTAATCGATGCACTGTAGAAACCTGAGTGGAAGCATTGATCCAGGACCAGCTCTGCGGGTCGATTAAAGTGAGTGTCGGCTCTGGAACGCAGAGGGCGCTTGCCAGACACAGAAAATTAATTTTATTATTCAAATGGAAGGTTTTATATTTAGATGACCTTTTGTTTGAGTAATGATATTACTTAATAGTAAAATTATGCGAGAAAGCATAGGAATAGGGCACAGAATTCATTTCAATCTATGGAAAACGTGATTAAAAATGAGTTCTATTCTCTTCGTTAAAACGAGGTAAATTTACGTTTTTTGCACACAAAAGACCGCTTTAGACTTGCATATTTACTCTGATATAATTGGGAATAATCAGGAATCCTTTTAGCGTTTAGATAATATGGCCAGCTTTTCCTGAAGATTATCGCACAATTTCCGCGATTGCAGGTCCCATTTCCAAATGACTTGAAGCTCCAGAGCTGGGTTAATGGCTTTGTATGGCTGATAAATAAACTAGTTCAAAATGGGATTCGGTAATTTGCTAATAATCCGGTCTTCATAAGATTGGCCTGGTACATTATTTGTGCTAGTTTTGTTAGTTTGATCGATACATTTTCAAATTTTTGGTTGTTGTTTTGGTGATAGTTTTTCAACTGTATTGTCCTCTTGCTCTTTGCTACTGATCTTGGAGGCCTTATTTTTGCGTTTGTTCCTATCGCTATCGATAACCATTTTTCTTTTGATTTTCATGACTTTCGACTGATAAGGATTTACTTCCAGTTTTATTTTATGCACTCTGTTTTAAGCATAGTTTTAATGTGCGTTTCCTTGCAGTGTTGTTTAGTTATTATATATGCTGGAGTTTTTCACACGTTTCGCTAATTTTTGTAATATTTTTTATACTGAAAATTCTTTAGAAAATTGACTGTTTGCTAGAAACATGTAAATAATAGGATAGGATTAATTTTGACTTTACTTTTACCTTTATATTACTGGCTATTCCGTCTTCATTGCGATTTTTGAACGGATTTTGAGAATTTGTTCTCTCTTCTCAATTTCCGCTATTGAAATGTTTTGTTTTTCTTGTTTTACATTTTTTGATATGCGTTCTCCTTCAAAAATGTCTCAGAAAATAATTTTTTGCCTCTATATCACATATAGTTCTTGCGATTTTTCTCCATGTGATCGACATCGACAAAAATGTAGAAATATTTTTCTAAACGGCATTTTTAGGTGTGAAGCTCGGTTTTCGTAAAGGAGAAAATAATTAGTTTATTAAAATGCATTATTTTATCCACTTATTCGTGTATTGTGCCATAAACATATATTTTTTTGACAACAATGCCACGCTAATAAAAAAAAAGTATGTAATATAACTATATATTAAAAATTAAAAATATCGCAATTATAAATGTTGGGTCGATTAACTTGAAAGTTTCCTCTTGTATGTGATGCATGTGATTTAAATCTGCAATCGTTAACTCAAATAAGTTTTTCAATTCCTACTTACAAAAGAAAAACGAGTTTCATCACAAACCGTAAAGAAAATATTACGAAAATCCGATTTTCCGTTTCAAGGAATTTTGTCCCTTTAATACCCAATTTTGATGTGTGTGTTTGCAAGTTGTTGTGCAAGTTTGGAGGGAGAATTCCTGTATACATTTTTCACTTTTCCAGTGTTGTTCTGTGCTTCTGCATTTATCTATGTGTTCAATCCTCTATATTTATCATGAATATTCTCTCTGCCCTCGTAACTGTAACTATCGTTCGAAATATTATTAAGTTTTGAGCATTTAATATTTTTATCTGTCTACTTATTTTTGGGCCTCATTATTTTTTAATTTTCTGTTTTTATTTCTTTGAATAGCCGCAATTGAGCCTTTTATTTTAGTGTATTATTTTTTCTTCTTTTTGCGCTGTTTCGAACAGTTTCAATGGGTTTGCAACCGACCAGCAAAACGTAGGCTTAAATAATTCCCAAAATGTTACTAAAACTGAATTAATTTTATAGAAAATTTACAATGTAGCGATAAATTTATAAGAGAAATATGAAATATAAGTAAAACAAAACTAATAATACATCTACAGACAAAATGGACAAACAACCCCTACAACTGGACCATACTGAATCCCCTTTGTCTTACCAGACCAACCAGACAATCCCGTTTCCGTTTCCCTACATCAACGCTACTCGAACGCTTACAATTAACTGACTACTGGACAATAAATCCAAGATCTCTGTTTGCAGAATTAAAATTATTCAATTAGTAACCTAGAATAAGATAATTTTTACCTTTATTTGTTTGCTTAGATTAAGACTGCATGCTGCATACTAAACAAGGGCAGAAAGACCGATAGGTCGATAGCCTTTTTTTTTTAGAAATAAAGATGTTTACTTCTACTACAAAAGTAATAAACTAAGTAGTTAATATCAAAAGAGATAGACTTTCGAGGCCATTCCTTGAAACAAGTGGGTTTTTCGGGTTTTTAGGCCGTCGTTCGGTAGAATTTCTTCTTGACGTTTCGCAAGCACGTGTGGCTTGCATCTTCAGAAGTGGTTTGCTTGAACGCTTACACTGTTCCATCAGAACATCCATCAGAACACTGTTCCATCAGAACATCCATCAGAACAGTGTAAGCGTTCAAGCAAACCACTTCTGAAGATGCAAGCCACACGTGCTTGCGAAACGTCAAGAAGAAATTCTACCGAACGACGGCCTAAAAACCCGAAAAACCCACTTGTTTTAAGTAGTTAATACTTGCAGAAACGTCTTGAATCTATAAAATTTATCGTGAAATAAACTCATTACTAAGCAAACGCATAATTCGGACCAGAATGTTCCATGTAGTGTTTGTAGAACACTTCTGACTGGCCACTACTACAAGGTATGAGGTTGCGAATACTGAAACTTGTTTTGAGAAACGTTAACCAACAGAACTTCCGCTAAAATTTATAAATTACCATATACGGCATTTGAGAACCGGATATATCGATTTCAATGCTAAATAAAGCATTAGTTTTAGTTCAAAATACTCTAGTTGACCGAGTGGTTATTATCGATTGACCACCGGCTTTAGTTTATTGAAAATTTTGCAAAATCCAATGACTATTTCAAAGTGAAAAAAATTGTATGTTTTAATTATAGACGTCCTCATATAAAAATCAGTATGTTAAATTTATTTTCGAAAAATTTTCCATTTTCAAATTTTTTCCCTTCCACATATTTCCGTGCTTGATTTTCGTGTGATGAAAACAAGTGCGATTTGCATGAGTCGTACTGTCGCCATTCAAAACACTTAAAAGTTAAATCTCACTTTATCCACTTACCCTCACGGTAAGACGCTGAATATAGAGTTCCCCCCAAAACAGTTCTGGGTAAGTAAAGTTTTGATGCATTTTAAAGTGGAAAGTCCAGTCGTGGGAGAATTGAGAGGTCGCGGGGACTGCGCAAATGGCGATCGTTTGAAAATGACGCACAGTGGAAAATCCTACTGTTCACTCAGACAAAACTGCAATTATTTTTGTTAAAAAAAAATAATAATTAAAATATTGCGAAAAAAAATTATAATTAGTTAATGTGATTTTGGCTGTGGATTTTCACTTTTGACTTCCACTTAAATCTTGAAAAAAAAATCTCTGAAAAAATGCAAAAGCGACTGAATCAGAATTAGGTATTTCTTATATTAATTTCGATATCTGACTCGCTCCAGCCATAATGGTTGAATACAGAAAGATGCTCTAATTTAGTTTCATAACAAACAAAATTAAACACTGAAAAAGTGAAATAAACAAATCGCATACATTTGGCAGGAGGAGTAAAAAACAGTTTGAGAAATATTAAGAAACATTTTTTGGGCTCATTTGTATGAAAAAGTAACAGATGCGAAATCAATTCTAATTATTAATATTTTTTCCGAGTTATTCGCACATTTAACATCAAATATATTTGATATATTAAAGAAGAGAACATAAAAAGAAAATTACAGCAATTACAAAAAATAGTTTCGACACTTTTTTCGAAAAATTAACGTTTTTTTGATGGAAACTAATGTTAAGATCTGCGGTAATACTTGCTAATGAAAAGAACATAAGCTGGCCAGCAAAATAACAAAAAACTCGCTAGACTAATTTGTGTCTTGAAATTTCTAATTAGGTTAAAAATACAGGGTTTTTAAATTATTATGCAAGTTTCTTAGTAGTAGTAGTAGCAGTAAAAATCTTTATTTCTTTATAGAAAAGGCTATCGACCTATCGGTCTTTCTGCCCTGGTTTTGCCTTTCGTGCCCTGCAAGTTTCTTAGTAGTAGTAAACATCTTTATTTCTAAAAAAAGGCTATCGACCTATCGGTCTTTCTGCCCTTGTTTAATACATGTAGTCTTAATCTAAATAAAAAACAAATATGAAAATTCTCTTATTCTAGGTTAACAATATTATTAAATAAAATTCCAATGACAAGAAAAAATTATTTTATTGTCCACTAGTCAGTTGCGTTTGTAAGTGTTCGAGTAGCGTTGATGTAGGGAAACGGAAGCGGGATTGTCTGGTTGGTCTTGTAAGACAAAGGGGATTCGGTATGATCCAATTGTAGGGGTTGTTTGTCCATTTTGTCTGTAGATGTATGAGTCTTTCCGAGATCTTTGTCATGTTTGTGCGTTCGTATAGTAGTTGGGTGGTGGGGGGGTTGGGGTGGGTTTGTGCAGTGGGTTTTGGGGGTGTCTTATTCGTGTTATTAGTCTTAGTGCAATTTGTTCTGTTGTTTGTGTATAACGTTTGGTCCTTTCTGTTCCGTTGGTCATGAGTATATGTCCAAAGTCTAGCAAGGGTCTACAAATCGCTTTATATATTTTGGTGGCGGTGTTTGTGCTAATTCATCTGTCTTTGTAGGTTAGTGATCGGAAGTGTTTTGTTCTCTTTATTGTTTCTGCCCTGATGTTTCGAATGTGTTTAGTGAATTTAAGTTTGTGGTCAATTGTGATTCCAAGGTATTTTACGTCGTTTTTTGGTTGTGTCGTTTGGCCGTCTGCAGTTATTGTAGGGGAGTCAGCATTGAGTCTGTGGTTTGTGAGCAGAAGTTGGTTTTTTGACGCGTTTGGTGTCAAGTTTCTTATTTTATTAAAAATCAAAATTTTTAACATAAAATTTCAATCCAGATAGAAATTATTTGTTTACTTCTAACTAATGGTCATGTTCAGATACTTTTTTTATTTTTAGTTTAGATACATTTTGGCAAATCTTGCGAGGGAAATAAATTTGATCTCTAACCCTTTGCTTTTGGATTCAACTGCTTTTTCCTTCGGCAAATTGGTGGTTTGTTCCACCGTGAGCCGGCTCTTCGAGGACGGCGCCATCGACCTCGTGGCGACGCCGTGGCGTAAAGCGCAATACTTCCGTCGCGACGGCCCTCACTTAGTTACCTCGCGCTCGAACGCGAAACGTGCCTGTCAGCTCTTCGCCGCGAAACATAAGTGGCGCGAATCAAGGTAAATCTCTTCCAATTTCTTGAAGGTCAGTTCTGACCAACTTCTTGCTTTTGAACCAAAACTCTCACATCCAACAGCAAAAATATCCTCATTGACTATTAAAAAAATTGTGGAGGATATGACTTTCTCTGAAAACTACTCAAGGGCCTAAAAATAGCACCGAGTGGCTCTGGCTCGCAATTTTTTTGGCATAATTATAAAGTACATGTTATTGACTTGTTTCAATGCTTTATCAAACTCCTTCTTTTTCACACTACTTAGGTATAAGAAATATATATTTTTTCTTCTGTTGGACACAGATTGCCGATTATCAGGCAATCAATTGAACGAGCTTCTAACTGAAAAGTTAATAAAGTTCTCAATAGCCGGGGAATATTTTACGTGGCAAACACCGACGTGGAAGGGTAGAGGTAATAAATAATAACTAACATAGTGGACGGTGGGAAGTTTAAATTGATAGGGGTTATTGATGACGTGAGTTATTGACTTTGGGATAGTAAATGTAAATATTTTAGTCGTTTTTATTATTAGATAACAAGCTGTTTTGTTTGGATGACCTCTTTTAGACTTGGTAGTGTGTACTGAGTTAATTAAATTTTTACCAAACTATCATTCTAAGAAATAACTGGAAAAATCCTATAAAAATTGTAGTTTTCCTTCCAAAAATGGCTTACCAGGCAGTCAAGTAAATATTTTAAAGCAAGTGGATATGCCACTAATTTTTTACGAGTAAGACGACGCTTGTATGCTTAAAAAAATATATAAAAGAATTCTCGCCATAATTTCTTATCAGGAAATTCAAACCCATTTGCAACCAAACATTAAGAAATGTTTCTCCATTTCTCCTCTCTTAATATTTGGGCTCTGGTAAAGCAATAGATTAATTTACAATTTGCGTTATTTTAAAACAAACGTTTGTAGAGTATGTGCATATCAGTTCGTTCAAATGTTCACTCTTTCATAGTCGCGGTTTTCCTCGGTTTAGTCCAGTTGTATTTTTTTGGAAATTTTTAAGACGTAAAATTCCTGCGGCACGTAGTTTTTAAAATATAACAAATTATCAACAAATTATAATTTCATTTCTGACGACTTTATAAACTCGTTAACGGATCGAAAGATTTTTTAATTAAATGCAGGCAAATTCACTTACTTCGATATTCACTTTTATTCATACTTTTAAAATCACACTAAAGCTGGGTTCTCATTACTTTTTCTCAAAATGACACTTTTTAAGTATACGCTTTAAATATTACATCAACTCATCTAGTGTTCGTGTCTCAAAATCTAAGTGAATTTGAATATATTAGAAACAAGATTAAATACAAACGTAGCTATTAACAGTAACATAAACTTACAAAATTCTCAAAATAAAAAGTATCACTAATTTCATAACTTAAGAGTATATGACGACCACTTATTTACAAACAAGTTTAAAAGCACTATCATAAGAATATGCTGAAAATTGATTGTAAAAAGTGAACGTTTTACTAAATATGTCTGAAACGTTAGTAAAAAATAACGTTTGCACAATTTTTCAAAAAAAAAAAAATTTCTACCATAAGTTTATAATACGAAAATGCGTGTTTTGAGGTCCCCTGCCACCTCTAAAATGTTGTTAGCATGTTTATAAAACATCCTGAATTATTAGAAATTTCGTAGATAACTTTTCATAATTTAGGGGGATATGACGAGCGTGTATTTAGCGACACGTTAACGAGCATATACTTTTTGAAGAATTTGCTCATAACTGATTCTAAAACCTAAAGATTTTATTGGAATTGCATAAAACGTTATTTACACATTATTTTAAAAAAATGTGCACAATTTTTCAAATACGTTTTGGCTTTAGCTTAGGTTTATAAAGCGAGAATGCTTGTTTTGAGGTCCCCTACCATCTCTAAAAGTTTGTCAGCATGTTTATAAAACACCCTGCACAGGAAATTATGTAGACATTTTTTCATAATTCGAGCGGATATAACGATCGTCTATTTTCGATAAGCGGATAAGCGGATAAGACATTAGTTCGGGAGCGCAATTTTTCCGAAGAGTAAAATTGAATGATTCATAAAAGACACTTTTCAATAATAAAAAGGGTTTCTTATGTTAAAATACATGTTGCTTAGTAATAAATACATGATTTGATTTTTTAAAATAAATCCGCTGTAATTCTTCTTCTTCTTCTTCTTAGAGTGCCTATCCGTTCCGGCTGTTGGCTATCATGTTGGCTATTTTCCTTCTGCCCACTCCTCTAGCTCCATATGCCTTGCTTTGTAGGATCTTATGCAAAAGGAGGTTTTATCATTATTGGGTGGCACCGTTCTCACGCCACCAAACAGTAGTTTAATATACTCTTCTCAGGTTTGCTCAATTTCCGATTTCTTTACTATAACTCGGCCTTGGTTATCCTTAAATACATTAACTGTTCTTTTTTTAACTAATCCAGTTATTTCCCTTATCTTCTTGTGCAGATTAAAGCTATCAAATTTGGCTTGCCATTCTCTGATTTCTACACATTTTTCCAGTTTCTCTTTTTCCTTAGCTGTCCTTATTTTCGCCCTCATTTCTCTCTGTATGTTTTAAACAATCTCCTTTTTTTCCATCAGTTCCAGGATCTCGCCTGTGATCCAAGATTTTTTCCTCTGTTTGAGAGACTTTAAGTACATTTCTTTGACTTTATGCATACTTCTCTCAAGCATTTTAAGGTCTTTTTCTACATCTCCATGGTTTTCCTGCTCTTCAGTCTCTGTCGAAAGTTCATTCCTTACCAACTTGTTTGTGGCTGTGTTTTTAGTCTTCTGAAATCATACCTTCCTATATGTTTTTTCTCTACTCTCTTGAGGCTGGTTCTCATTCCTCCTATTAACGGGTTACGATCCGATTGAACATCTGCTCCTGGATAAGTTTTTATGTTTCTGATGCTGTTTTTGTGCTATTTAATTGCTTTGTTCGTTTCCTTCAGAAAGCGTCTAATTCGCAATTGTATTCGAACTATTGGATAAACATTCCTTAATTAAAAAACAAACCAAGTTTTAGATAACACTTTTTCAAGATTTAACTTTTCTAAGTGACACTAATGTTCATAACGCGTATTTAAAACAGTGCTATTTTAGTGTTGCTCAAACTTTTGCAATCGTTAGCATAATAAATTGCTTCTGTTGTTAAAATTAGCATTTTATTATACGTTGATTCTTTTCCATTTGAATCTGTTTTTTGACTGGTTTGAGTCTTCCACAAGGCATGTAGACTTAGGTACATCTAACGTACGTTTTTTTACATTACATTATTCAAAATAAAATTCCTGATTAATTTTAAAATAAAATGTTAGCAAGCAATTAGACACCAAAAAAAGGCAAAGCAAACAATTACGTGTAATTAATTTTTATTAGCTTTTCTCTGATTATTTGCCTTCCTGCCAGTCATGTTGTAGCAAAGTTATTAATTCATAGACGCGAAAACAAAGTGACACATTAAATTCACTAAGGTAATAAAATATATTAATCATTTTGGCCCTGGTTGTGGTTTGAGCAAACGAAAATAGCACATGATAACAGCATTAATTGCCCTAATTATTTATTAGTGTTTTATATCCTGCATGTCCCAAATTCCATATAAATTTCGAACTCCTTTTCACTTTACCACAGCTGGACCGCATTACCATTCAAATTCAAGTTTATCACGTTTCATGAAGAAACCTTTTCTTGGAATTGAAAAACTTAGTTTGTTTCTGGAAGACCACTCTAGACTTTAGAAATCTGTTTTATTCCCATCAGCAAATTTATTCGAAGGGAAACTTTGATTGTGTCGAACGGAGTTCCTTGACACTATAGAATTGATGTATTTGGCAAAAAGACAATGTAAAGAATAAAGGTCAAAATTATCCAGAATTGTTGAATCTTTGATGTTATTCTTATTGCAATTGCAGTTCCCGGAAACCAGACATGCACTCCATCAATCGACTTTGAATTCCACATTCGAATAAAATCAATGTTCACTATTGAACAGCTCGGGTGCAAGCTATCCGGGAAAAACGCTTCCAAACTCTTCCAGAATCATTGTGCGGCATTATTTGTGAAAACTTTAATTTTATATTATTTAGGAAACTTTGTTGTTTGTTACTGAATCCAGACCGCACCGGGGAACTCATTCAATGGAGTACGTGTGCGCCGTACATAATCAATCACATGCAAAATATATTAAAGTATATTTTCATAATGCCTTTGGAATTGACTTAAAGCATGCAATGGGGGCGCATTATTAAGCCAACAAACCAATAATGGTAAACAAGCAAGTTCTTGTTAAATGCTATTTATCAATTCGGTGTGGTTAAAAAAAGACCACCTGACGTCAGCCCTAACTACATGTTCTATAAATATTTAAATTTCGAGTGGAATATGATTAATATAAAAAGTACAATGGCTTGGAACATTAAGTCGGTGTATTTTTAAATATCCATATTGCAAAAAGTTCCAAATAATCAACGGAATGTTGGCGCAAATTGATTTTTTGTTAAGAACTTGTTTCGGTGTATTATTCACAATAAATCTAAGTAACATAAATTTCACATATAGTATAATGCCCTTGACACGTTTCACTCGTTTTGGTTAATTCATCTATTAAATTATTCAGATTATATAATGTCTGAAATAGGAAATCGACCCAATTTTTCATTATTGCAATGTGCAACAATAATTAATTATCCATTCGATTTAAAATGTGATAATCCGCTTTAAAGTGTATCTATTTTCATCCTAATTATGTTTTGATGTTTGCCAAATGAACAAAGGGAAATTCGAATTGAAATTAAATAATAATATTAATGCATGATTAAACCGTATTGTCAATAAATGCTGCTATGCAATTGACTTAAAATATAAATGGCATATCTGGCTATTAATTTTAAAATAATAATAGCGAATTTGAGCACAAGAACCTTTCCTAAATAGTTTGCTTGGGAACATTAAGTCGAATATAGGATCTTAGGATTATTTTGGAGTTTGTCCCTTTTAATCTATACTTTTTACTTGTTTCACCTTTAATTAAAATATTTATTATTCAAATTGATATTAGTCACAGACTAATAAAATAAAATATGCACTATACGAGGTTACTGCTAAATGGCAAGAAAATTCGTGTACAGCTGACCTTTTTAATGCGTCTGAAATGGCATTTGCACTTTCTGAATTTGTCAGAGAAATATGTCGAGACTCAGCGAAAGTATTTCCTGATATTTGCCTTGTCCAACTGAATATTGAAATCGCATGTTTCTAAGTCAGTTTTGATCAACTTACTAATTTTTAATTTAACGTTTAAACTTAGTGAATTAAGTGAGCACGTGTAGAAACATTTTTTAATAATGAATTTTGAATTCTTCGGTCTATTGTGTCTATGGGAAGCTTCGGTTAGCAATAAAAAATTGGAAAAAAATGAGTCGACTGACATTCTCACAATTATAGAGCCAAGTTTTCTCTATTACAGGAGCTTAGCGATCACTTCGCAACCTTTAAAAATTTTCTGGCAAGAATTTTCTTTAATTAGCAATGTGTAACACCAGAGATTAGTTGAGAGATCGCCGATGAGCATAGGCGAAAGCGTTTCAGCGATATTAGCCGTAAGCTACCGCCACCATGCAGTTTTATCCCCCAACCATATGCACATTTTAAAAATAGCGTACTCCCCGTAAGTAGGGGGGTCGTGAACATAAGCAGCGAGGGCCAGCAGATTTGCGCTTGTTTTCAAAGGTCAATCAACCCCAATAGTTTTGATGCCATGAAAATAAAATTAGCGTTTCAATGATTGAGCAAACGAAGCAAAACTTGGGTGACATGAATTTTAAACGGACGATATTTATGTATCTTCAAGACTCTCCTCACTGCCTGATGAGATATGTTAATTTCTGCTGCTATAGCTCTTGTTGAAGTAGAAGGATTATCTTGAATCTAATGGAGAATTTAATTTATTACCGTTTTTTACTTTTGATGAGAGCTCTCATTTGTTCTAATAACGCGTTTTCTAGGCTTAGAAAATGCACCAAACTTGGCTAAATGTCTATGGAGGAACAGAAAATCATTTTGAGCTGGTTGTTGTCTTTCTGAATATCGCTGTAGATATGTGTCCGAAGTAATTTGCATAATTCGATGTGAAGAGTAAAAAATTTCATAAACATATCTCGTTTATCTTCATTTGAAAAAGACAAGATAATTACAATAATTTTGTGGCTGAAGTGACGCTAGGCGAAATTCAGTCAAACTGTGAAAAATATGTTGATTATCGCTGCAACCTTGACAGGAAGCAGACCTGCCCAGTGCCAGTGTATCGAAACAATTTTTTTCCGGCTGCCTCCGGAAATAGCAGAAATTTTTGAATTTTTGAAAGAGCATTTTGGTAAACTCTAGATTGCGCAACTTTGCCGCAATTTAAGAAATCTAGTATCTTATGTGGTTACCGAGATCCCCATGGTTGAGCTCCAAAAACGGACACCCGGTATATACATGGTGGCCATTTTCTGAATCTTTGTATGGGTAACTTCTACATTTTTAAAGATAGAGAATCCGTTAAATGGGAAAAATTGGGCAGAATTCGATTGCCTATTCATTACGGTTTTCAAAATGTAGGTACACGACTTGGTTCCTGAAATATCCTGAAAAGATAAGAAATCAAAACTTTTTTAATTACCACATTTTACGCACACTGCTTAACTTAGAAAAAAAGTTAAAATTGCCCTTGATAGAACTTTTTCCGTTGAATCCAATAAACTAGCACTCGTTGTCATAATCAGCTTGATTTACGAGATAAAAAATAAACTTAGGTTTTTTAAATGGTAATCATAGTTTGCTGTGGGCCTTTTAAAATCCTTATTTTGTTCTGAATTTAACGATATAACTGTTGGTATGTTTATCTCTTCTTTTAACCGTAAAAATTCAAAAGAAAAACATTAACAACCATCTAGCAGTATTGTCACAAAATGGTTACTGTATCTGTCATTAAAAGTGTCAAATAAATTTGACACTAATAATAATTAATATTAATAATAATAATAATTAATTAGTTAAAAGTATTATTGTTGCTATGTAAATACGGTGCATTTTGTTAGCAAAGAAGGCGGGAAAATTCTGTTACTATACCTGTAATAGAAATAGTAATATTTGGACCGATACATGGAGAGGAGACAGCCAGACAAACAACTTTTTTCACGACTGGAAGCCAACTTGAAAAAATACGGATCACTTAAAAAGCCAAAAACGGGAAGATTAAATTTAAAGAACAAGATGAAGAAAAAGTTTTAGCTTAGACCCATTTTAATGCAAATTCGTCAATCAGAGATACTGCCAGTGAATGTAATGTTTCTAAGGAAAAAGCCCGGCTAATGAAAATCCTCATCTACTTAAAAATGGACGAGATCAACGTGTTTCTTCTGTGAATGTCTGGTGTGGCATTTTTAGTGATAAAGTTATTGGTCCATTCTTTTATAATCTTAATTTAAATGGCGAAAGATATTTACACTTTTTACAAAATGAACTTGAAGAGATGCTGGATAGTTTGCCGTTAGCAGCCTCCACACAACTTACGAGTTGTATGTGAATATTTACAACAACATTTTCCTGGTTGGATTGCCAATGCAGGACCCATTCGGTGGCCAGCACTTTCACCGGACTTCTCACCTCTGGACTATTTTATGTGGGGTACCCTTAAAAACAAGATTTATAAAACAAAACCCAATGATATTGAAGAACTAGTAAATAGAATACGTTCAGCAATAAGAAGTATCCGTCCACAAACCATAAGAAAGGTGTTATTGGAAATGATTAGAAGATGCCAAAAGTGCCTGGCCTTAAACGGAAGTCAATTTGAACATTTAATTTAAACGATACGTTCTTTCATTTTTGTTTTGTGCTTTGTGTGATAATATAGTTATTGTTTCCAGAGCCTTCTACACATTTTTTAAGTTCTTTTGAAGTTTTTCGGCAATAAAAGGAAATAAACATACAAACAGTTATATCGTTAAACACAGAAAAAAATAAGGATTTTAAAAGGCTCACAGACAACTATGATTACCATTTAAAAAAACACAAGTTTATTTTTTATCTCGTAAATCAAGTTGATTATGAAAACGAATGCTAGTTTATTGGATTCAACGCAAAAAGTTCTACCAAGGGCAATTTTAACTTTTTTTCTAAGTTAAGCAGTTTACGTAAAATGTGATTTTTTCTAAGTTAAGCAGTTTACGTAAAAGTTTTGATTTCTTGTCTTTTCAGGATATTTCAGGAACCAAGTCGGGTATCTAAATTTTGAAAACCGTAATGAATAGGCAATCGAATTCTGCCCAATTTTGCCGATTTAACGGATTCTCTATCTTTAAAAATGTCGAAGTTACCCATACAAAGATTCAGAAAATCGCCACTCTGTATATGTAAAGAAATATAAAGTAATATAAATGTGAAAAATTAAATAAATTGGCTTCGACATTAGCGTAATCAAAACTACACTTGATTTTTGCAATACGTCAAAGCCAAAAACGATGTAATTGCAATTTTTATATATAATTTCAATAATTACAATAATGAAGGAGTAAAACGGACTTTTTTGAAATTCACAAAATGAATATCATGTAATCGTGCTAACGGGATTTCTAAAATCAGTTAAATTACAAGTTTTTACATGTATATCAATCATGATTAAAATAATAATAATTCAAAATTAAAATAGTTCTAAACATTACAAATTGTCGTTGCGTATATTTTCCTGACTGTACTTTAATTCATTTCAAAATATTCCTGGGTTTCAGTCAATTTTAATGTTTATTATTTAAAATGTTACAAATACGTTTCGTTGTCTTTCTCCACCATCATCAGTTTGTCTAAAATATATATTTACAGTTATTAACAATTTAAATAAAAAACTTTCACCAAAATTCACATATTAAAATACAAATCACACACATATTAAAAAGTACATTAAGAACATTGATTTTCAGGTGATGAGTCAGCACCTGAAACCGAAACGTATTTCTAACATTTTAAATAACAAACATTAAAATTGACTGAACCCCAGGAATATTTTGAAGTGAATTACAAATTGTTTGAATTACAATCATTAAAATTAAATAAGTTGAAACAAAAATCAACTTTTAAAACTATTTTTAATTAATGCAATTTATAAAGTGAGTGTAATAACAATCTGTAAACAATCTGCTTATGAATGAAAATTAAGTCTAAACGCTTGTCCTCTGGGCGGCGGCATTTATAGGGGCTTGTTATCTAAATGGCTATTTCATCGGCTATCAAGGTGCAAGTTCCTTAATTTTAATAAGAAACCAAGGGACTTTGAACTCTGACAAAATCTACGCGCGCTGGCCCAAACGCGCGCATTAGCCATCACAGCCACAGTGTAATGTAAAATGCGATCCCCACTACTTACCTCTCCTCCGCCGCAAAAAAAGTGCATATGGTTCGACCGTCGACCGTTATTTTCGTCACTCGAGTTCGGTACGTTTTTTTAACATTGCATCGGCGATCTCTCAACTAATCTCTGGTAACACGCAGTTTTCCATTTGTAGCTATATTGTTAAATGTGAAAAAATTCTTGTGCCTAATTCTCCCTCTCGGGATTAAAAAAAAAGTGTCCACTGTATAGTATACTTCTGTCTATTAGAAGTTTCTGTACTCAATGTGTAAAAAATCTGAAAAATTATAAATTACTGAAGCACAGAGGGAACACACTATCCAAAGAGCTACACGTTCTCTTTAACAAAATCATAGAATCCAAAAAAATACCAAACGAATGGAAAGAAAGCATAACCATTCCAATCTTCAAGAAGGGAAGCAAAAAAGACCCAGAAAACTGAAAAAAGCTCAGTACTAAAACTATTCACTAAAATACTGGCAGAAGATATATCCTCTCATGGCATATGCGAAGAGCAACAAGGCTTCAGAAATAACAGGTCAACAGTAGATGCCATCTTTGCTATCAGGCAAATTGCTGAAAAGGCTATAGAATACAACAAAATAGCATATAAGTGTTTTATAGATCTAACGAAAGCATTTAACCGAGTAAGACTCACTGATGTTGAAAAACTTCTCAAAAAGATAAACGCGCACCCGGATATTTCAAGGATTGTTGCGGAGTTAAACACTAACAACTGGACCCAAATACAAGTGGAAGGCAGAAAGACACGCAGACTACCCATGCAAACTGGAATAAGACAAGGCGATAGCCTAAGCCTCATCCTCTTCAACTTGATTATGGACGAACTTATAGCGGAAGTAAAAAAGGTTGGAAAGGAATACTCGCTAGGGGACAAAGAACTAAAAGTCATTTTCTACGCGGACGATGCCGTGCTGGTCTCAGAGGATGAGGACAACCTGCAGAGACTGCTTTATCAGTGAGAAAAAACAGCTACCAAACCCAACATGGAGATATCGGTAGCAAAAGTTATGAGCTTCAAATATCTCAGCGTCCACATCACGAGCAGCAGATACCTCCAAGAAGAAGTAAAGTCTCAAACAACCAAAGCAGCTTTAATATCGGGATTCCTTAGAGATATAATATGGCGAAACAAGGACATGTCCATTAAGAGCAAAGTCCGCATATATAAGACCTGTGTGAGACCAGCTATGACTTAGCAGCTGTAGTAACAAGAGCCGAAAACTCCACAACACAAAGGATTATCCGCACAGCAGAGATGAGGTCTATAAGATCCATAGCAGGCTACACACTAAGGGACCACAAAAGAAACGAAGACATCCAAGAACTGCGATGTCCAAGACATAGTTAGATGGTCCCGAAACAGACGTCGCGAATGGAGAGGTCATGTTGAACGGATGGACGACAACAGATTGCCGAAGATTGCAAGAGATGGTCTCCCAAGAACCAGCAGACCACCTGAACGTCCACCCATACGTTGGCATAAAAGCTGGAATTGATCATCCCAGATAAAACTCTAAGAAAGTAGAGAACAAGGCAGATCCCTTACAAAAATGAAGAAGAACAAGAGGAAAATTAGAACTATGTTCTTTATGAAATCAGGTAACCCACATCTGTATTCTAGTTTTTTTGTTAGGTATCTTTTAAAATTGAAACTTTTTGCTTCCGTTAATAATGCGTGAAAAACTTGAGAAACTTCTGATTTAAGTGAAACTTATGTGTGATATCAACACAAAAAATTTTCGAAAAAAAATTCCCAGTGCGTTTCTGTTTATTAAAAGCTTCTGAGTTGAGTGATATTTATACATATACAAAATTTATCTAATAAATGACCTGCTGTATTTTTCCAAAACGAACTTTTGCTAATCCCGTATAATTCTTCTGAGGTTCTTCAGCAAGTAGATCGTTTTTCGTTTAATGTACATTAAACTCTTGCGAGAACATCCGCACATGCTTCGGCAAATCTTAACATCATAACTTAATCAACAAAACTTAAATGGGAAAACACCGACAAGATAATAAATATGCCTAAACAAATCTTACAAAACCACTTCGTCGATTTATCGATCTAGAATACGATAAACCCTAAGAGTACACAACTGGGTATGTTGTAATTATAGCCGTATATATTCCCTTCGATAAAAGCCGCTCTGAGCGATTAAAGTTCTCCCCCAATATATAACAAAACAAAAAGGTTTCCATTATTTTAGGTTCGTGCTCATAAAGTTTCCAGAGTAAAACTTCTTGAGGATTAATATAAAGTTACACAAGTTTAATAGTAAATTTAAGGGTATCTGCGGTTTTATATTTTATTAAGCAACAGGTTATTTATCTTTTGAAGAGGGGCCGGCTTTTTATATTCTCGCCTTTCGTAACCTGACTCGTTAGCGAGACTTTATTGTTATTCATTGTGCAGAGGCGCAGCTTTCCTGTATTTTCACCATACGGGGCTCTTATTTTTGCATTCTTTTCAACATATTTAACGCTCAAATTTATTTAGAGGCATGCAGGCCAATATAATAGTGTTTAATCAGATTTGTTTAAAAAAAATTTTTGAATCCTCAAAAATGTCACTTTATCAAGTGTTTTTACTGCTTTTTATCGTGTTCTGTTATATATGGTTTATTGTGATATATATCAACTTGAAAGCAACTGTTCAATATGTTTTTTAGCCCTCTTGCGTCTATACTTGAACATAGGTCTCGCTTAACCACTTCCATCTCTGGCGGTCTTTTTTCCATTCATTTTTAGTCCTGCAGTTCGCTTGATGTCATCTTACCATCTTGTACATGGTCTACCTCTCGATCTTCCTCCCAGCCATAGTCTCCGTTATATTATTTTGATGTTCCATCGCTCGTCGCCTCTCCTTGCTACATATCCCGCAAAGTCCCATTTCATCTGGGTTACCTTTTCTATTACATCCTTGACCTGTGTATGTTGTCTTATGCATTTGTTTGTCTTCCTATCTCTTAATGAAACATCCATCATTGTCCTTTCCATACCTCTTTGTGTTGTTTTTAGTTTTTGTATTGTATTTTTGTAACCGCAACAATGGATATAAAAAATGGATTTGATAAAATGGGCTCTATGTGAATAATGCGAGGTAAAACATTGATGCAGATGCAATGTTAAGCTTTTAATCGACGATTCATAAGGTTTTCTGAAATTAACATGAGTGCAAATTGTTGTGCATCATTAACAAAACAAAAAAAAATTAAAGTAAGTTGGTTGCTTTTTCAAATATAAAAAAAATTCAGGTTCACTTCATGCAACTGTAATTTGTATAGTTTAAGCTGAAAACTAGTCATCCTTATTAAATTTTCGCAAACACTAAAAGCCGCAAGAGATTATTCAATTAAGGTGTTAAAAGAGGCGCTATTAAGAATTTCAGTTTCCGCTTTCAAGTGAAGCGATTTTCAGTGAAAATGTTCATTGTTATCACTCTTGACTTAAATGTGAAATCTGTAGTGCCATTTAGTTTTATCAGCTGCTACAACAATGAAGAACAAGAAGCAAGCACAAAGTCTTCGCCATTTACATTTCTATGGCTTTATTGTATATCTTACATTTTACTAGCAAAGAAAAACCGTCCTTGTAGTGCTCAAAGAACACGTTTGCATGAAACAGACAACAATAGGAAAACTGGGAACTAAGCAAGAACCCAATTGCATATGTTAAAAATCCCTATCAGTTTCTTTCATCGACTCCCACAGCTGTTTATAGGCGGTTTAGATGCCTTTTATACCAGGAGTGATACAATATGCATGTAAAGACCCTTCGTTATCGCCTATTTCCTTTCATTCTGTTTCGGCAAGGTATCTGCCATTAGGATTATCGATCTCATGCTGTGATACTATTATAGCTTGACCTAAGTCCATATGAAGAACTTGCAATAAATAGAACAATAAATTACTATTGATTTTTTAAGTTCAAGCTTTAGAAGCAACATTGACCTCATTTACAAACGCATTGACGAATGTTTTGCGTCTTAAATGAAGTTCGAGTTTATGTGAATTTGTTGTCAATTTACATTGCTTCTCGGACGAAAAATCAGCTGTAAAATAAGATATAAATAGCACTTATTTTAAACGGAAGTTGTATAAATAAAGTTTCAAGATCGCGAAAAAAACTATTCTGGACTTATGAAAACTGAAGTCTCTGGAGCGGATGATATATAACAAATTTCACCTTCAAAATGCTCATTTGCTGGTTATTCTTCCAGCTACTCGTTTGAATGCAGTCAAATTAGTGAAGTGTAAGTTTTATATACAGATTTTTAATAAATTATTCAAAATTAACAGTTTCGAACCTTTTAATTGCAATTAACCCTTGAACGTGACACTTTTTAAATTAGCAGGTCGGACTCCAAATAATAAGAAAACATTTTTCAAAAATAATGACAGAAATCGTAACACGGTTAAGAAATAGCTTGAAACTCACTTATTTCAAGCTGTAATCTGCTGCCAGAATTATTCGATTTTTGGGTTTAAAAGTGCAATTTTTAAATGGTTAATAGACTCGAATTTTACCAGCTAAAACAGATGTTTGTAAAGATTTTAATTTTTTCAAAAAATCCATTATTTCGTAAAAGAACCTTAGGAAAATTTTAGAGATGTAAACCGAATATAAAATACTTTATAATAAAAACTATAACTAACCATCTACCCTGACACTGAAAGTGTTTGCCCAAAAAACCTAGATTAGAATCTGCAAGTTTTACAGATGATAAACGAACTCTTTTTTTCTTAGCCTAGAAGTTTTGGTTCTAAGCAAGAGTTTTTGCAAGAAATGTGAATTAAATTAAAAAAATAAACTGGATGGGTATGTTTTGTGTCGGGACAATATTGTGGCTGCTGGCCATAACTGGCTGGGTAGCATGCAGCGAATTTCCTGAACGAGAATGCTGCGATTTGATAACTTCGGAAACCACATCTACTTTAGGGCCTTTGCTTACCACCCTATCATCGAAAACAGGTAAGAAAATCTTAAACAGGAACGACTGAAAGCGTCTGAAGTTGCTGTTCATTTCGTTCTTCTATGGTCCTTAGGAGGATATAAAGAATTCATTATAAAATAATCAGAAGCAAAATCCTGACTGAATATTGGTAACTGACCATCCGTCGTTCATTTAATTTACTGTTTCTGGTTTGCAATTTGATCGAAAGTGCGCCGTAAAAATTAAGTTAATACTCTAAAATTCTGGCTAAAAAAAACTGGCGTCATTCCTCTGGAGGTGTTGTCTGGGGGTGTTTTAGGAGTACAGAAAAAATAGCAAAAAAAATTATTGTTATTAAAAACTGAGAAATTTCCAAAAAACTATATCAGAAGTATGGCAACAATGTTTTTCACCTGTTTAAATACCTGTTGCTTCGTAATTATTAAAAACTCCAGTAACCATGAAAAAATGCAGAAAGTGACAATGAAATAGATAAGGATAAACAGTAAATTCAACAGGATTCGTTAAATGTGCGGATCTACGTTTTTGAATTGTCATTATTGTCAACGAGAAATAGTTCTTTCTTGCCATGATAACCTCGAATTGAAGTGTTAAAAAATAAATATACATTTCTGCCTTTAACTCCAAACAAGTTACTGCCTGTGTAATCACCTTCTTGTGCACTCTTCTCGAGCAGCTTCTCGTGCTCGATGTTCGGTGTTCAATAAACCATTCTTCTGTTCTTAGTAAACCATTGGTTTAAAGTGTCCTTGTGTTCTTTGTATCTTACATAAGTGGTAGGAATGCAGTCCTTCCTCGTTATGTATTTGATGCTTGGGAAAGTGTCGGTTGTTGTGCAATGCTCTGAGCACCCTTGGCAGGCTCTGCTGCAATTATCTCCAATACCTGTTCCTCTGTGTCTGGAACCCGAACATCTATTGTCCACTATCTTCCTGGAGCCAATCTTCCAGTGTCTCTAGCCCTTTGGTGGCGTAAGTTCTTACAGCTTCTGCTATGTTAATGTGGCATACCTCATAACTAATAGCATATCCGTATCTTCAATATTGGTAAGTAAGTCACAATTTGACAAATGCTTGTTATTCTTGACAAAAACTATGTACCTGATAATTGCACAAAACATCATTGCCGCTATGACTTTTCATCAAAAAATTGTAGAAGAGTACTTCTTTAATATAAAAAATTTTCGTAATTTGAAGTAAAGATCGTAGTTTTTCTTTTCGAATCCTTAAGTATTCCAATAGGGTACCAATCAAACATGGAACCATTTCAAAATAATGCTTAATAACAAGGTTGAAATTCGATTTTCAACTGTTAATATCTTCTATAAATTTCCGAAAAAAAAATTTCCATTGTTTTTCTTGTACTCTCCAAGTAGTGTCCCCCTATCACCCCTGAAAAGGAATTCCGCCACTTTTGAATCACCCTGTATAAATATTATAAGTTTCATGCTTGAGCTGATTACATGTATTTGTAAAATAACAGGTGTGGGCATATTGACTAATAAATAATTTGCTCAGGCATACATTTATTGAAAGTCTTCAGGCGATGGAATTTTCTAAATTCGTGCCGGAGGCAAATAATCGAGTTTTCTTAGGCTCACACAAGGCAATATTTGGAAAAATGCCTTAACATAAAGGTTCGCTAAAGAAAATGAGAAAGAAATTTCGAATCTTTCGAAAATTTTCCAAGCTAAGATCAAAGGTTTTTATCGTAGAAAACCGTCTACTGATGACTAACGGTGTACTTTTAAGCCAAAATTCATCGTTCTTGAACAGCTACTAAAGTATTGCTGAAGGAAAATCTGAAAAATTTTTCTTCAGAAATGTATATGCTGTAAACTGAAAGGGAAAAAAATCCAGATGCGTCGAGGTTTTTTTAAAAATTTTATGATTGATTTATTTCAAACCTTATTACTTGAATCTGAAGCAAAATCTGTTTTAGGAGCATTAGGTTCTGAAAAATCTATAATTTAAACGAGCCAATTGATCTGCAGTTGAAAAGTGTTGTCTATAAATGAATTTGGATGGAAAAACCGCACTGGCTTCAACGTCCATAGTCTAAGAAATTTAGTTAACTTGAAAGATTGGAACTAGTCGACAGAAATTTAATTTTAAGAATATTTGAAAATTTTCAGTTTCTTTAATTATATAGTCTTTCAGACAACTCAAGTTGTTTTATTAGTTCCTTCATTCATCTTAGCTTCCATTTAATTTTCAAAATTTTTTTCACCTTTTGCCTCTGCCATTTAGAGAACTTTCTCCCTATGGAACAGACGAAAAAAATCAACACACCGCACAAAATCCTACCAAATACCCGTTTTACCCAATTTCGATAATAAACGATCTGACACAGTAGACATGAGTTAGTTGTATTATCCTAATCCGTTAATCCCCTGTTCTCTAACGTTTCCTAGATTGGAAACACATAATCTGCTATTGTATTCCGAATAAATTGCTATCCCTTACTCGACGTTTGGAAATCGATAAAGCCTCTAGCTCTAAAAACGTGAATAGAGGCAAAAAATGCGGCTAAACTTTAAAGGCCAACCAGCCACGTTAAGTTTCACGGAAATGGTGTTTTTGCTTTCAAGGAAGTTGAAAGTACTAACACACGTAGACTTTACAATGCATGTGCATTGAAATGGGAAGTTATGCGAACAAAAGGGTTATTTGTCAGGTGTACCTTTGCATATCAATCTGCACATTTTATAGGGTTTAGTTTACCTTCAAATTGAATTTAGTTAGTGATTTTTCCTTGGAAGCCTTTTTAAGTATTGCACTTTATTAATTAACGTTTCCGATCAAGTTTGATGAGGATAATTTACACTTTATTACGTTCTTTTAACGACTTGAATTGTTCTCGGTTTTGGCTTTGAATATCCTCATCAAGAACCTGGGAATCTTCTTTATCACTCCTCATCGGGGCGAACAAAAATATGGAAATGTTTAAGTTTTACAGTTTCCTTGAAAATCGATTGAAAGGCAAAGTCTAGCACTAAAGTTCCTAAGTAATAAAATTTTAGACTGTTATAAAATTATTTTTAAGATCAGAATAAAATCGTTTCAAATATACAGGGTGATACAAAATAGGCGTCTTTCCTTTTAAGGGGTTATAGGGGTTCACTTGGAGAGTACGAGAAATATATTGAAAACATTTTCTTCAAAAATTTCTAGAAGATATTTACAGCTGAAATTCGAATTTCAACTTTGTTATTAAGCATTATTTTGAACTGGTCCCATGTTTGATTGGTAGCCTATAAAAATACTTAACCATCCGAAAAGAAAAATTGCGATTCTTGCTTCAAATTCCGAACATTTTTGATGTTAAAAAAGTATTCTTCCACAATTTTTAGAGGAAAAGTCAAAGCGGCAATGATGTTTTCTTCATTAACAGATTAACAGATAGTTACTTACTTGTAGATAGCCTTTGTCAATAACAACAAGAATTTGTCAAACTGTGACTTACTTTGAAGCTGCTTTCACAAAATCGAATTTGCGGATATGCGATTAGTTACGGGGAAATGCCACAGTAACATAGCGGAAAGTGTAAGAACATACACCAGCAAAGGGCTAGAGACACTGGACGATTGGCTCCAGGAATTGACGCAGATTGTGGACGATCTAGAGGTGCTCGGGTTCCAGACACAGAGGCACAAGTATTGGAGATAATTGCAGCAGAGCCTTCCGGGAGTACTCGCAACAATGCACAACCACTGACACTTTCTCAGGCACTGGATAATTGTCCCTATAACTCCCCAGAGGAAGGACATTCCTACCATGTATGTAAGATACACAGGACACAAGGACACATTAAGTCTCTGATCTTCCGAACACCGGTACAAATTGAGCAGGAGTTAATTAACCGAATACGAGAAGCTGCTAAAAATGTGAGTCTAGACTGCTGCGAAGAGGAGTGCACAATAAAGTGACGTGACACGGGCACAAACATGTTTTTAGTTAAACGGGCAGAACCTCGTCAACCTCTTGTGATTTAACAACTGATTTGTATTTTATTTGATTAATGTTAATCATTGGTACATGACCTTACACAGGAGGTTTTTGGTTACGTCTGTGGCGAGTATAGGATTGAATGACGCCAATTTTGAATCGCCCTGTATATAAAAATATACAGAAACAAATATTTTAATCGATTGTTTAAGTTTGCCACTGTAAACTGGTTCTCATTGTATCGAAAATACATACACTTTTTGAAAGTTTGGACATTTAACGCTCATGATAGGAAAATTAATTACTTATTGCCCTCATGCAGGCAGCCTGCCGGTAAAATGATTTCGCATTTGCAATAAAATGAGGAGTAAATAAATGAAACCCGTAATAGTTCGCTTGCAGCGAACCTTAAAAAATAGACGACGCAGTGTATCGAAATATAAATGCAAATTGTAAAAGTCCTATTTCGTAAATAAATTCTATTTTCGGCTTATTACTAATTGAATAGTAGTATAGTGGTGAATGTCGCATTTTCCCTCATAAATAAAGTTACCACTTTGTCGCCCCTTACACGAATACAACCTGTTTAAAACACTTTGACGATATAATGAAGAAAACAGTCTTAAATTAAATCATATCTACATCAAAGTGTTTAGTTGTCTTTGTATATGGCACTGTATTTACCCCTTTTGGTAACCGTTTGTTATGATAGACTGCTTTTCGTTCGAGCTTCATTAGCATCTTTTCAACTCACCTATTTTTTTTGTTTGTACCTTTCAGTTGCCACTTGTTTACTTTTTTCAAGATTCAGTTTAGCAGATTTAAGAAAATATCTAGTTCAACAATTAGGGTAAGCTTAGCTGAAACGAGCTTTTGTTATTTGGAACTTAAATAATGTAATCAGTTGAATACCATCTTAAGAAACTACTAGGATTAGAACTAAATTATGTAATCCTCGGTTAGAGGAGGCCAAAGTGTTAGTCCCTTTTTCGCTTAGAGTTGGGGATATTTTTTCCATCCCAAGCGAATTTTTGAGCATTTGCTCTGTGATTCATCTGTTGTTCGTTCATTATCACATCCACTGTAGATTTATAGTTGTGACTGTTTGTTCACATGAGTCAATAATTTGTGATTGGTAAACAAAAAAAATATTTATAGGAAAATTTGAATAATGAGGAAGTTTTAAAAGAGTTCTTCTTAGGCAGTCGTGCAATGGAATTTCTTTCTGATGTTTCGCAAGCACAAGTGGCTTGCAGCCCGAAAAACTAGTCAGTTTCAAGAAATAGACGCGAAAGCATGTTCCTCAAACGCAAATTTGAAGAAAATGTAGGTGCATTTTTCGCCAAATAAACGAATATCAAAATCAAATCGACAGATCGGCATACATATTACAAAACGCAGACGACACGGCAGTTATTGTACATGACAAAACTACTGAGAGAGCAGCTCAAAGATTCCAAACACTAACAAACAACACAATGACATGGTTTTATAAACGGAGACTAACACCAAACGCGTCAAAAAACCAACTTCTGCTCACAAACCACAGACTCAACGCTGACTCCCCTACAATAACTGCAGACGGCCAAACGACACAACCAAAAAAACGACGTAAAATACCTTGGAATCACAATTGACCACAAACTTAAATTCACTAAACACATACGAAATATCAGGGCAGAAACATTAAAGAGAACAAAACACTTCCGATCACTAACCTACAAAGACAGAGGAATTGGCACAAATACCGCCACCAAAATATATAAAGCTATTTGTAGACCCTTGCTAGACTATGGACATATACTCATGACCCACGGAACAGAAAGGACAAAACGTTTTATACAAACAACAGAACAAATTGCACTAAGACTAATAACACGAATAAGACACCCCCAAAACCCACTACACAACCCCTCCACCCAACTACTATACGAACGCACAAACATGACAAAGATTTCGGAAAGACTCATACATCTACAGACAAAATGGACAAACAACCCCTACAACTGGACCATACTGAATCCCCTTTGTCTTACAAGACCAACCAGACAATCCCGCTTCCGTTTCCCTACATGAACGCTACTCGAACATTTACAATCGCAACTGACTACTGGACAATAAAATAATTTTTTCTTGTCATTAGAATTAGAAAGTTTATTTAAACAAATTGTTAACCCAGAATAAGATAATTTCCATCTTTGTTTTTTTATTTAGATGAAGACTACATGTATTAAACAAGGGCAGAAAGACCGATAGGTGGATAGCCTTTTTTAGAAATAAAGATGTTTACTACTACTAAACGAATAATAATATGGAAGCTCAAATAACTCCATCAAAGAGGTGATGTATTGTTTAAAATTTTTCGCCTGCATCCAACTTCCAACTACAGTTTTATTTCTAACTTTAATTTACAACACCATAGTCCAACTGTAATTTTCCGAAACGTTTTCAATTTAATGCCGAATCCCGGTTTCACATTTTCCGTAATACGTTAATTTCAACTCGTAAATTGGCTAAAGAAGAACGAGCGGGGATTGTTTTGCGATTACTTCGAAAACGCGCTTCCTACCTCTCAATTAAAGATGCCGTTGTATCGAACTATGAAAAAGTAATTAATACCCTATGGCATTCCGTAATTTCGGAACCGGGATTTCTTCCGTAAATTGCTTCACCGGTTACACTTAATGAAGTTTTCGGGAAACTCATCAAAACATTTTATCGGGGCGCGCTTGTAGGTGCGAACGATTTAATTTCTCCTTAATTAAAAACAAAAATTATTTCGTTAAACCTCGCCCAGAGCGTTGCTTGTTTTAAGTTGTCAACAACAACGAAACGGTTTTAGTCCGTTTTATATTATATGGATTGTGGATAATAGATATACTGTGGTCTCGGGTTTTAGTAGTAGTAAACATCTTTATTTCTAAAAAAGGCTATCGACCTATCGGTCTTTCTGCCCTTGTTCAATACATGTAGTCTTAATCTAAATAAAAAACAAAGATGAAAATTCTCTTATTCTAGGTTAATAATCTTATTAAATAAACTTTCCAATTCTAATGACAAGAAAAATTATTTTATTGTCCAGTAGTCAGTTGCGTTTGTAAGTGTTCGAGTAGCGTTGATGTAGGGAAATGGAAGCGGGATTGTCTGGTTGGTCTTGTAAGACAAAGGGGATTCAGTATGGTCCAGTTGTAGGGGTTGTTTGTCCATTTTGTCTGTAGATGTATGAGTCTTTCCGAAATCTTTGTCATGTTTGTGCGTTCGTATAGTAGTTGGGTGGAGGGGTTGTGTAGTGGGTTTTGGCGGTGTCTTATTCGTGTTATTAGTCTTAGTGCAATTTGTTCTGTTGTTTGTATATAACGTTTTGTCCTTTCTGTTCCGTTGGTCATGAGTATATGTCCATAGTCTAGCAAGGGTCTACAAATAGCTTTATATATTTTGATGGCGGTGTTTGTGCTGATTCCTCTGTCTTTGTAGGTTGGTGATCGGAAGTGTTTTGTTCTCTTTATTGTTTCTGCCCTGATGTTTCGTATGTGTTTAGTGAATTTAAGTTTGTGGTCAATTGTGATTCCAAGGTATTTTACGTCGTTTTTCGGTTGTGTCGTTTGTCCGTCTGCAGTTATTGTAGGGGAGCCAGCGTTGAGTCTGTGGTTTGTGAGCAGAAGTTGGTTTTTTGACGCGTTTGGTGTTAGTCTCCATTTATAAAACCATGTCATTGTGTTGTTTGTTAGTGTTTGGAGTCTTTGAGCTGCTCTCTCAGTAGTTTTGTCATGTACAATAAGTGCAGTGTCGCCTGCGTATTGTAATATGTATGCCGATCTGTCGATTTGATTTTTGTCTGGTAAGTTGTAATTGCATATGTCATGGCAGTATATATTGTAGAGAAACGGTGAGAGCGGGGATCCTTGAGAGAGCCCTTTGTCGGGTTTTAATTGTGAATAAATGGCCATTTGATTTTTCTGACGAATTATATTCGGTGTTAATTATAGTTGTGTGTGAGTTTTAGAAACTCGAGTTTATAAATTTTCAATTCATTTTTATTAACTTACTACAACATGGAAGTTCTTTTAAATGTTCTTTTCCCCGCATGATTATCTAACTAAAAACGCTCCACTGGATCCAACCATTGAAAGGTCAACAACGAAATTGATTAATCCTTGGCAGTTTTGCCTTTGAAGCACGTCCAAGCGATTCATTTTTTCCAACAAACAATTACCTCAAAAAGCTTAGGAAACAAGAAGGGTGGAACTGAGTGGAACTGCTGTACATGTTTTTCGACTACCTTCTATGGGCAATAATCAAGTTTCTAATGATTTTAATTTCAACTGCCTTTATTTGTTGAAGCTTTTATTCGGCAGCTTTTATTTTTTTTGCCATAAGTGAATCTACAGTTTGAAGCACTAATTGCAATGTCCCTTTAAACAATCGCTAAAATTTCATTAAAAGTTGGAAAAAAAAACTTATTACTAAAGAAGAATCGCAAACTGAAGTAAAAATAGCTCGGGTTACTATTACGCGAAAAGCGCCTTCGCTTGAAAGTTTTCAAACCAGTTCAATGGGAAAAATAAACTGTCATTTCTGAAAAAACCGGAAAATGTTTTCTTTCCAAAAATGGCATTTGGTTTCTGCAAATCTGATGGAAACATCGCTTATGCTTGCTGTTCCCCTCGAAATTGGCCGATTTAACTTGAGATTGGGGAAGGTTTTCTGAACTCTTCGATTGAACTTTTGGCTTTGAGGTTGACAACTTGCTTATAAAATCCTGATTGCTTTTAAATCAGTTTTTTAATTAAACTGACACACAGCGCTTTTCTGCGACGAAAGAAGAAGGCAGTTGATGATAATTTAAATTACGTAGTTTAATTATACAAAAGGTCCAAACATTCCTAGAGTTGGACCGTTGGCATTATTCGAACTAATTGCACGCACTAGAGGAATATACTGCAGAGAACAAAAATGACCTAAAAAGTCGGAAAAATCATAAGCCAGAAGTACCAATAAAAGTCGCTAGATTCCTCGATAAAATCCTATAATCAAAGATTGGAAACAAGAAGAGTTTCATCAAGAATGCAGCAGATTTCCTGTTCACAAGTTCAAAATATGACATGTTTTAGAGGGCATCTGGCGTATAAATCTTAACTTTATATTGTCCAATGTCTGTTTAAAGAAGATGTTAAATAATAAAAAGAAACTCACAAGGAAGATCTAAAAAGCGATTTTCGGAAGAATGAAAAACATATTTTAAAAATCTAAATCAGAACACTGAAAATTCGGGAGCTGAAACAAAAAAAAACATTTTAACTAAAATAAAATTAACGGACGAAGATGCTGACTTCAAGATGAAGAGTTTCTCTTCATCTCTCCAAAATAGAACTCCAAAATAGAACAAAACATCCTGACTAAAGCATGTCTCTACAGATATTCCATCATCATTGGAGACTTTAGCATTAACCGAAGCAAGACAACCCAACTGAGCAAATTCTTGCCCAACACAGACTTTATAAAAAACAGACACTGCCAACGTTTCTCATGCCAGGAAATTAAGACTCAACACCGGATTTACTTCTTTACACAGCACACCTTACAAATTTTATAAACGATATAAGTCTGACTAACGAACTCGGATCAGATTATTTGGCTATAAGATTTGACATCAACCTCCGACAGACACAACCTATGGATTCGACAAAACACACTCAGAAACTCAACCTGGACAGAACAGACATAGAAAAAGTAAAACAACACATACATGATTGCATCCAATCAGGGACAGGCACATGTTCAATGGAAAACATACAACAACAATTAACGACCGCCATAGAAAAATTTTCTCCATACACCAAAAATACATACTATCAACACAGTTTACCGAAATTCATACTAAGACTAATCAAACGCAAAAGGGAACTGTATAGACTATACACAAATACTTAAGACGATGAATTGAAAAGAAAACTAAACGAACTCAACAGAAACGTCAAAACACTAATAGGCCAATACAAACAGGACAAATCGCTAGAGGCATTCAAAGAAATAGAAAAAGACGAAGGTAAAACGTACTGAAAAAAAAATAAAAAACTGTCACAACACAAAAAAATACATTATTACTGGTATAATAAATGAAAACGGTACAGAACTGTATACAGACAAGGCCAAAGCGGACGCATTTGCCAGACATTTTCAACATACCTTCACAACCTCCACTAACCCTAACTTTGACAACCAAAACTTTAACGCAATAAATGATTGGTACGAGACCTACTTCACAAACGAAACAAACAATGCACATCAACTAATTACTGAAGCAGAATACGACGAAGCATTCGAAGACATTAAAAACACGGCGCCGGGAAAAGACAATATAAAAGACAAACTACTAAAAAATCTTACTCCACAAACACACACACGCATACTGAACCTATTCAACAACTGTATTGAAACTAACACGATACCAGATACCTGGAAAACAGGAATAATAATACCAATTCCTAAAACAGGGCTAGACAATACACAAACACAAAACTACAGACCTATCACACTACTCCCTGTACTGAGTAAAATTTTTGAAACCGTAATTAAAAATAGACTGCAACAATCAGTTGGACAACACATACCACAATACCAATTCGGATTTAAACCTTAACACTCAACTGTTCACCCACTTTTTATACTAACCAACAACATACAAACAACTCACCTCATGAACAAGAAAACAGCATGTCTCTTCATAGACATCAATAAGGCCTTTGACAGTGTCTGGCACAAAGGGCTTTTATATAAACTTTACCAGCTTAAAACCCCCAAATACATAATACACGCAATCAGAAACCCCCTCACAAACAGACACCTAGAAGTACGCATAGACAACACCCTCTCCTTTGCTTTCTCCCCTGAACAAGGACTCCCGCAAGGATCCCCGCTATCACCCCTTCTTTACAATATATACTGCCACGACATATACAATCACACCCTCCACGACAAAAGACACATTGACAAATCTGCTTACATACTACAATACGCCGACGACACTGCATTGATCGTGCACGACAAAACTACAGTAAAATCAGTACAAAAACTTCAAGCACTAACAGACAATACAATTGCTTGGTTCTACAAATGGAGACTTACACCAAACGCCACGAAAAACCAACTACTTTTACCAAACCACCAAATTAAAGACGACTCTCCATCAATAACAACGGACGGAAACAGAATTAGACGAAAAAAAGAGGCAAAATATCAGGAATGACACTGGACCAAAAACTAAAATTTACAAAACACGCACAGAACGTAAGAACAAAAATCATTCAACGGACAAAACACTTCCGATCACTGACGTACAAAGACAAAGGAATTAGTACAAAGACCGCCACAAACATTTACCAATCAATATGTAGACCTCTGCTTGACTACGGACATATACTCACAGCAAATGCATCTAGGAAAACTAAACAACACATTCAAACAACAGAACAGGTTGCCCTGAGATCAATAACGCAAATAAGACATACTCAAAACCAACTACACAACCCCTCCAACCAACTACTCTACGAACGAACAAAAATAACGCGAATAACAGAAAGACAACTCCAATTGCAAACGAAATGGAAAACAATCCCTACAACTGGACCCTACTGAATCCCCTTTGCCTTACGAGACAAACGAGGCAATCCCGCTTCCGCTTCCCAATAACAACACTACTTGAACACTTCCAACACGACTAAACCAACCTGCTAGACGATGAAAAGACATGACATAGAAGAGAGATTTTTTTTGCTTTGTAATAATTTTAAGTTTACAGTTAAGATAGTTCAAGTTAGGAAATTAACACAATACATGTATGCAAGGGCAGAAAGGCCGAGGGCCGAGGGCCGATAGCCTAAAGTAGCGCGCTAAGGAATTGCCGAAAATTTTGTAAAATTGTTCAAAAAGTTACAATTAATTTTGTTAAAAAGGGTTTATTCCAGTCATCGAAAATTTCTGATAGGAACTGATTTCATACTGTGTACCAAAAAGGTGCAACATAAGGCCACCTTTTTGCTCACTCCTCAGGACACTTAGCCAGTGTTTTTTTTTAGTTTACAAGAAAAGCGAAATTTTAAGGTCATTTGTATAGGCGCTTTTGCCAAAGTTGGGCAAATGGGCTTTAACATGGTGCCACCCTTTTTACCAAATCTCAAGAACCGCCTGAACTACAGCGATCGTTTTCTTACCGTTCGAAAGAGGATTAAAATGCCCATTTGTTTTTATACATCAAGGGCTCCAATAAGAGCCATCCTTTGTGCAATAATAATGCAAAATGCAGTTTAAGTTTTTGATACTTCTACTTCATCAGCGAATTTTATGAGCTTTAACTTATCGGACGATAAGTTGTTGTTAAATGCTTAGGGATGCAAACTTCAGATCCACTAGTTTGAGGGATTTGAAGCTTTGGAGTAATTAGCTCCAATATTCGCAGTAAAGTCCGCCTCTAAATTGCAAAGCTTTTGGGAATAAATCGATAATTGAATACAGTGCTGTTTGCTAAGCTATTTCTTGTTAGTTCCTGTTCTTAGTTTCTTAGCACACAAAAAAAAACATTCCAAAATTGAGCCGCACAATTAGTTTTTCCCAATTGAAAATTTGGGAAAATTAATGAACTGGCAATGAGAATTTCTACTATTGGGCGCGTTCATTGTGTGGGTAAAAAGTACGAGTATCAGCCAAGAATCCGTCGCTATTGTCGCCAATTAATGACGGAACACACTGGCACGAAGAAGATAAATTGCGAAACATTGACCCCCTCAGGTTCGAATACAAAGCGGACGTCGGTCCTAATTGTGATGGATGATTTGCCAGCTAAAGCCTTATCAATGCTTCACTTCAAATCTCTTAGAAAAATTACACTTTCAATCGCTTATTAATGTGGGGCTCACGAAAAATGTCTCACAAGTTTTACCTCATTTTTCAGCCGATTTTCAGCCAGACTTTCGACTTACTTTGATTGGTTTCACATTCATTTCTACGCATATTTACATACTTTACGTCTCTATGTTTAAACAAAGACACATTTTAACCAGCACGATTGAAGCAAAAACATTCTCCAGTTTACTTTGGTTTTTTTGGAAACACGCAGACAATTTTTTCATAGACAAATGCAGCAAGAGACGAGAACTGTATGATTTCCAAATTGTTTTTTGTCATAAAGCAGTTTGAATAAAAACGTTTTTCTGCTGACTACTTTGATTCGATCAATTGAGGAATTTTCAAAAAAATCAGTTTTGCTATCTGCACATAGGTACGTAATATCAAAATCGCTTCCAGAATAACATTTTTTTGTTCAATTATTCATGGTAAAAATGGATAAGAAAAAGAATACAGATTTAATCAGGAAACATTCTGCAACATTGAGCACCTTCTCAAGTACAAAATACATTGGGTGGTTCTACTCTATTTTAGGTAAACTTGAAGAAGAACTTTGTCTAAATTGCCGACGCGCAGAAAACGAGATTAAGATTTCTGAAATGTGTGCTTATGATGGGTTAAAGGAAAAAATGCTTCATCCGTTTCAGGTTTAAAAAACGCACGGCTTCGACCTAAAAGACCGTACGTGAATGTATTCAATTTGCCGACTTATCTGCTGCAAAAGAGCTAAACCCAAACTTCACGAAAAACGTTACATTTATTTACAAAGTTTGGATCTCAAAATGCGGTGTTATTAATCTTTTTAAATCCCCAAGAAATAAAAATAGGCCATTACCAACATAAGTCTGCGGTAGTTCCAAATCATCTGAACAATCACAAGTAGGTATTTGGCTTTTCTTCAAAATGACCTAACAGTCTAATTAGAGCAGTTACTACTTTTTGGAAAAAACTCTTTTGAAAGAAACTGGTTTGCCAGACTTCAATAAATCGATGTTTTTCACACATTTATTAAACTGTGTTTAATTTGGCAATAAATATATCCAGCCAAATAACAGAAGACGCTGTTTTTCGTTAAACAGTTATATCCGTCGAACATCTTTTACATCATAAAACCAAAATGATCTTTAACAATTTCATAAATACCATTTACATTCCACAGAACTGTTTATATGGAAAATGTTACAAAACGCCTACATTTAATCAGAATAAAATAGAGAAAAACATCCTCTATAGACCTTTAGGCGCAAAGAGCGCAATATCAGAGTACCCAGCTGAAATAGATATAAACCGCGGTTATAAGATATATCTTTTAATTGGAATTTGTCAATACGTAGATATTGTTTTTTTATAAAAATGCAAAAAATATCTTTTTTGTTTGAAATTACTAATGAATGAGCTGTAGTAGTAAACATCTTTATTTCTCAAAAAGGCTATCGACCTATCGGTCTTTCTGCCCTTGTTTAATACGTGTAGTCTTAATCTAAATAAAAAACAAAGATGAAAATTCTTTTATTCTAGGTTAAAAATCTGATTAAATAAACTTTCCAATTCTAATGACAAGAAAAAATTATTTTATTCTCCAGCAGTCGGTTGCGTTTGTAAGTGTTCGAGTAGCGTTGATGTAGGGAAACGGAAGCGGGATTGTCTGGTTGGTCTTGTGAGAGAAAGGGGATTCAGTATGGTCCAGTTGTAGGGGTTGTTTGTCCATTTTGTCTGTAGATGTATGAGTCTTTCCGAAATCATTGTCATGTTTGTGCGTTCGTATAGTAATTGGGTGGAGGGGTTGTGTAGTGGGTTTTGGGGGTGTCTTATTCGTGTTATTAGTCTTAGTGCAATTTGTTCTGTTGTTTGTATATAACGTTTTGTTCTTTCTGTTCCGTGGGTCATGAGTATATGTCCATAGTCCAAGAGGGGTCTGCAGATCGCTTTGTATATTTTTGTCGCGGTATTTGTACTAATTCCTTTGTCTTTGTATGTTAGTGAGCGAAAGTGTTTTGTTCTTTTTATCGCTTCTGTTCTGATGTTTCGTATGTGTTTAGTAAATTTAAGTTTCTGGTCAATTGTGATTCCAAGGTATTTTACGTCGTTTTTTGGTTGTGTCATTAGGCCGTCTGCGGTTATTGTAGGGGAGTCAGCGTTGAGTCTGTGGTTTGTGAGCAGAAGTTGTTTTTTTGACGCGTTTGGTGTTAGTCTCCATTTATAAAACCATGTCATTGTGTTGTTTGTTAGTGTTTGGAGTCTTTCAGCTGCTCTCTCAGTAGTTTTGTCATGTACAATAAGTGCCGTGTCGTCTGCGTATTGTAATATGTATGCCGATCTGTCGATTTGATTTTTGTCTGGTAAGTTGTAATTGTATATGTCATGGCAGTATATATTGTAGAGAAACGGTGAGAGCGGGGATCCTTGACGGAGCCCTTGTTCAGGGGAAAAAGAAAATGACAGTGTTTTGTCAATTCGTACTTGTAGTTGTCTGTTTTCTAGTAAGTTCTTTATGGTGTGTAGTTTGTATAGTAAGCCTCTATGCCAGACACTATCAAAAGCTTTGTTAATGTCCATAAACAGGCAAGCTGTCTTTCGGTCAGTTAGGTGGGTTGTTTCTATATTGTTAGCCAGAGTGAAGAATGGGTGAATAGTCGAGTGCTGATGTTTGAATCCGAACTGATACGATGGTATGTACTTTCCGACCAGTTTTCCCAGTCGCTGCCCTATTATGTACTCAAAAACCTTGCTAAGTACTGGTAGCAATGTAATGGGTCTGTAATTGCTCGGTTGTGTATTGTCCAGTCCATTTTTGGGTATAGGGATTATTAAGCCGTTTGTCCATGTTTTTGGATTTTTGTTATTTCTGATGCAGTTGTTCAATTCAGTTAGGATCAGTTTGTGTGTTTCTTGAGTTAGGCTTTTCAGGACTTTTGCCTTAATTTTATCCTTCCCCGGTGCAGTGTTCTTGATGTGCGCTAGGGCTTCATCGTACTCTATGTCTGTGATCAGTGTGCAGGCATAGTTTGGTGAGTTGTTAAAATAGTTCAAGTACCAGTCGTTGATCAAGTTCCAGTTGTCATTGTCGAAGTTAGGGTTTGTCGATATGCTGAAGGCCCTTTGATAGTGTCTGGCGAACGCGTCAACTTTCTCTTTGTCTGTGTACCGTTCTATTCCGTTTCCGTCAATTGTGTCAGTAGTGCCAGTCTTCCTGTATTGCGCCAGTTTCTTAATTTTTCGCCAGTATGTTTTGCCTTTGTCTTTTTGTATTTATTTACATGTTTCTAGTCGTTTGTCTTGTCGGTATTGTCCAATCAAGGTTTTAATGTTTCTGTTGAGTTGGTTCATTGTCTTTTTTAGGTCGTTATTTTGAATGTTTGTATATAGTCTGTACAGTTATCTCTTTTGTTTTATGAGTCTCAGTATGAATTTGGGTAGTGTATGTCGGTAGAAAGCATTTTTTATTTCCCGGCTAAATTTTCTTATGGATAGTGAAAGTTGTTGTTGTATGGTTTCTATTGAAATGGGCTGTGCTTGCGATTGAATGTAGTCATGTATATGTTGTTTCACTTTGTCTATGTCAGTCTTTGTTAGGTTTAACTTTTTCTCTATAGGAGATGTACTGGAGGTAGGTTGCGTATGTTGTAAGTCTATGTTAATCGTAATAGCCAGGTGGTTGGATCCAAGCTCGTTGGTTAAGTTTATGTTGTTGACTAATGAATGAATGAATGAATGAATAATAAATGTTTAGATTCTGAGACTATTGGAATTGGTAAAATGAGCTTTGAGCTTATTATATGAGTATTTATTTATATGGGGGCCTCATTTCATGATGACTAGACAAACAATCCCTTTTGCGTCGGAAAATATCTTAACTTCGAATCCAGCGCTTTTGACCATTTTTTGCCGCACTGGTTCTCAAGGGCTGTAGGTATGTAGTTCGAGTAATTAAGGCTATCACAGTTTCTACTCACATTAGCTCTATACATGTGATTCCACAGTCATTGAACCTTTTGACTTTCCATTGAATAAAATATAACTGAATATAGAACGGCATTTCCAGTGCTAGCACTATCTTAATCATTTACCCTTGATACATGCAAGCGATAAGAGATCAAAACGTCATTAGCTATCAGTTTTGGAAAGGAGTTAGGAACTGGAAAACTTGTAGTGATAAATTACACTATTTAAGGTGGGGCTTTAAAACTAGTACTCGGTCCTAATGATGTCGTTAAGGCCGCTAATGACCAAGCAATACAAGAAATCGATTTTTGATACGTTGTTATTTTAGTGCCGACATATAACAGAAACGATGTTTATGGCAAACTATAGGTTTTTAGCTCATTATTTTTCATCTTTATTGCTTGCCACAGATAATGATGATACAATGACAAAATCGATAATGCCATTTAGTTGGTTAATATGTTTCAACTTTAAATATAATTTATTTATATTTTTGGTTTTCTGTAGACGCTTTGAGATTGATTATAACTGTGTCTTTGTGCATTTAGCAAACCATTTCAGTTACAAAGAGCTTTGCGGATTCTTAATATACAATGTCGCTTTAATATAAAATAGGCAACTACTAACAAACTAATCGAAACTAACACAGATACCTACAAAATGTACCTGAAGTGAAAAAATGAAGTGCAAACTATAGATTTGGCAACTTGTGAAATGTTCCGATTTGTGTCGCCGTTACGTCGACGTTCTTTCTTCTTTTTATGAAAAAGTATTAATTTCAAGGGGTGGAAAACCGCATTTTCCCAGGAAACACGAGTAAAGGAATTGATTGCCTATAAGGTTAGTATATTTTTAACTTCGAAGGCGAGAATCATGTTAACCGGAAAATGATCGAAAGTTGAAAATAGTGAATGGGTTTCAAGACAAGGGCAATAGTTTCATTTTCTGCTTCATTTCAACTTTCTCCTTCTAACGAATTAATGGATTTTTGCACGTTAATTAGCGTTTTAGGTACAAAAGCAAACCGAGCTCTAAAAACATGGTGTTTAGCTGCTAATTTTTTAAGCTGGTTATAGAAGATCAGATTGTGGCAAAGGGGATGTTCACGCGTGAGCCGGTTAGACTGGAGCAGCGGGAAGAGCAATGCTTAAAGCTTGCATTAAAAATAATGAGTTAAAAATTCATTGTTTTCTGATAGAGTCATTGATTGCATAGGAAAATACATAAAAAAGTTATTCGAAGAAACCGAAGTCATCAATTGCGAATGTAACTGACGAAGTCTAAGCCAAGTTTCTTAAAAGCTGAAATGCATTTGGCAAGAGTTTTTGAGAGCAACTCTTGATCTTGTCCTATGGCACCAATAGAGAATGAAGAACCGTAGGTGGTACCAAAAATGTACCACTTTCTTTAGACTAAAAGCTAATTTTCCAAACTGAACAGTAATGACCAATATTTCCGTTTCGCGTTACAAAATGGTTACCGATTTAAAGTGTGATCAAATTTTCAATAAACTCCAAGGCAGATTGCGTTGTACGGAAGCGAGAGCAGATAAATCGTCCGTCCAGTTCGGCAGTTCTTTTGCGATTTTAATGCTGAATCGCATTCGATTACGGCTCTGAAAAACGGTAGCACGTCGGCGTGCATTTACGACTTCTCTTTCGTGCTTTGCGTACTTGTAGCATGATTTGGGAAAATTGCTTGACTTTTTATCGGAAATTTAATCTACTTCGCGTAAAAGTTGACCCATACCTCTTGCCATTAGCACAATGACTGGTGGGGTGTCACGCAATTCACTCACTGTATTAATTTTTTCCGATATTTCATATATTCGCTCTTGGTTCTTTCTTAAATAACTCAATGACTTTCGATTGCACGCTGAAACTCGGATTAGGATTTCAAGGCTTCGTGTTAGGAGTCAACAACGTCAGTTTACATTCAACGAAGTGACTTCTACTAGACTGTAGAACGATTTATATTGGCGCCAGTATTCTGGAAATGGTTCCATTTTCCTCAACATTCCAGACACGAATTCTTGGCTGAGGCAACAGCGTAACTTTTGCACTTGAAACTCCCATTTCAGTTGCAGATATTGAGGAAGAAAACTGGATTTGAATTAGTTAAGCTATATATTTATCTTTCATAATAATAATGTAATTTGGCTTATAGAATAACACACCATTCCGGATTCGAGTCCTGCATCTGCCTCACGATCTACATCAATAGATTTTTTACTAACTTTTACATACAGGGTGTTGCTTTATTTGGAAACAACTATAAAATTCACGGTGTTATTATTTACGAAACCTTTTACCTTCTATGCTCTATACCAAAATCAAAACACTGAGGCGAAGAGCTGCACTTATGATATGATATGAGACTCATTAGGCATTTGAGGTAAACTTGCCAAAAAATCGAGCATATTGCATTTTTATGGCCCATAAAAAATGGAAAAGTGCCTGCATCTAAAGGGAGTCGCTCTGTATATACAAAGGGCTTGTTATTGTATCCCTAGAGCTTTAATTTGGAGCAACAATTACAGTGCTATTTGCACATTAATTCCTTCTAAAAGTAGCTGTTTGCTACTTTCGTCCTCAATTTTATTTAACTATTTTCTTCACAAATGTTTTACTTATAAAAAAACTGTTTACAGGAAAACAAAATGTTTAATTGTGTAGTAGTTCTGGCGTTATCGACATTGTTCAAAAATCCTTGTTAATAAAACTTATTGTTGCGTGAAATAAAGCAGAATAAATTCGTCAAAACAAAAACTAAAATTAAGTGTGTTTAAAACGCCACTATTACACCACCGTTTCGAATATTTTTCGTACATATATTTAATTAATCTGGCCAATGGCGCTGCGTTTTATCAAAATTATTCGCATCTGTGTGTAAAAGTGCAAATGGCTGCTAGAGGAAGATATGCAGTACACTGTCCTTAGATGCATTTTCTTTTCTAATTATTGTTTAAAGCTTCCCTGCATCTTAAGGAATATTTGGTCCTTCATCTACTTTTGAAGGTAACATTCCAGCATTATTTTCTTCATTCATGACACGCAAACCCAAACTTTGACCTTTTCAGGCGTCACCAACCAATAACTTCTTTAACAAAACTTTACGATTAATAATATGTTCGAAGCTTTCTGTAGCTAGAGTTTTTCCTTATTTTCAGCCCGTTACCTTTAAATTAACCGGTTAAACGTTATAGTTTAATAAAAAGGCACTGGCTGCAGGCAAACTATAAAAACGCCCAAAAATTGCATAAGTTAAGGCTTCCTTTTAAGCGAAATTTCCTCTGTAAGTTACAACTGTGTCTGACACCGTAAAGGGAAATTAAATGCCTTAGAGTTGAGCCATTTAATGCGCCTTTTTGACAAAGTTAAAGCTCGGTCAAAGGTGACTTGTTTGCCTCAATTTACTTTAGTAAATTGAGGAGAACAAGCCGACGTACAGGTCGCATGCCTGATAGCAAAGACATGCTTTTTAATAAGAAATTCCCCATTAAGTTTTATAAAATGTAGAGCCAATTTTCGAGCGGCAGTTTTTATATGCGAGCTTAGTTAGATGGCGCTGCCATGATTGGCGAGATTTTCTGAGCTTTGGCCAAGGTTGGTTTTATTAAAGTAGTCGATATTTTCATAACTCGGTAGAAACCTGCTCAAATATTACATACACAATCAAGCTTGCAGGATTTTGATAAAAAGTGCTGAATTTCTATCAATTTTTACTTTTAAAGTCGATAAATTTCGTGTCGATGTTTCGTTGACTTCAATGGGGCGCCCCGTAGCAAATTTTCCCGTGCAAGACAACGGAAAATTGCTTTAATCTATTGCATCATTTATTCCTAACTTCCTAAATCTCCTTCTGACATTTGCTCACACTTATTGGCTAAAATTGCTCGGATTCTAATTTCAGAGCCATGTTGGCAGGATAGTGACAAATTTGCATTAATCTTATGAATACAGTGAGGATGTGTGGCATGGACTACACTCGATTAAAATTCAGACTTTAGTTTTTTGGAAAAAAAACAGCTTTTATAAGTGCCCATAACTGTATAAGTGAATTGGTTTGTTTTTCGGGTCTTTAGGCGTTTCGCAAGCTCGGCTTGCGGCTTGCGTCTTCAGAGGTGGTTTGCTTGTATCATCAGTACAGTGTAAGCTCTCAAGTAAATCACCTCTGAAGATGCAAGCCACTCGTGCTTGGGAAACGTCAGGCAGAAATTCTCTTTTAACGACGGTCTTAAAACCCGAAAAACTCACCAGTTTCAAGGAATGGCCTCGAAAGCCTAACTCTATGTGTAAGTGAATGTTCCATTAACACAACTTTGATGAAAATGAAGCAAAAATAAAGGCAATGGGGAATTTTTCATACTAAGAAATTAAACGCACAGTTTGCCTAGTTTGGGACGTTGAATGGGGCGATTAAAAATTGTGGATAAGATGGAAAATCTAGGGCAAAACTAATATTGCAAAATTAATTTTAATGGCCCTTTTCCGCTGAGTTTTGGATCGTTTAATTTTTCCCCAGTAAATTAAGGATAAAAGATCTCATTTCCACGAAACATTATATTTATGGGAAGCGATTTTAACAATAGAAGACGAGACGGAAACTAATGAATACCGAATTGATGGCTGGAGAGCCTGTCACTTGAATATTTCTGAAAGCGAGAAGAGAAAACCGAGAATAGCACGAAATTGTTATATCGCCTTCTCATTTTCCCATGTTATTGTAAACTAGTATTAAATATTTATGGATCTAGCGACCGACATTATTTCGGATATTTTCTTGTTAACTTTCGACCCGGTCGTCGGAGAAACGAATTTTTTCGCGGCACGTTTCCCCCTTTGTCTTAACGGCTTCCCATTTCCATTACAGTTTTATCGATCTTGGAAGTATCTCCGTTTTTCTTATATTCCCTACGTGCCCGCTAAGGCTTTATCGTAGCTATATCTTATTATACCGAAATGGAAAAAATGGAATGCAAAAGTTTCTTTCGGATTTGATCATAAGAAAAACGAAATTGAACCGAAAATAAAAACCGGGAAAGCGCATATAGAAAAATAAGCCGCTATCTGAATCACAGTCTTCATCTGCTTCAAGCTTTTTAATATATTTTTTTCATTTTGAACTAGCGTTTTATTAAATTGACCCAATAATAACGTTCGAACTGAATAAATCCGACAAAGCAATTTTTTGACGTTCAAGGCGGTAAACCTTTGAAAAAGCACCCTTGTGCGGAAGCAGAAATAATAAAACATTAAAGTAACTGGCCTTCTAATGGTTAAGTCAATATTTACACGCAAACAAAGCACACCTTTCGAATATGAATTAGAAAAGTAGTTCAATGTGTAACTGAATAGCCGACAAATAAATTTGCTGGCATGGCGGTTTTAAATGCCCGTCAAGCTCAATGTGGATAAATTAAAAAGTTAATATTTACATAATAAGAAATAAAAATGCTGGGGATTACGTGAATTAAAACAGCGAGAGTAAAATGCTTTAAAGGAACGTAAACTTACATGATTTAAAACGGGAATTAACCAGGGACTATTTATCCGGTGGTCGATCGGGAAATACACCTGAAAAGAATATGGAAAATATAAGCTAATAACAAATTCGACAAAGGAAAACTATAGTTAGGAACTCATTGAACTAATGAATTAATAAAATAAAATTCATAGGATGGAACTTAGTGCATTAATAACCTTTGAAAAGTTTTGAAAAAAACCAATATAAACTTTTTGGGTTTATGAACAGAATCTTATTTAGGACTTATTTCAGTGTTAAGAGAATTATGATGTTTAAAACTGACGAGATCTTATTATAAACTCAAACTTACAAGGTGGTCCAGTTTTAACCTGCGAGACTTTATGGACATATTCTACATCTAAAAACCACTACGAAAATATACAAACGTGTTTCCTAGCGGAGTTACCAGCCATTTCCTGTAGTAGTAGTAGTAAACATCTTTATTTCTAAAAAAAGGCTTTCGACCTATCGGTCTTTCTGCCCTTGTTTAATACATGTAGTCTTAATCTAAATAAAAACAAAGATGAAAATTCTCTTATTCTAGGTTAATAATCTTATTAAATAAACTTTCCAATTCTAATGACAAGAAAAAATTATTTTATTGTCCAGTAGTCAGTTGCGTTTGTAAGTGTTCGAGTAGCGTTGATGTAGGGAAACGGAAGCGGGATTGTCTGGTTGGTCTTGTTGTCAGCAAAGGGGATTCAGTATGGTCCAGTTGTAGGGGTTGTTTGTCCATTTTGTCTGTAGTTGTATGAGTCTTTCCGAAATCTTTGTCATGTTTGTGCGTTCGTATAGTAGTTGGGTGGGGGGGTTGTGTAGTGGGTTTTGGGGGTCCTATTCGTGTTATTAGTCTTAGTGCAATTTGTTCTGTTGTTTGTATATAACGTTTTGTCCTTTCTGTTCCGTTGGTCATGAGTATATGTCCATAGTCTAGCAAGGGTCTACAAATAGCTTTATATATTTTGGTGGCGGTGTTTGTACTAATTCCTCTGTCTTTGTAGGTTAGTGATCGGAAGTGTTTTGTTCTCTTTATTGTTTCTGCCCTGATGTTTCGTAGGTGTTTAGTGAATTTAAGTTTGTGGTCAATTGTGATTCCAAGGGATTTTACGTCGTTTTTTGGTTGTGTCGTTTGTCCGTTTGCAGTTATTGTAGGGGAGTCAGCGTTGAGTCTGTGGTTTGTGAGCAGAAGTTGGTTTTTTGACGCGTTTGGTGTTAGTCTCCATTTATAAAACCATGTCATTGTGTTGTTTGTTAGTGTTTGGAGTCTTTGAGCTGCTCTCTCAGTAGTTTTGTCATGTACAATAAGTGCCGTGTCGTCTGCGTATTGTAATATGTATGCCGATCTGTCGATTTGATTTTTGTCTGGTAAGTTGTAATTGTATATGTCATGGCAGTATATATTGTAGAGAAACGGTGAGAGCGGGGATCCTTGAGGGAGCCCTTGCTCAGGGGAAAAAGAAAATCACAGTGTTTTGTCAATTCGTACTTGTAGTTGTCTGTTTTCTAGTAAGTTCTTTATGGTGTGTAGTAGATATGTTGGTGTGTGTAGTTTGTATAGTTTGTATAGTAAGCCTCTATGCCAGACACTATCAAAACCTTTGTTAATGTCCATAAACAGGCAAGCTGTCTTTCTGTCAGTTAGGTGGGTTGTTTGTATATTGTTAGTCAGAGTGAAGAGTGGGTGAATAGTCGAGTGCTGATGTTTGAATCCGAACTGATACGATGGTATGTACTTTCCGACCAGTTTTCCCAGTCGCTGCCTTATTATGTACTCAAAAACCTTGCTAAGTACTGGGAGCAATGTAATTGGTCTGTAATTGCTCGGTTGTGTATTGTCCAGTCCATTTTTGGGTATAGGGATTATTAAGCCGTTTTTCCATGTTTTTGGAATTTTGTTATTTCTGATGCAGTTGTTCAATTCAGTTAGGATCAGTTTGTGTGTTTCTTGAGTTAGGCTTTTCAGGAGTTTTGCCTTTATTTTATCCTTTCCCGGTGCTGTGTTTTTGATATGCGCTAGGGCTTCATCGTACTTTGTGTCTGTGATCAGTTTGTATGTATAGTTTGGTGAGCTGTTGAAATAGTTCAAGTACCATTCGTTGATCAAGTTCCAGTTGTCATTGTCGAAGTTAGGGTTTGTCGATATGCTGAAGGCCCTTTGATAGTGTCTGGCGAACGCGTCAACTTTCTCTTTGTCTGTGTACCGTTCTATTCCGTTTTCGTCAATTGTGCCAGAAGTGTTAGTTTTTTTGTATTGCACTAGTTTCTTAATTTTTCGCCAGTATGTTTTGCCTTTGTCTTTTTGTATTTCTTTATATGTTTCTAGCCATTTGTCTTGTCGGTATTGTCCAATCAAGGTTTTAATGTTTAAAATAGTTTCTGTTAAACATTTACTTATTACGCAAAGTTTCAGAAGCATTTTCAATCCTAACTGGTTTTGTACTACAAAATAAATCCACATTTTTACGGCACAAAGAAAGCGATAGCTCAACGATCAATAAATTATTAAAATCCCAAGTGCAACAATCCAATAAACCACAGGGTTAGCAGATACAATAGAAGGAGTAACAACTTTGAAATGAGTTTTGCGCCGAAGATGCGGTGAGAGGAAACAATGAAAGACTAATCAAGAAAATATCCCATTGGACTTCACACTGGGCAAGAGTAAGATTTGGGCAATGGCCATGCGAAAAAAGTAGACGGTATTTTCTTATCATCGGAAGTGGACCATTGAAAAACTGAAAATTACCATAGGTGATGCAGTAAAATTCGGTTCAGTCGTTCAGCCAATTTGGCAATTATATTCAGCGTATTATTGAAATCTGATTTTCAAACTGGAAAGTGCAAAATTGTGTTTTAAAGTTTAGACATTAAAAAATATTCCGTTTTTAGCTGCCCATGTGAACCGAAAAAAAGTGAATCGATAGTCGACTATTTATTAGACTTGCTATGAAATATGGGGTTTTAACGATCAAGCTAATATTTACAAGAAAATCACCCCCTTTTTGCGATCATGAAATATTAAACTTCAAATAATTGTTGCTCCTGATTAGTTTTCCACATTGAAAAATTGCCCGTCTGTTATTCATGGGATTTATCCCATGTTATCTTGGCTGACAAGTTCAGCTGATGTCAAATACTCATAATGGCATAGCGATCGCATTTATCAAAAAATAAATGCTACGATTTAACGAAAGCTGCAACTGCGAAGCTCGGTACGATTTTTTCAGTTTTTGCTACAAAAAATGAGGAATTGAGGGCAGTTTGTTTTCCAACTAATCGAGCAAATGGGGCAATTCGATTAGATATTTTCTAAACAGCTACGTATAAACGTATTCAAGCAGTGCCCTTGCCTATTTACACGCAATATGCTAATTATGCCATTATCTCCTTACATCATACTTGAATAACTGATAATTGCTTGGCCAAGTTTACATAGCGAGCAATTTTTAATACAACAGTCTGAAATCATTTCCAATACTCACTGTGTATTTTCAATGTGTCTGGCTTTTTTAACGGAAGATTCAGCCGGTTGATTTCACACAAATATTATTGCCAGATTCCGTGCCGACCAATCATTCATGTTTTTATACTCGCACTAATGGTCTTAATAAGCCACAATTCCATTTTTACATCCCAATGACATCGGTTTATAGCCTTTGATTAGGTAGCATCAAGAACTGTTAAGTGATTTCAGAATTGACATCAAATACAATCATTTTCATAATTATTTTACAGCTGTATGTAACAACTTAATTTACTATTTACGTAGAAAATCTAGAGATTAGTTTGCATTTTCGTTAATTTTTATTCATTCCAATGTATTCCTGGGTTTCAGTCAATTTTATTGTTTATTATTTAAAATGTTACAAATACGTTTCGGTGTCTTTATCCACCATCATCAGTTTGTCTAAAATATACATTTTACATTTATTATCAATTCAATTAAAAAAACTTTCACAAAATTAACATATTAAAATTCAAATCACACACATATTAAAAAGTACCATTTGGGACCTTGGTTCTCAGGTGATGAGTCGGGATAAACATGTTCGGGAAAAGACTAGAATCTATTGTTTAGATATCTAAATTTGACTTACATGTTTAGATGTTTTTACCTTTACATTTGGTTGGACATTGAATTACCTATTTTATTCGATATCGAGCGAGGGTCCGAAAAACCTGTTTATATTTCGCCTTTTCTTTGCATTCTTGGAATTGCTCTGTAATTCTTCAATATCTGCTGTTTAATTTTTATTTACTAGGTCCATTCAATTCATGCATGCGATCATCTAATTAGCGTATGATACACAGAGCTAAGATTGTCTGTATCTGATCTGAAGTTTATTGCATTCTGATGTTTCTTAATTTGTATCATTTCATGGATTCTTCTCTTATTATAGTTGTCCTCATTGATCAATATTTGTGTGTTATCGAAATCAAAATCATGCAACTTTTACTTACTATACTTACTATACTATAGCGGAAAAAACTAAAAACAACTTGGCAAAAGAGTGTTTTACAAAATTTAAGCCTAGAAGCGATAAGTTGGACACACCTAACGTAACATACAAGATTGACTGTTTGAACTGTGACAACACATACATAGGACAAACAGGGCAATATTTAAAGAAAAGAATATACGAACATAAGTATAGCTTAAGAAAGGTTAACGAAAATGCAACAGCATTAGCACAACATGCACAACAAAAGTTGCATGATTTTGATTTCGATAACACACAAATATTGATCAATGAGGACAACTATAATAAGAGAAGAATCCATGAAATGATACAAATTAAGAAACATCAGAATGCAATAAACTTCAGATCAGATACAGACAATCTTAGCTCTGTGTATCATACGCTAATTAGATGATCGCATGCATGAATTGAATGGACCTAGTAAATAAAAATTAAACAGCAGATATTGAAGAATTACAGAGCAATTCCAAGAATGCAAAGAAAAGGCGAAATATAAACAGGTTTTTCGGACCCTCGCTCGATATCGAATAAAATAGGTAATTCAATGTCCAACCAAATGTAAAGGTAGAAACATCTAAACATGTAAGTCAAATTTAGATCTCTAAACAATAGATTCTAGTCTTTTCCCGAACATGTTTATCCCGACTCATCACCTGAGAACCAAGGTCCCAAATTGTACTTTTTAATATGTGTGTGATTTGAATTTTAATATGTTAATTTTGTGAAAGTTTTTTTAATTGAATTGATAATAAATGTAAAATGTATATTTTAGACAAACTGATGATGGTGGATAAAGACACCGAAACGTATTTGTAACATTTTAAATAATAAACAATAAAATTGACTGAAACCCAGGAATACATTGGAATGAATTAAAGTACAGTCAGGAAAATATACAAAACGAGGTTAATTTTTATAAAAGTTTGGAACTTTAACTGAAGCTAAAATTGCCTTCTTTCGCTAACAAAACAGATATAAGACGAATTTTACTGTGCACAAATCCTTTGTCAAGTACATTAGAGACCTATTGGAAATTAAAAATTTTGATTCGCCATATTTTCTCATATCTTTCGTTTAATTTCTGCCAAAATAAATTCAAGGGAAAGTACCTTGATTTCAAAACCTTTTGAATTTTCCACTAAAATGAAGCAAAAACAGCTAAAATTAGTCAGTAGTCCAGCTTAATCTCCGCACTAAAAAAAAGTAGAGAATAATGCTCAGTACGCGCTTATTAACGGAAATTAGAAACTATTTTCCAGAGTGGAAAATTTAATGTCCACTGTACGATATGAATGTATTTCGTCCGGAACATCAACAGCAAATTAATATTTTAGAGTCGTAAAACTGTGAAATTTTATTTCGCGTTTTGGAGGAGACGTAAAATTTACGAGAGTTCCTCTATCCGTTTTGAAAATTGCAAGTTTCGATTTTCCCGTAATATTCCTGCTTCAGCACATGTGAACTTGATTGCTGTTGTTGACAAAAAAATAATTTACTAATCGAAATACCATCTAAACGCAATAGCAAATGAAGCACCGTGTTGATAAACTGATTATCAATTCAGAAATTTATTTGTAATAATTTTGGACTATATATTAATGGATTTGACACCAAACCCTTAATGATCTAAACGAGTACATTAGTACTACATTATATATCTAGGTCGAGAAGTAAGCTATTATATACCCATCACGTTTACATCCTGAATCTTAAAGTTACAGTGATTTAGAAGCGGAAATGGATGGAAGCTCACTTGAACTTAGAGAGTTGAACACACTAAATATAATCACTTCAAAGTATTCCTGGGTTTCAGTCAATTTTATTGTTTATTATTCAAAATGTTACAAATACGTTTCGGTGACACACATTTAGACACACAAACTGATGATGGTGGAGAAAGACACCGAAACGTATTTGTAACATTTTGAATAATAAACAATAAAATTGACTGAAACCCAGGAATATTTTGAAGTGATTAAAGTACAGTCACGAAAATATACCCAACTAAATATAATCCAAATACAGTCATGAAAATATATACAGTTACTAAATATAATGAAAACATTAAATATCTTTCATTATTTACCTCGGGACTTTATTATTATTATTATTGACGTAGGGAGAGAAATTAAACTTCTCACTAGGAAATGGAATGGAATATAAAAAATAAATTTCCTAGTCGTTTCTAACTCGCAAACAGTCGATAGTTACTAAGTAATTGACGAGGTGAAACTTTCTAAAATAAATAAAACATTCACATCACTTCAAACCGCTTATTTATGCTCCATCCATTTTGTTATGCCATATATTTCAAAAACGAACTATAAAATCACGTAAAATTTGCTAAAGTAACTTTAGATCCAACTTTGGAAAACATCTTAAGGCGTGCCTTGGGTCATTTCAATTAAGCAACTTATCAAAAAGTCTGTGAGGCAATTGAAAGAGAAAGAAAACTCTAGGTTTTTATAATTTCCGGAAATTAAACGTTCCCCATGCAGTTTAGCTGATGTAGACATGTTCTAGACATATTGTGGATGATGATAAGCTGAGGAAAATGTATGTACTTTCGGTGTGGTGCATTTAACTTCCACTATAATTCGTTTAAGAAATAAGGCACCAAGTTTCAAAGTTATTTAAACAGATTTAAAAGTTGAAAGCAATACCAAGGAAAAAGAAGCTTTTGAGGAAATAACCACATTATCATCGTAGTCCAATACTAATTTGCTGCATAGCTCGTCGCGAATAAATCTGATGCAAGAAGAATTTTTGTATTTGTAATGAATAAACTCTGTGCCCAACACATTGCAAAAAATGGGCTGCACTTTTGCTATTATCATTCGGTACAAGAACTTCTCCTACAGGATCTTTTCTAAAGAGTTCCCGTCTGTGAATTATGGAACGATAATATGTATGGTCTCAAGAACCCTTTTCTGTGACGAAGCTACATTTGTAGGAGAGCAGCAATTTCCATGATTGCTCGGTGAAAATTTGAGCTAAAATAATAAGTAACAGAGTTATTGCATCACATTTATTTGCCGGGAGTTTGAACAGTGGGATTTACCGAATATTTTTGAAGAACGCTCCTCAACTACTTGAGGACATTGTTTGGACAGGATGTTCTTCTTATATGACGATGTTTCGACTCATTTTGGAAGAGTTGTCATTAATTTTCTCATTGAAAATTATCCAAATGTATGAATAGGTAGAAGTGGTCCTAATGTTTGGCCACTGCGATCTCCAGACTTCAATCCTTTGGACTTTTTTATTATGGAGACATGTGAAATCACTTAATTTTCAATGGGAAAGCCTAATTGAGCCTAGAAGGATGTGAAAAACCTTATGCACACGAGAACTGGGAACCAGCGATACGATTGAGGACTGATTTATGCATTGCACAAGTTTTTATTAAAATTATCTCGAGCCTTCCACTACGCCTTGGCAAATTTAAACCTCCGATATTTCATTAACTGTTGAGAATTCAAGAAAAGTACAAATTTTTGTTTAAAATTAGTAATATTATTCATACACGAAGTATCATAGCAATCATAATAATTGAGAATAAATGCTGCTTCAGAAACTGAGCTTTTATCGTAATTTTAAACAATTCAAAATATTTGGACAGTAAGAAAAGCGAACTTAAGAAAGTCCTATGGAATGAAATAAAGTGGTTAAATTTTAAATGATTTTGTCGTTGCACCCGGACTGAACCTACGCCCTGAATTAATAAAATCCGAACATTTCTACCATCATAATTATCCAAAATCCACTGAGGTGAAATTCAGATTAATGCTGATTGCATGGTTAACTGGAACTGAATTCGAACGATTTTTCCCCCAAATCTCTTCTGTCGTGTAACAAGATACTGCAGGCCCTCTAAATCCCTAGTACCGATTCCATTAACATGCAGAATGTGAAGCGAAATACCATTTCCTATCCGATATTTCGTTGCAACAACAACAAAATTGAAACATTGTTGTATTTATTTGCAGGATCGAGTACGAAAGCCACTGAAGCGACCCTCAACTGCATAACCGCACGCCAGCTCTGTTTTAACGACAGTTCATGTTCTGCTATACTTGAAATTATCCCCCAAGTCTGCGGACCTGAAGTGGGTAAGTAATAATTACTTCAGCAAAATACTGTAAGACGTAGGTAGTGGAATTAATTGAAAGCAAACTTGCCTAGCTAAAGTGCGCGCTTGCAGCAACCAGGTGGAGTATATTAAATTTTTCCCGAATTAATTAATACTAATTAGGAATTTGCTGTGATTGTTATTTTTACTGCGGTCATAAACTATGAAAAATGTGTGTGCAGTGTTTAAATGTTTAAAGTCTTCATCAGTAGGTAATCGTTTCTTTGCATGACTGACAATGAAACTTAAACATATCACAACCTGAGGCAATATTGACCCTTGATTGCGGTATTGGAAAAGTCTCTTCATTAGTTACATCAAATAAATCCACCCAGGAAAAATCACACGTCACATTACATCGAACTAACGGGCGTGAAATGCTTGAAATCCCAACAGCGAATATGATCTTCTATTAAGAGCACCATCAACTCCGTCTAAATATAGTTAAACCTAGAATATCCATTCATTATACTTTCAAACTTAACGATTTCATGGGATTATATCGGGGAAATTATTCAAGATTTATTACGTCAGAGAGTCAATTAGAAAACTTTCCCGGGGAAAATATAAAAATGAGCTTGCACACCACATTACATAGCTTTAATCAATAGTTCTTTTACGTCGTGTAAATAACTTGCCCTTATATGTTGAGCCGATCGATTAAATCTGCTTAGAAATAGCCAGAGTCGGTCCAAGTAGCTTTTGATTAATTGTTCGTTTTTATCAAATAAGCCGCTTACATTTTATGAACAAAACGGTGTTGAAATATGTTGTCTTGCTTGATATTTGTCAGAAAAAATCAGTTTTTTGCCGCTTTGATTTATTTTCTTATTAAAGTATTATGTAGTGATATGGCAAAGTATTTAAAAGCTGGAGACAAGTTGAAGCTGTGTAAATCGAAAGGTTTTTCGTCTTGTGAAAAACTTGACGTAGAATTTATATAATTTGGAATTTTTAAAAAGTTTTATAGATTTCTATCTTTTATAGATCTTGAAAAGGCATTCGATCGCGTCCAATTGAAAGATATTATACACCTCCTTTATGACAGAAGTCCCTCACAACCTCGGGTAGGTACAAGGGTTCATCCCCCAGCAAGTCTTCAACTGTGACGAGACAGGGCTTTTCTGGAAAAGGATGTCGAATAGGACTTACATGACGGCAGAGGAGAAGACGATACCTGGTCACAAACCCATGAAGGATAGATTAACTCTAGCACTTTGCGCCAAGGCGAGTGGCGACTGCAACATCAAGCCTCTGCTAGTATACCACTCGCAAGATCCCAGAGCATTTAAGTCACATAAGATTTTAAAAGAAAAACTGTAAGCTTTGTGGAGGTCAAATCCGAAGGGGTGGGTCTCCAGGAAATTCTCTGTGGAGTGGATAAACCTGGTGTTTGGCCCTTCTGTTAAAAAATATCTACAGGAAAACAGCATACCCATGCAAGCCCTTCTCGTCCTCAACAATGCCCCTGCTCACCCACCAAATCGCGAAGGTGATTTACTCGAAAAGTTCAGGTTTATGGGTTCAGGTTTATAGGTTCAGGTTCTCTACGTACCATCCAACACCACTCCTATTCTGCAGCCCATGGATCAGCAGCTGATTTCTAATTTTAAGAAATTGTACACCAAGCACATTTTTCGGCGCTGCTTTGAGGTGACGGAGAACACAAACCTTACCCTTCGAGAGTTCTGGAAGGACCACTTTAACATCGTGATATGCCTAAGAATTATTGATCAGGCCTGGCTGGATGTTACAACGAGCACCTTAACCTTTGCATGGAAGAAGCTGTGGCCGGAGGCTGTAGCTGAAAGGGTCATCGAAATATTGGAACCCGAAGTGTCAGTGGTAGAGCAGATTGTTTCTCTGAGAAAATCCATGGGTCTGGAGGTGGACGGGACAAACTCGTCGAGGAACAGTCTCAGGAACAGACAACCGAGGAGTTACACGAACTACATACGCAGCAGCATACGGTGGCTCAACGAAAAATTCGTTTTGAAGAGGAGCCAGAGATGGAGGAGGTTGTCTCTGCCAGAGATATAAAGGAGATCTTGGGAAGGCGACCCGCCTAAAATAGAGATGGAAGAAGAAGAAGAAGACATGTAGTACTTATGTAGTCGCATTTCAAATGTTTCTCCAACTTTGGGACTAAAAAATGGAAAAGTATGTTTTTAATGCATCACTTTTAAATTCGCACATATTCATGTCTGGTCAGCTTGATGGCCTCGATCGATACTATTCAATGATTTGGAAATGTTTCTCTAGACTACAAAGGCGACTGATAATTGTTTTTGCTAATTCATCTAATATCTAAAAACTTTGAAATTACTACAAAACCAATTAGAAAACGATCAATAAAACTACCCCATATATTAATTCTGACCCCATTTTGATACTGATTAATTTTGTTGCGTGAAAATTTTCGTCCGCATATACCTACTTGCTTGCCATGCATATTGGTAAACACGACCATTTAAGGAACACTCTTTAGAGTAGAATTGTTCCACAAAAAACCAGAAACACGTGCAATAAGTACTAACTTTAGACTTTGAAGGTTCACACAGAAATCAACATTCTAAAAGCTTTAGTTAATTAAACAGAAATTCTACCGTAGTCTTGTTGACTCATTATTCATTCCACATACTGAACTTAACTCAACGATACAAAACAACAAGCTGGGAAAATTTGGAAAACAAAATTACGCTGAATTATTGTTGATCTGAAATTGCAATTACTTCGACAAGAAAAACGAATTAAAAAGTTATTTTAACAAGTGAAAATTTGAGAAAAGAAATTGGCACGAAAAGCAAGATGCCATTCAACAAATCAAACAACACTTTAGAGCGACAAAAAACATGCGTTTACTCGAGGAAACTTTATAAAAAGTCCATTGTTGCATCATCAATTATGAAAAAGAAATCGTAATAGATGGTGGAAGGTTTCCTTCCAGAGAAGGATATTTTCTCAACATTGATCAGGAAGAATGTTTTGGTAGAAATAGAATTAACGTAGTTTTTAACTAAAATAACTTTGAAACAACAGTAAAGCAGTGAAAAAAAAAAGAAACAATAAAAGCAAATTTACTATCATTTTAATTGGGCAATTTACAAAATAAAATAGTTTTTTTTAGTGGTTATCATTGCAAAACTTTCCCTAGTTCAACTTGATTATTGACAGTTTTGCTTCCAGGCCTTTTTTGATGAAAATTCAGACCAGTTTTAGTTACTTCCTGGGGCACAAAATCTGAAGCAAAACCATCATTCATTGAGCCCATTTGAGTGCTGCATCAGTCGCTTACACTTCACATCCCATAATACAGACATCCCACACTGTTTACAAGAATGGATCCATTACCTTCTCTTGTATTAAGCCACTGGACCAAATTCCAACATTTTGCCTACCCTGTTGTTCGGCACGTGTCGCCTTTATTGACTTCTCACTAGATTTCAGTCTATTTTTAGGCAGCGACATTTTCTGTTTAACTCAGCTATTGGAAATGACAATTTCTATGTTTTAAACTTTCAGCTTCTGAAGTAAGATTTTGTGTCATCTTTTTAGTTTCATTTCAAGTTCTTCTGCATCAAGTGTCGTTGCTCATCTTTAGTTTCAGTAGACGGAAGCTTCGGCAAGTCATCAGAAGATCTAAGTGATTTTCTCATCTCTCATGGCAAATAAAATTAACAGAAAGACGCCAGTTGAAAGGCGTGCGTTAGTCCAGAAAAAGTAAGATTATTTAGAATCTTAAATGCTAAACTTTTTCTTGAAATATCGTTTTCAGGCAGGATTTCGTGGTCTTCAAAAATTCAGCTTTGTCTTCTCCCAAGTTTGATTCCTCTTGCTGCTGTTTCCATTTAGGAGCAGTTAAGCAATGGATGGTGAAAATAACGCGACTCTGACTTTCATCGATTTATTTTCCGGTCTATTATGGGCATATTTTCAAAATTTCCAAATTTGACAAATTTTGGAGAGAAAACAGTCAACGACGATTGAAGTTATTTTGCCAATTAGCAAATGGAGTTAGATACATCTCCTTCATATCGGTAGTATGTTCAAAGTTAAGTTGAGTTTGAGAGAAGGAGCTTTTTTGGTTTGAAATTATCGGTGCTTTATTGTCAACATTTTCATCTAGATATTCGTTTTAAAGGTACCAATTCTTGGATTTATTAGCTTGAGTAGATTTTTCACCCCATCAATGTTTAACCCAATGGCACTCCGGAAGACACTTTTAATAGTTCAATTCAAAATTACTATCAGCGAAACCTGCTGCTTTAAAAGCAAGTATTTGCCTAGGCTCAATGGCATTCTATCTTGAAATTCAATCGGTTACTCTCACCATTAAATGCTTCTTTAAATAGATTTTTGAGTGCGGTTGAGTTAAGAAAGTGTCAGCTAAATCACGAATCAGGTCGTTTCGGGCCATGCACCCCCAGTGGGTGGAGGCAGTGGAAGATTTGGACACTTTTCGTTGTGAAATTGGATATTTCAGAAATATCTCATTAATGTTTATTAAAGCAAATTAGACTTTGGAAGCAGACCCAACTAACTTGATGTCTCTCCGGCAAAACCCATATTTTTTATTCAGTTTGATGGCTTAAACTTATACAGAGAAATAGGAGAAGTGTTTTGCTCAACCCGTAAATACCCATCTCAACTCTAGTCCTAGACAAAATATTATTTGATCCTGTTAAACCAAACTGTTTATGATAATCTCGCTACGGTGTTACTTGAGAAAAATATGACGGTATTAGGGGAATTTGGGAAGGAATGTAAGGAAAATGCTTTGTTGATGTCATAAATCATGTTGTCCCGAAAAGCGACCAAACATGCAAATAAAAAATACATTATGTATGCTCTTCAGCGCTAATTATTTTAAATTACTTTAAGACTTTCATTTACCAGCAGAGTGTTTTGTTCAAATGCTTTACGGTTTTATGGATACGAATCAACACCTTGCTGGACCATTTAGTGAATTTGTACTTCCGATCGGCTCTAATTATCATTTCCTAGACCAAAAAAAAACGTTCTCCTCCCAAAACTTTTGCAGAAATATAAATTCCAGGGCACAAAACCGTCGGATGTAGACATTTTCCTCAACTGTGCATTGAACAAATGACACGTTTTTATGTTTTCCATTCGGTCTAGATTCAATATTTCTTTCGATTATAAGCTTTGGCAAACAACCCAGAAAGGTGAAACTTCAAAGCAAAGTTGTCACATGTCCCTTTCGGGTTAGAACCCTTGATGAATTTCCGAAAACCCCGGCCAGAGATAAATTTTGGTTTTGGCTCGATGACACCTGAAGGTTGCGACCGGCTGAAACATTGTGAATAATTAAAATTGAACGGACAGACATGTTCATGTCAGATGGAATATTGCGAGGAAATGCGATAAAGTGTCCTCAATTTTAGTGCGATTATTTTATCACATCACTTTTAGGTAAATCGAGCTTTGAAATAAATTTAAAGCCGTAGTTGTGAGCGTGACTATTTTTTGTTTGTTAGTTAGGATGTTAATTTATGCAAAATTTGACTCGATCTTGAAATCATTTTTTTTTCGCTTTATGTAGGCACAAAATAAACTTTTAGAGGCCCTTTGGTGACTTTCCTAGTTTTCCTGAGATGTGACCCAAAAGTTAAAAAACAACGATTACAATTCTTCAGCTTTGGACATTTCTGCATTCAATTAACGACATAAAACTTGTGAGATGCGCCTGTCTTGTATTTCTCCGCAGTCACAAGCGCCCTGACAGTCCATTTGGTTCCATCTAATCTTGTTGGTTTTCATATCTGCAACTCCAGTTCTGATTCTATTCAATGTTTGCCAAGTGCGCCAGTCCAGATCGACTCCTCTAGGATTTTTGTGGCGTAATGGGTAGTTTTCACGAGTTCTTCACCAACCAAAGGAAGTTCCTGCGTGATTTGAGCCTTCCCTGTGCCACACATGTTCCGTACAGTGTGTGTCTCTCATCAAAGGTCTTCTTGAAGGAAATGCGATAATATTAAAATAATTTTAAAAGAATTAAATAAATTTAAAGCCGTAGTTGTGAGCGTGACTATTTTTATTTGTTAGTTAGGATGTTAATTTATGCAAAATTTGACTCTTGATCTTGAAATCATTTTTTTTCGCGTTGTGTAGGCACAAGATAAACTTTTAGAGGCCCTTTGGTGACTTTCCTAGTTTTCCAGAGATGTGACCCAAAAGTTAAAAAACAACGATTACAATTCTTCAGCTTTGGACATTTCTGCAAAATCCTGCATTCAATTAACGACATAAAACTTTCTTGTAAGTCGTTTTCCGTGACGGCTCTGCCGGATAACTTAACTTTTACTAGAAGGGGTCGATTTTATTTTAGTTCTGCTCTATGTAAATTAGCATTTCGGGTGGTCACGTTCTGCTGAAACTGTTTATTTGTGCTACTTGTGTACGGTTTTGCATATTAAAAAGCCTGTATTACTCTTGCATTTGATTCAAAGGGACACTCGCGCTTAACTTGTTAATCAGATGGTATCTTTTTGTGCGCCTTGAACGGTAGCTTGAGGTCAAGAAACGGCGTAAAAGTGCTAATTGGAGTTGTAAAGGATTTCTTTTTCAGTTGTAAATTGGTCTTTTAGCGAACTTTAACTTTTACTGGGAAACATGTTGGATCGGTTCTTATTTAGAGAGGGTTTTCAGCAATTTGCGATGTTTTATCGGCTGCCAATAGAATGGAAGAATGTTTACACTTTTATAATTGGAACTTTTTGTTTGCAAATTTAGAAATGAAGTCGACAGCACACAAGCCCCAGAAGCCAGAAACTTATTATTTATTTATTTACTATCAAAACGCAATGAAGGGCAAAGGTCTGAGTTATTCGGGCTCTGGAACGAATGACCTGTGAAGATGCAAGTCACTCGTGCTTGCGAAACGTCAGAAAGAAATTCTTGTCCATGACCGCCTTAAAGTCCCAAAAAACTCACCAGTTTCAAGCATTTACTAGTCGATTAAATGCTCGGAATAAATATTGAAGTGGCAAACTATTTTAAAGATCTGTTCAAAGTAGGTGCCTATTTTCCTAGTTCCTTTGTCGATTCCCCGAATATTCTTATTATAATCCGTTTTAAATAATACTCCGTTTGCTCCCTTTGTTAGAGCGAATCGAATACAACAATACGAACCATTAGCAAATTCGTCCGGTCGAGACGCTATATTATCTGCTTCAAGAGCGTTCTTTTTCTTATTTAACTCTGCTTCTAGCTCTTGTACTACAAGTTTAGTTAAATTTTTGATCTTACCCTTTGATGCCCGTTCTTGCATTATTCAAATGGAATAAATGACATTCAATTAGGTCAAACTGATGCGATAAGACCGATTGTGAATAATTTTCAGTGTTCGATTTCGAATGCGCAATTAATTGATGTTGTTTGCATAAACTTGAATTGCCTAATTGACTATAATGGTACACTAAGAACAATCTGTCGGTTTTATTGTATACCTGATTATATAAAGCCCCGATTTCCCAATCGGAATACATCGATCTTTCATTAATCGAAACCTGTGGGAGATATTATCAAAATTGATGAATCTTGACCATGCTAAGAACGGCACGTAGTTGTTAAGCCTGCGGTCTTGAACTATGCCATTTCTAAGCTTATATTAAATTGGAAATTTGGCGAAAACATTAATTCTAATATAAATACTTTGAAACTCTTTATCGAAATTGTTTAGGATCAGAAAGTTTTTCAACGGTTTTTGAGAGGCAAACTCTTCAGGAAGTTCAAGAATTCTTCCAGAAGAGAACAGAAGAGAATTGCAACCTTTAATATTAAGATATTTAAAGGAGAATTTATAACTTTGAAAAATATTTCGGAATGTAATCGTTCTTGTAATCGTTTCCTGTAGAATCCGAAATAAGTGCTTCTTTTAGTTTTATTAATAACAAATGATCTCGGTTTCTTACTTTTCTTACTTTTACTTTTTCATGTCCAAAGCAACAACTCAGCATCTTTGCGTCAATGGCGTTTCGTTCAGCATTCCATAAATCATCAGAGAGCAAGTGTCGGGGCAGTTTCGGCAGCTTGTGAGATGCGCCTGTCTTGTATTTCTCCGCAGTCACAAGCGTCCTGACGGTCCATTTGGTTCCATCTAATCTTGTTGGTTTTCATATCTGCAGCTCCAGTTCTGATTCTATTCAATGTTTGCCACGTTCGCCAGTCCAGATCGACCCTTCTAGAATTTTTGTGGCGCAATGGGTAGTTTTCACGAGTTCTTCACCAACCCTTAAGGAAGTTCCTGCGTGATTTGAGCCTTCCCTGTGCCACACATGTTCCGTACAGTGTGTGTCTCTCATCAAAGGTCTGCTTAAATTCAAGCAGCATTCAAAGGATTGGTGTTGTAGAAGAGATGAGACTACTTTTGTGAGTTTGTAGTCTTTGCGGTGCAAAAGCAAACGCTTCTGTAGGAGGTTTGTAGACGGATATGACTGTGACTCTGCCTGTCTTTTTCTATAGTGATGATGTCAATTCCCTTGTTCGGGGTGCAATATGCTGATGATATAGCCTTATGGATTTGGCGAAAATAGCACTTCCGTGTTTGTTGTGCGGAGTTTCTGCTAAAATGTACATTCCTGCGATCTGGGGTATATGATGGGTCACGTTCCTATGGGTTTCTTGTACACACAGAATGTCTCATCCGGTCTTTATACATAAATCTGATAGTAGCGCCTCTTTGTTTTTTGTTAAGCCCTGAATGTTTATGGATGCTATTGTCAAAGTTGGTTCTGAAAAGAACCTTGGGTTGGTTTTCGGTCTCATTTTGATTTCTTGTTGTTGCTTTGGTGGTGGAAGGATTGGCCGTCAATAGACGTTTCCAGGGGACGCCGGTAACCGTTGTGAGATTTATAGTCTGTTGCTCGCTTGGAGGCGTCTTCCGTGTCCTCCCGGTACCTTTTGTTATATGATAGACTAGCTTTTGCATAGAAGTGCACTCTACTATCACATATGACTCATTAGGAGCCCCATTGAAAAAATATTAATTTTCCCTTTTTCAAAAATATTCATTTTTCTTGCTTGGTGGGCATGTGGACTTTCTTTTCCAGAAAAATGTTGACACCTACTTTGAGATATTTTTCTGGAATAGGTAGTCCACGATGTGAACGATTTCTTACATCAGAAAAGGTTTGGACACATTCTACACACGAAAATCAAATTCAAGCGCGGTTTGCTTGGACTTGAATGAGAATCCAATAAAATGTTTGTAGGCTTCTTGAGAAATAATTTGCAACATTCCTAAGTTTTGCTTGGTTATATTTTACTGTGAATTTCTCTGAAGTTTAAAAGGGAAAAACCATACTTCTTTGTGTAGAAAGATAATCTGCGGCGGGTTTTATCAAAGGATTATTATTAGTCAGCAATTTTTTTGTGTCCGCTTTGCTAGAAAGCAAAGTGCTGCTCAACTCGTACTTTTTTAAATAAAAATTATTGCCCCTTGGATGACTTTCTTATTCTATAAGTTATACCAATATATCCAAATATTCAAATCGTCATACTTTTTTTACGGAAGGAAGAACCCTTCAAGACTGGATAAAGTTTTCATAAATATCGAAACTTCCCGGTTGAACGTTTTGAGTTTTTTTAATAAACTACGACCCAGTAGTTTTTTACGTCTGCCGATACTTATCGAAGTTGCTTTAACTTCTAGGCAAATGATCCCAAAGTTTATCAAGCAAGATTTTAAAAGTTTTTGGAGCAAAAACATAAAATTTCTTGAGTAAGCATACATTCTTTCTTCGTCGCGTGGTCAAAAGGATTCTTCCGTGTAATCAGCTTTTTTCCTATTTAAGATTGTAAAATTTAAGTTCTATTAGATAGTAGTAGTAGTAAACATCTTTATTTCTAAAAAAAGGCTATCGACCTATCGGTCTTTCTGCCCTTGTTTAGTACATGCAGTCTTAATCTAAACAAATAAATAAAGGTAAAAATTATCTTATTCTAGGTTACTAATTACAGGACAGATCCTCAAAGAATTATCGAAAAAAGCATTGATTAAGCTCACCAACCTGATCAATGCCTCATTTCGACTTCAGTGCGTCCCACAGTTATGGAAGGTGGCAGAAGTGATCATGATTCCAAAACCTGGAAAACCACCCCATGAAGCAATCGTCCAATATCACTACTACCAGTTATGTCCAAGCTATTTGAAAAACTTCTATTGAAATGACTAAAACCAATAATTGAAGCTCAACAGATTATCCCAGATCATCAGTTCGGTTTCAGGAATCAACACTGTACTCAACTCCATAGAATTGTCAATACTATAGAAAACTCGCTAGAAGAGATGAAAGTTGGCTCAGCTATATTCCTGGATGTTGCACAGGCTTTCGATAAAGTCTGGCACGAAGGTTTGATCCATAAACTTGAAAAGTTGCTTCCGGTTCAATACTCACAAATATTGCAATCTTACGTAACTGAGAGGTACTTCAGAGTCAGACAAGACAATGCTTACTCTGAATTTCTTTTAGAATTCAAGTAGGGGTTCCACAGGGCAGTGTATTGGGACCAATACTTCATCTGCTAGACACATCGGATCTGCCAGTAGGCTCTGATGATGTCAGTGTGAGTGGGGTTGAAGAAAAATTACGTCAAGCTACTGTTGCTGATCAAAATGTTGTTGCTACATTCGCCGATGACACTGCAATCCTAGCGATAGGCGACAGCAATATGCAATCTACTGAAAAACTCCAAGCAGCTATAGATGAGGTTCAACGTTGGACCCTGAAATGGCGCATCAAATTAAATGAAAAGAAATCGGTCCATATCGACTTCACCAACAAACGAATAGACTACAAACCAGTATACATTAATGACAAGATTGTACCATATGGGAATACAGCTAAATATCTAGGTATAACCCTCGATACAAAAATCAGATGGAAACCACACGTCAAGAAGAAACAGGAAGAACTGAATCTAAAGTACAGAAAGATGTACTGGCTGTTGGGTAGAAACTCAGCTCTCACAGTGTATAACAACAGTGTTCGAGTAGCGTTGATGTAGGGAAACGGAAGCGGGATTGTCTGGTTGGTCTTGTAAGACAATATCTTGTCTATCTATGTCTTGTATGGTCCAGTTGTAGGGGTTGTTTGTCCATTTTGTCTGTATATGTATGAGTCTTTCCGAGATCTTTGTCATGTTTGTGCGTTCGTATAGTAGTTGGGTGGAGGGGTTGTGTAGTGGGTTTTGGGGGTGTCTTATTCGTGTTATTAGTCTTAGTGCAATTTGTTCTGTTGTTTGTATATAACGTTTTGTCCTTTCTGTTCCGTTGGTCATGAGTATATGTCCATAGTCTAGCAAGGGTCTACAAATAGCTTTATATATTTTGGTGGCGGTATTTGTGCTGATTCCTCTGTCTTTGTAGGTTAGTGATCGGAAGTGTTTTGTTCTCTTTATTGTTTCTGTCCTGATGTTTCGTAGGTGTTTAGTGAATTTATGTTTGTGGTCAATTGTGATTCCAAGGTATTTTACGTCGTTTTTTAGTTGTGTCGTTTGGCCGTCTGCAGTTATTGTAGGGGAGTCAGCGTTGAGTCTGTGGTTTGTGAGCAGAAGTTGGTTTTTTGACGAGATTGGTGTTAGTCTCCATTTATAAAACCATGTCATTGTGTTGTTTGTTAGTGTTTGGAGTCTTTGAGCTGCTCTCTCAGTGGTTTTGTCATGCACAATAAGTGCCGTGTCGTCTGCGTATTGTAATATGTATGCCGATCTGTCGATTTGATTTTTGTCTGATCTATTAGATATAAAGCGAGTCAAGTAAAATAGAAAGCAAAGCACAACGTATACTGTTTTTTTTTTCGAAAGACTGCCCTCAAGAAGCTTATTCAGCTCGATAAAAAAATCACACTAATCATGGTTATAGATCGATAGTTTAGTAATGAATCTCTACATTACTAAACTCGATTGAGTTTATTAAAAAACAAAATTCTAGAATTATATGGGTCAAAATATATGTATTTACCGGCAAGCGCCAAGCCCTAACGCAATTTTCCGTTCCTCTAGGCAGCTATTTCCAGCCGTTTCAAACGCATACATTTTACAAATTTTTTCAGGCCCTTACGGGGCCAAGTGCGTCACAAATCGTAAAATTTTCCTTTCAAAAGATAGCTTTCGAGGCGATGTATCTGACAAACTGTAATTTGACACATGTTGACCCTGAAGGGTTTATAAATTGTTGATGTTTTGTAAATGTGAGAGGCTCCAAAGGGACGAAACCTTGCTAAAATGTCGTGCTAACGACCGCCAATAAACAGGGGACGAAAAAATGCCCTGAATACGTGAAAAAAGGTTATTCAAGGATTTTTTAGTGTGTTGCATAAGAAAGCTTACTGAGTGAGACTTGAAATAAACATTTGTTTTGTTTTTGAACTTTTCTGAACTGTTTTTTTAATGTTTATTAATCCAATAAGAAATACTGCGAGCTTTTGTAATAATCAATATCTGAACCTTCAGTTATCTTCATCCATATTAGCATTTCCACGTTAGCCTTAAACTCAAAATCTGCTTCTTCCAAAATCGCTCTTCAACATAAACCCATTTTATCTCGTATAAAATATTGGTTTGTAAATTATTCTTTAGTACCCCCATACCGCGTATATGCATTTGCAACTGTTGGTATAGCCTTAAGCGTTTATTGCTGGAAAACAATTCGTTGTGCTCAAATTCACCAATTGCGTGGACAATATTTCTACATTAGAGCCTTTAACCACTCGTAACAACGCTAATGGAATATTTGCTCAACAGTTAACAGCCTAAATATCTAATGCATATATAAAAGTTATTAATATAACAAACACTTTCCAATTAAGCAGTGTATGATTTTATAATTATCGTTACGATTACTTTTGAAATGAACAAACCCAACTGAAGCGAAATGAAACTAAGGAAAAGTTCTTGGCTTTGAATTAAAAAAAAAGAGTTAAAAGTTCCCTGCAATCAAGTCGAGCCACCAAATTCAAGTGAAAATACTGAGACGAACGATATTTTAGGCAACGAAAAATGTTTAGCAGGTAAAATTCACATGGGGGAGAGAAGGAGTTGCCATGGATCAATAAGGTAACTTGAATAATTTATGGAAGCATTCTGGTCGGTGTTATGCCCGCTGCTTAAAATTGTCCCGTGTATTTACTTTAGTTCATTTCGTTTTGCCTAAATGCAATTTTAAAGTGATATTAGCCAGGACAAAGATTTTAATGAAATGAAATGCGTTTCATTATTAATACTGTGCAGCCAACCTAATTTCCATTCGTAACAGCGCAGGAAAGGAAGCGAATTACAGCATCAAAAATAAATAGCGCAAAGAAAACCTATGCTCTCCTGCTTACATATCGCCACTTTAAGCCCTATCAGGCCGTTTCTCTTTTTATGAATCATAAAATCTATTATAAAGTTTTATACCATCATCGAACATTTCACGGGCATTTTAAATTTAACATGGAAATTGTTTAAATTACGAAGGACCCTAGCAAATGTTCATCCCAGCAGTAAATGGCAAGGGAGCAAACACATCAGCATCTTGTGGATAAAAGCAATTGTTTGGTTAAAGTTTAAAAGCTTTGATGTTGTTAACGTACTTCTTACACGTGTATATTTAATAGACGTTTTCGTGCTCTTAACAGTAAAAGGTTTTAAACATTTTCAAAAGTCGAAGAAAAAAGCAGATTTTTTGAAACTGGTAACTCTAAATAGATTTCTATTGGTAATTAACTTTTAATTGTTTCTACTGTTTTCAATTCTTCAGTCTTTGTTTCAATGATTTTTCGTTAGTTGCTTCTACTCTTAGATTCATCTCAACAATTGGAGTGTAAATATTCTTGGTTTCATATGTCCTTTTAACATAGCAGTGTATTTGTCGGTTTTTAATTTTCAACTTCTTAATGTCTATTCTTCGGGCTTTTACTTTATTGCAGAATCCTTCCCAAATATTTCCTGTCAGAAGCAACAGGCAACAAGGCAAATATTCGTATTGAAAATTTCCTTTTCTGGGTGCAATTCTTCCTATTTTGGTTAAAAAACTGGAAACCACCATGTACTTTTGTAAAATTACCCTAATATTTATATCGTGTTCCCCGTTCTCACCGTTTCTCTACAATATATACTGCCATGACATATACAATTACAACTTACCAGACAAAAATCAAATCGACAGATCGGCATACATATTACAATACGCAGACGACACGGCACTTATCGTACATGACAAAACTACTGAGAGAGCAGCTCAAAGACTCCAAACACTAACAAACAACACAATGACATGGTTTTATAAATGGAGACTAACACCAAACCTTTCAAAAAACCAACTTCTGCTCACAAACCACAGACTCAACGCTGACTCCCCTACAATAACTGCAGACGGCCAAACGACACAACCAAAAAACGACGTAAAATACCTTGGAATCACAATTGACCACAAACTTAAATTCACTAAACACATACGAAACATCAGGACAGAAACAATAAAGAGAACAAAACACTTCCGATCACTAGCCTACAAAGACAGAGGAATTAGCACAAACACCGCCACCAAAATATATAAAGCTATTTGTAGACCCTTGCTAGACTAGTGACATATACTCATGACCAACGGAACAGAAAGGACAAAACGTTATATACAAACAACAGAACAAATTGCACTAAGACTAATAACACGAATAAGACACCCCCAAAACCCACTACACAACCCCTCCACCCAACTACTATACGAACGCACAAACATGACAAAGATTTCGGAAAGACTCATACATCTACAGACAAAATGGACAAACAGCCCCTATAACTGGACCATACTGAATCCCCTTTGTCTTACAAGACCAACCAGACAATCCCGCTTCCGTTTCCCTACATCAACGCTACTCGAACGCTTACAATAGTAACTGACTACTGGGCAATAAATCGAAGATCTCTGTTTGCCAGGATTAAAATTATTCAATTAGTAATCTAGAATAAGATAATTTTTACCTTTATTTGTTTGTTTAGATTAAGACTGCATGTACTAAACAAGGGCAGAAAGACCGATAGGTCGATAGCCTTTTTTTAGAAATAAAGATGTTTACTACTACTACTATTTATATCGTGCAGATACTAGAATTTCTTCTATTTTTCTTAAATCCAAGTCATAAAAGGCGCCCAATGAATATCAATAACTCTGAATCCATTCGATGATTTGATGCACCATATAATCAAATGAATACGAAAAAGACACACTAAATAAAATCAAATCTCTGAAAAGCAGAATTTATGTCCTGAAAGGATATAAAAGGATTTCAGGTAAATTGGACAGTTACGCAGCGATTTCCACTCCGAATCTAATGGTTTCTTATATCGAAATCTTACCATAAATCAGCTCGATTTCGGCCTTTATCAGCTCGCCGGGTGACAACAGATTCCTGATTACAATTTCCACAATTACAGCATCTTTTTCAGGCAGGTTGTATAATAAATAACCAACGTTCAGACAAAAATTAAATTATAAAATAAATTAAATAATAATATACACAGATCACTTCCGAATTTGATATTGCAATCTGTTTCCTTATTTAGACGGAAAACGGTTTTAATGCGTACAGTATTTGAATTTGATTAGCTTTGAGACGTTTAGTTAAAGGCCCAAATGTAAAAAAAAACAGTTTTCAACTCGGATCAGAACTCTTTGCAAATTTATTCTATCCTCGACGTTCAAGGAATATGAAAGACGTATTTACATTTATTTAAAAGTGCATTTTAAAGAGTGCTGCCTGAACTTTAGAATTTATTCGTTTTGCCGATTTACTGGATTGCGACCTATTCATCTTTGATACATATTCAAGCCAATCATAGAAGCTTATTTGACTTTAATTAACAGACATACAATTTTATGAAAATCCCGGTTTGAAAAACCAGGCTGGTCCTAAATATATGCGAAATATGGACTGGGTTAGATGAACTTCAGATGCCAAGTGATTTTCATATTATCAATACTTCTAGGCTTATGCGTAATTAGCTTTGCTGCTGCTAATGCTTTGTTTGTGAATTATATTCCTTGCGGCGAGTGTTTAATGGCGTGCATGAAAAATAAAGTTCATGTCTGAGTAGTAGTAAATGATAATGGAACTTCACACCCCTTGAGAAAAATGCTAATTCCTCATATCTGTTTCAGTTGCTTGTTCGACGGTAACAGTGACGAAATGCCAAGCGGCCCTTCGCACCCTCCAGGCGTTTCCCTTTTTCAAGCCAACGTGTCTTTGTAGAGAGCCCCACATGGATCCCGAGTGTAACTCCTTCAGGGATTTCCTATTCGATCACCCCTGCGTGAATGCCAAGGAAAAAGGTATGTCGACCTTGTCAATCTGCGAGCGAATTTTATGTTTTCCTAATAAAAGAAATGCTTGCCAGTAAATTGACTCCCTATGTCTAAGAGCAAACCAGATTTGTTGGGGTGGGTCTAAGGAAATGGATAAACGTGCGCCACATCTACAAATGGGATCCGGAAAATGAGGCGTTTTATTCACTTGGAAACAAATTGTTTTCCTAGGAGTCGGGTGTATGGGCTGTCCTTTGTTATATTCGTTTTGCTAGTATACTACATGGAAAAACGCTCTAACAAGCAAATGGAAAATACGTTCTTGTTTTGCGGATGAAAAATGACTGGGGGTAAATATTCTGACTTAAAAAACATGTTTACGAGTAAGGCTTTATCGCTAAACATTTAAAAGAATGGGAAACGGAGATACAGGGTGCAGCATCAACAAGTGTGGATTCCAATATTTTTTTCCTAATGGAATGAGTATATTTATTGTATTTGTTTACGGTTTGTAAATATTGCTATTTGCCCAATATTTTACGGTGTGCCCCAAATGTATCTTTAAGTTTAATTTTCATGAAAAAGCGAGAAATTGTCAATTTTTATTTTAAGCTAATATTTATATGAGCAAAAGGTGAACAAAAAATCATCAGGTCGAAGTCAAGCAGAAACCTTCCTTTCATATATTTTAATTCAATTTTCTCGTACGTTCTAAGTTCTGTTGATTTGTAATTAAGGAGCACGGTACCAGAAAAAACTCAGGCGGTTTGAGCGTAAGATATTGAAAAAAATTTGCGGACCACACCACGACACTACCACGAATGAATATAGAATGAGAACAAATGCCGAAATTAAGAGATTGTATAGGGATGGGGATGTGGTGCAGGAAATCAAGGACCAGAGAGACTGGTGAAGACTGGTGAAGTTGATATGGAAGGAAGATCATCTGGACGACCCAGAATGCGATGGAGAGACAACATTGTGTCAGAGCTACGAAAAATGAACATCCCTTTTGAACATAGAATCGTGGAGGATCGAAACACCTGAAGGAGAAAAGTTGTGCAGTCAGCCAATACCCACCCAGGGTTGTAGTGCCACTTAATTGATCGATTTGTACCAGAAAAATGATGTTTAGTATTTAAGGATCTGTTTGCATAAAACTCTGAATTAAGGCCCTTCAAAAGCAGGCCAAAAGTTTAAGCTGAACTATCATCAATCAGAAAGTGTTTACTTTGATATCATTACTTTTTTGGACGCCCTCAAAAAAGTTTCTCTCTGTAGAGTAGAAATTGATCTTTTTGGGTGATTTTTCGAAAAACGACAGACTATTTTTAAATAAAATTAATTTTAGTATATTTATTTTTGGTGGATTTGGTTTCATTAAAATGTACAGATGGTTACTCGATCGAGTCTAGTTTTTGGCCATATTTTGCATGAAATGTGCAAAATGTGTTTTTCTCGATCTTCACGTTTTCAAACAATTTCATGCCAAAACTGAAGGTAGCAACAACTACACGTACAAACTGATGATGGTGGAGAAAGACACCGAAACGTTTTTAAAGTTGAGTCATAAACAAATAATTGACTGAAACCCAGGAATTTTATTTTGAATTAAATTAAAATAAAGTCAGGAAAGTATACACAAAAAATAATATTATATATATAAATAAATATATAATCTTTATTTCCCAATAGGCTATCGGCCCTCGACCTTTCTGCCCTGCCTTAATTTTCTAACTTAAACTATCTTAACTGTAAACTTAAAATTATTACAAAGCAAAAAAAAAACTGTCTTCTATATCATGTCTTTTCATCGTCTAGCAGGTTGGTTCAGTCGTGTTGGAAGTGTTCAAGTAGTGTTGTTGGGAAGCGGGAGCGGGATTGTCTCGTTTGTCTCGTGAGGCAAAGGGGATTCAGTAGGGTCCAGTTGTAGGGATTGTTTTTCTATTTCGTTTGCAATTGGAGTTTGTATTTTGTATTTGTATTTGTATATTGTATAGTTGGTTTTGAGGATGTCTTATTTTCGTTATTGATCTCAGGGCAATCTGTTCTGTTGTTTGAATGTGTTGTTTAGTTTTCCTAGATGCATTCGCTGTCAGTATATGTCCGTAGTCAAGCAGAGGTCTAGATATTGATTGGTAAATTTTTGTGGCGGTCTTTGTACTAATTCCTTTGTCTTTGTACGTCAGTGATCGGAAGTGTTTTGTCCGTTGAATGATTTTTGTTCCTACATTCTGTGCGTGTTTTGTAAATTTTAGTTTTTGGTCCAGTGTCAGTCCTAGATATTGTGTTGTCCTAGATATTGTGTTGATATAGTGTTTGAAGTTTTTGTACTGCTTTTACTGTAGTTTTGTCGTGCACGATCAATGCAGTGTCGTCGGCGTATTGTAGTATGTAAGCAGATTTGTCAATGTGTCTTTTGTCGTGGAGACTGTGATTTTATATATCGTGGTAGTATACAGTGTGACCAGTATAAAATGATGTACATGGGGATATTGGAAACCGTTAGAGTTACAGGGTGGACCAAATGGGAAAAAAGTTGCGCAATCAAGTGCCTATAAATAATCTGTCATCAACTTCTTTGAACTCGGAATAGCAACGGATATACAGGGAAAAAAAGAAAAAAGTGCGTTTTATAAAATCCTTTATATCGTGTTTATTATAAAAGATACAATAACGAAATCTTCAGGGTGGGGGTACGAAATGAGCGTGAATTTGAAAATAAAGTAAAAAATAATCTAGGCTCACTATGTTCAATGAGGCCGAAGTCAACTTTTGTTTTTCTTATGGGCGCCATATTGAATTTCTGCATTTTTAAATTCCCCTTTAGATATGCTCTTCAACCATGTATAACATGTTTATGGTCGGTCAAGATAAATAATTAAAATTAACAAAATTAAGATTTAATGGTAGTAGGCAATGATATTTCTATTAATTATTACTTTAAATAATTATTGATCATACATCGATCCCTGCAAAAGAACAAGTAACATTTTAGGATTAAAGCAGGTGATCAAATAAGCCACCGTTTTCTCGCAAGCACACATACATCGTCTCATTACTACGCTTCACAGGATTTTCTGATCATTTCTGGGGTAATTCTGTTAACAGCTTCTATAACAGCGTGTCTCAGCTCCTCTTCGGTTTCGTATGACCTGCAGTATACCCCACTTTTGAGGAAACCGCATGCAAAAAAAACAAGCGGTGTTATGTCAGGGGATCTCGCAGGCCATCTTACTGGTCCCAGGTTGCCTATCCACTTGTTGGGAATTTCGTGATTTAAAAATTCTGTGATAATACGTCCATTATGTGGCGGCGCGCCGTCTTGTTGGAAATACAAGTTTTGCAGGGTAGCTACTGGAACATCCATAAGTGCTTCCGCTACGTTAGTTTGTAAGAGGTTCAAATATCTCTCGGAATTTAAGTTCTCATTAAAAAAAATGGTCCAATCACGTGGGTACCCACAATACCTAACCAGACGTTAAATCTAAACCTAACTTAGTGCCTAACTTGACGAACTAGCCGTGGATTTTCATCTGACCAAAAAACGGTATTTTTACCATTAAATAGTCCACATTTAGTAAATTGGCTCTCATCTGACCAAAGGACGTTTAAGGAAAAGTTTGGTATCTCGTTATTTCTTTGAATAAACCACTGACAAAATGCCATTCTTCTCATCGCATCGCCATTCTGGAGTTCCTGGCAGGGCCGTTCACGATAAGGGTGATGAGCTTAGGTCTACCTAAGCCTTACTGACGAGTCCAATAGGTAGACCCGGGACGAAACGCAGGGCTCATCACATAACACCATAATTAGTGACAATGAAATTGACTGTAACCCAGGAATACATTGGAATGAATTAAAGTACAGTCAGGAAAAAGAATATACAAAAACGAAAAAATTACAAACACTTAACACTGACAATAAATTCTACTTTGACAGTTACCTAGGTAATTAAAACAGACAACGAACGTCACTATGGGGAAATTGAAGAGAAATATCAATGCCTACTACCATAAAATCTTAATTTTGTTAATTTGAATTATTTCTCTTGACCGAACATAATCATGTTGTACATGGTTGAAGAGCATATCTAAAGGGGAATTTAAAAATGCTGAAATTCAATATGGCGCCCATAAGAAAAACAAAAGTTGACTTCGGCCTCATTGAACATAGTGAGCCTAGATTATTTTTTACTTTATTTTCAAATTCACGCTCATTTCGTACCCCCACCCTGAAGATTTCGTTATTGTATCTTTTATAATAAACACGATATAAAGGATTTTATAAAACGCACTTTTTTCTTTTTTTCCCTGTATATCCGTTGCTATTCCGAGTTCAAAGAAGTTGATGACAGATTATTTATAGGCACTTGATTGCGCAACTTTTTCCCCATTTGGTCCACTCTGTATCTTTAACGGCTTCCAATATCCCCATGTACATCATTTTATACTGGACACACTGTATATTGTAAAGAAGGGGTGATAGCGGGGATCCTTGCGGGAGTCCTTGTTCAGGGGAGAAAGCAAAGGAGAGGGTGTTGTCTATGCGTACTTCTAGGTGTCTGTTTGTGAGTAGGTTTCTGATTGCGTGAATTATGTATTTGGGGGTTTTAAGCTGGTAACGTTTATATTAAAGTCCTTTGTGCCAGACACTGTCAAAGGCCTTATTGATGTCCATGAAGAGACATGCTGTTTTCTTGTTCAAATAATCTTAATAATATCCTGTTGGACATTATCGGGCACTTTCTTCTGCCAAAGCAATTTTAATGAAAGCCTAATTCCACTTTTGCTCTATTTTTCATTTACAACTGCCTTAAATATTTTGTAGTTATTTAGTTCTTCTAAGAAGCCTGCAGGAAAACGAATAAGAGTTTCGTTATTAACTTAATGAAAGTTTCTTCCTAAAAAAAGGGCAATAATATTTCCAGGTAGATTTTTGTTAAAACATGGCTCGCATAGCTGCAAAGTACAAAAATTTGAAAAAGAAAAATTATGTAACAACGTAGAACATGCATACATTTTACGTTTTTTTCTTTCTCCACAACAAAAAATGTATTTTAATTTTACACATTTCTTCCGAAAGATTTTTGAAGAACATGAAAAACACATGCAATACATTATTGTAATGGATTGGCTCAAGAACATCATTGGCAAGTTGTTAAAAAAAAGTATACATTAAAAATGATCACCTTCATGAGGAATTTCTGCAATTTTCATTTGGTTTAATTAATTTATTTCAAAATTTCCTGGGTTTCAGTCAATTTTATTGTTTATTATTTAAAATGTTACAAATACGTTTCGGTGTCTTTCTCCACCATCATCAGTTTAATTAATGTTATAATTGTGACTACAACAGAACGCGACATCAAAGGCATAAACTTTTTAGCCCATTATTGCAAAATTTTAACATTAAAATAATAAAATTTTCTAAACCACTTTAAGACCCAATATATTTGCAACAGTAGCTTACTTAGCTGCAACAGACTTAGCTGCTTTCTTATCTGTTGAAAATGATTTTCCGCCAGGAAAATTACAATAAAACACAAAACAAGCACGTACTAAAGTAAAAAAGTTCACGCAACTGGAAACAGGAAAAACCTTAAAATAACTTTGCCACTTACTTTCGTTTAATTTATTGCAGAAAACCTCGCTTATGTTGCGCGGTTGTAAAACGCACCATTTTTTTGCAACTCTTTGAAGGGCTTGTTTTGTTATCAAACAGCGTCAGTAAAAGCGATTCTATAAACCCATTCTTTATGTTTTTGCATTTGACTTTCGTTCTCAAGTTTGCGAAACTGTTCATTCTCTTCTTTGGGGAGCAATTATTGGTCTTAATTTATTCAAGCCTGCAAAGCATCGATTCTGCCTATCTTGGAATAGGAATGAATTATCTATCTGTTGCGCTGTAAGCGCACGACACTAATTATGTTTAATTTACCGTCATTTTTTTTATCGGCAATCGACTAGGGATCAATTAAATCGTTGACACAAATGTTTTCTTACTCTTAGGATTTTGCAAATCGTCAGTAAGTTATAAGGTTTATTATTTTTGCGCAAGTTGCTAAGAACGAATCAGACATTGAAATATCGAAGAACTGAAAATAAAATAAAATAAAAGTAGAATAGCTGGATTTTTATTTAAAAAAGTCAAGTGCAAAAGCATTCAATACATTTCACAAAGGTGTAGTAGAAAGTGACGTAGCAAATTGAAGTAATCAAGTTCAATTTGATCACAACGAAACATTCGTAAAAGTCGCTCGATCCTTTATTTATGAAATATTTATCCGCCACTCACTGTTTCCATTATGTATTGATTTTGCTCGAATGGAAGAAAATAAAACCCAATTATTATTATACTCGCTGTTCTAAGTTTTCAACATTTTCCGATCAGTTTAATTTCCAACTTCCGCATAATTCAATCCTCCCACAAAAATAACCGGATATTTTATTAAATGAGAGGTAAAATATTATTATTTTCCCACATTGATTTCGAATAAAAGCGAGGAACTTTCGGAATTAACTTTAACGATATCTCGGTCTCTAAAACGTTAGCCGATTGGCGGCGGAAAATCAGATTACAAGTATTGCTTTTTTACCTTGGGACACATTAAGCCATAAAGAGAAAAATAGGCCAAACTTCTCGGTCGTAGCTCTACGAGTTTTATCAAGTCTTACGTGCCGTAAATATCTGGAATTATTTTTTTTTTCGTTCTCGTATTTTTTCTTCACCGATCAGAAATCGACAGGATGACACAAATCTAATAATACGAAACTTTGGTGCTCGAAATTGCATCAATCGTGATGTATCGTTTTTACAGGGTGGTGAGAAGAAAAGGGAAATCTTTTTAATTTCATATTCCACAAACAATGGTTTGCATGTACTACACGCACAAAAGCTTCAAGAAGGCGATTTTTCGTTAAGGTTACAATTTTGTCAAAGAATCCGTGAAAACACATGATTGCTTAGATGCATTTTATTTACGGATGAAGCTCTGCTCACTTTTTTGCTCACTTAGAAACAAATACAAATCGGACTTCAACAAGAGCTTATACAGCTTACTTTGACTTTCTTAAGATATTTCACTTTTCTCTTCAATATCCGTGAATAAAAGACGGGATTGGACGGTGCCCGGTATGTGACTTTTCCAATAAATCATCGATTACAAAGAATTGACATAAATTATATCCATCCATCATTCTTCTGGAGAGGTTCTAGAGGGCTCTTAAGGGAGTAGAGGAAAAGCTTTTTTCTTTTAGTCTCGCTCAAGTCGAATATTTTAAATCATAATTTTAGAATGTTTGCACATGGAAGAAATGCACCTTCCACATCTACATTTTCTTTAGCCAAACCCAATAGCTCCGAGCTGCAAGATAAATCGTTAAACTACACTAGAGCTATTACTCTTGCTTTATAAGGAAAATAGTGGATATAAACACGAGTTTTTCCATTTGATTAGTACTTTGACGAAGATAATCTTGCCAAAAGATTAATGAGAGGTATGACTTGATGAAGATGAAGATAATTAGGAAATTTGTTGAAGAAAATTGAGCTCCCTCAAAAATCCCCCAAAGAAACTGTTCCGGAGTTGCTAATTCAAAATTGTCTGGATTGCAAGACCAGAATAAATGAGGAAATTTTCTGTTCTTCGAAGGACCAATGTGTTTGTGGTGCGAGTGTTTGGTGGGTAAAGTTGGGAGCAGCGACAGGAATAATAAAGATCTGGCTATTTGGTATGTGTCTAACCAGCACTGGTAAACAGAAACATTGGTTTATTGATAATAAATACCGAATTAATTCGAAAATAAAATTAAATAAAAAAAGCAACTTTTAATTCACTCAGCAAATCCAGAATAAGACAATTTTAAATATTTTTTCTGCTACTTCCCATGCAATCCTCAATAACACCCTCAAAAAACGACTATAGAAATAATCGTCAATCCACCTTCCTATCATACCACTACCTAAATTGTTGATAAATCGTCAATTAAGTACAAAAAATAAATATATACTTGACCCTTACATGAATGATTTATTTCAATATGTATGTACTTAAGAAGTCAAACGTGGTTTCACATGGACACCTATCGATTTCACATCAAAATGCACGGAGGCGTTCCTTAATTTAAGTGTATTTAATACACACGTACAAGAGTACAAAGAAACAATACCGGAAGAGTTGGTTTACGCTATTTTTAATAATATTTGATTGATTGCGCTTCATTATCCATTTACCATCTAATTGCATGAATTGTTTATCTAATAAAATATTCTATTTGGGAGACACACACACAAGCCAGTTAGAATAGAATTACTGATTGCGATTACAATGGTTAATACTTATGCAGGGTTTTTCCTTTGCTTTTTATTGAAATTTATGTGGACTGCGTCGAATTATTGGTTGCCTGGTTCTAAATAATGATCATCATAATGTAGGCCGTTTTTTCATATTTAATAAGTGAAATTGGTTTATTTCGAAAATCATTGCGGAAATGTCTAGACAAATTACTTTTTTAGAAAAAATGGTTCCAATACAAACTACCCACCTAACTGACAGAAAGACATCTTGCCTGTTTATGGACATTAACAAGGCTTTTGACAGTGTTTAGCATAGAGGCTACACACCATAAAGAACTTACTAGAAAACAGACAACTACAAGTACGAATTGACAAAACACTGTCATTTTCTTTTTCCCCTGAACAAGGGCTCCCTCAAGGATCCCCGCTCTCACCGTTTCTCTACAATATATACTGCCATGACATATACAATTACAACTTACCAGACAAAAATCAAATCGACAGATCGGCATACATATTACAATACGCAGACGACACGGCACTTATTGTACATGACAAAACTACTGAGAGAGCAGCGCAAAGACTCCAAACACTAACAAACAACACAATGACATGGTTTTATAAATGGAGACTAACACCAAACGCGTCAAAAAACCAACTTCTGCTCACAAACCACAGACTCAACGCTGACTCCCCTACAATAACTGCAGACGGCCAAACGACACAACCAAAAAACGACGTAAAATACCTTGGAATCACAATTGACCACAAACTTAAATTCACTAAACACATACGAAACATCAGGGCAGAAACAATAAAGAGAACAAAACACTTCCGATCACTAACCTACAAAGACAGAGGAATTAGCACAAACACCGCCACCAAAATATATAAAGCTATTTGTAGACCCTTGCTAGACTTTGGACATATACTCATGACCAACGGAACAGAAAGGACAAAACGTTATACACAAACAACAGAACAAATTGCACTAAGACTAATAACACGAATAAGACACCCCCAAAACCCACTACACAACCCCCCCACCCAACTACTATACGAACGCACAAACATGACAAAGATCTCGGAAAGACTCATACAGCTACAGACAAAATGGACAAACAACCCCTACAACTGGACCATACTGAATCCCCTTTGTCTTACAAGACCAACCAGACAATGCCGCTTTCGTTTCCCTACATTAACGCTACTCGAACACTTACAAACGCAACGGACTTGTGGACAATAAAATAATTTCTTCTTGCCACTGAAATCTTATTTATTTAATAGTATTGTTAACCTAGAATAAGAGAATTTATTAATAGATAGAATAGATTAAGACTGTATGTATTAAACAAGGGCAGAAAGACCGATAGGTCGATAGCCTTTTTTAGAAATAAAGATGTTTACTACTACTGGTTCCAATAAATAATTTTGAAACCATTTTACTCATGTAATAAGGAGGAGAATATTTAAACCTAGTAAATTTATATTAATTTCAGGTCATTTTGACTATCGCATGTATATCGATTTAGGTCAATCATAAATTGGTTTTTATTGCTCAATTGTTTGTATGGAAAATTGTATAACCTGATTACTCCATTCTGATGAAAATCTGATTATGCAGACTCCCAGCTACGGAATAACGCTAGTACATTTATTAATCACTGTTTAAAGCAATAAGCAACTCAACCTAGTAATTATCTCAACACATGATCTGGAAAATTGTAATTTAACCTTGCGGACACTCAAACAATCCATTTTCAATTCTCACAGAATTCCGTTAAGCTCTTGGGTACTAGATAATTAAATAGAGATTTGTGAAAACTGTTTTTGTTTTATTCTATCCGGTCGGCTAGCAAAAATTGAATGAAATTGTCCTTTTTTAGTTACACGTTTTGCGGATTTTAAAGAGGATAAAACAAAATTGATTACGTTTGAGAAAAGGAGCGTTTACAAAGGGATCTTTTTTGCTTGAAAACATTTTCTCTCCTGAGTGCTTTCTAATTTAAAGTTAATAATCGGAAATAATGGACAATTTTGAAGGAAAAAATCTTCAAAGTATTCTGTTTTAAACAATATTCTCAACAATGTTTTAATCGCGTTGTGTTCATTCACTTTGACAAAGCTTTTAGTAAGAAATTTGTAAGCCACACATTTTCGGGACATACATTCTAGGTGTCAATTATACTCTGGTGGATCTAGCAGTATCCTCCTAGCATTGTAACCGGGATATTCCATTTAAGCGTTCAATTGCAAACTGGTTTTGTGGTAAATTACAAGACATTTACCTGATATGTATGGGGTGAACCGAGACAATAAAGGCAGAATTCACCGAATGCACTAAATACACAATTTGGCTTTGTTTCAGAAAAAGATCCTTATCCAGTTGACGCTTTGCCAACTTGTACCCACGCCCATTACGTATGCCAACAAGAGCCGAAGTGTATTAGGCTATACGAGGATTTTAAAACGCATTGCAAAGTTCGAGACAATAAATGTCGAATGGAGGACAGGTGAGTTCGATATATCACCTTTTTCTACTAGTGGAACATAGCAACCATATATAAAACAGACAAATCAATTTAAGCCGATTATTTGCAGGCAAATGTAAACAACAGTAGTGCTTGAGTTGTCTTCTATGAGGAGAAATACATAGTCAGTTTTCTAATTTTTATCGTAAAAATCAATTAAAATATTAATTTTTTAATTGATTTTGGTTTTCAAATTTGTTTTGGATTTTAAGATGCGCAATATAGAGAAGTTCGCCTTAATCACTGAATAATTCAAGCAGCTGCCACAACTGAGAACAGAAATCCTACTATAAATCTGGAGAAAAAAGTTAAAAACAAAAAACTTCTATAAAAACTCGTACTATCTTCACCCAAGTAGAAGCGAACTAAGCCAAATATTGGAATCAAAGACAAATTAATGCCACAAGGCAAACGACAATGCGTAACAAACACTTCCAAAAAGAGCCCAAGTATCAGCGGCATATAAAAAAGACAAAAAACTGCGATCAACCTCAAGTCCAAATAATGAAAATACTCGCAAACGTATGGCAGGAAACAGCCAGAAACGAGCAGAAAATAAGTAGATCGGAAAACTGAAATGAAGAGTAGTAGTAGTAGTAAACATCTTTATTTCTAAAAAAGGCTATCGACCTATCGGTCTTTCTGCCCTTGTTTAATACATGTAGTCTTAATCTAAATAAAAAACAAATATGAAAATTCTCTGATTCTAGGTTAACAATATTATTAAATAAAATTCCAATGACAAGAAAAAATTATTTTATTGTCCACTAGTCAGTTGTGTTTGTAAGTGTTCGAGTAGCGTTGATGTAGGGAAACGGAAGCGGGATTGTCTGGTTGGTCTTGTAAGACAAAGGGGATTCAGTATGGTCCAGTTGTAGGGGTTGTTTGTCCAGTTTGTCTGTAGTTGTATGAGTCTTTCCGAAATCTTTGTCATGTTTGTGCGTTCGTATAGTAGTTGGGTGGAGGGGTTGTGTAGTGGGTTTTGGGGGTGTCTTATTCGTGTTATTAGTCTTAGTGCAATTTGTTCTGTTGTTTGTTTTTGTCCTTTCTGTTCCGTTGGTCATGAGTATATGTCCATGGTCTAGCAAGGGTCTACAAATAGCTCTATATATTTTGGTGGCGGTGTTTGTGCTAATTCCTCTGTCTTTGTAGGTTAGTGATCGGAAGTGTTATGTTCTCTTTATTGCTTCTGCCCTGATGTTGCGTATGTGTTTAGTGAATTTAAGTTTGTGGTCAATTGTGATTCCAAGGTATTTTAGGTCGATTTTTGGTTGTGTCGTTTGACCGTCTGCAGTTATTGTAGGGGAGTCAGCGTTGAGTCTGTGGTTTGTGAGCAGAAGTTGGTTTTTTGACGCGTTTGGTGTTAGTCTCCATTTATAAAACCATGTCATTGTGTTGTTTGTTAGTGTTTGGAGTCTTTGAGCTGCTCTCTCAGTAGTTTTGTCATGTACAATAAGTGCCGTGTCGTCTGCGTATTGTAATATGTATGCCGATCTGTCGATTTGATTTTTGTCTGGTAAGTTGTAATTGTATATGTCATGGCAGTATATATTGTAGAGAAACGGTGAGAGCGGGGATCCTTGAGGGAGGCCTTGTTTAGGGGAAAAAGAAAATCACAGTGTTTTGTCAATTCGTACTTGTAGTTGTCTGTTTTCTAGTAAGTTCTTTATGGTGTGTAGTAGATATGTTGGTGTGTGTAGTTTGTATAGTTTGTATAGTAAGCCTCTATGCCAGACACTTTCAAAAGCTTTGTTAATGTCCATAAACAGGCAAGCTGTCTTTCTGTCAGTTAGGTGGGTTGTTTGTATATTGTTAGTCAGCGTGAAGAGTGGGTGAATAGTCGAGTGCTGATGTTTGAATCCGAACTGATACGATGGTATGTACTTTCCGACCAGTTTTCACAGTCGCTGCCTTATTATGTACTCAAAAACCTTGCTAAGTACTGGTAGCAGTGTAATTGGTCTGTAATTGCTCGGTTGTGTATTGTCCAGTCCATTTTTGGGTATAGGAATTATCAAAGCGTTTTTCCATGTTTTTGGAATTATGTTATTTCTGATGTTTCAGTTGTTCAATTCAATTAAGATCAGTTTGTGTGTTTCTTGAGTTAGGCTTTTCAGGAGTTTTGCCTTTATTTTATCTTTTCCCGGTGCTGTGTTTTTGATATGCGCTAGGGCTTCTTCGTACCCTGTGTCTGTGATCAGTTTGTATGTATAGTTTGGTGAGCTGTTGAAGTAGTTCAAGTACCAGTCGTTGATCAAGTTCCAGTTGTCATTGTCTAAGTTAGGGTATGTCGATATGCTGAAGGCCCTTTGATAGTGTCTGGCGAACGCGTCAGCTTTCTCTTTGTCTGTGTACCGTTTTATTCTGTTTTCGTCAATTGTGTCAGTAGTGTTAGTTTTTTTGTATTCCGCTAGTTTCTTAATTTTTCGCCAGTATGTTTTGCCTTTGTCTTTTTGTATTTCTTTGCATGTTTCTAGCCGTTTGTCTTGTCGGTATTGTCCAATCAAGGTTTTAATGTTTCTGTTGAGTTGGTTCAGTGTCTTTTTTAGGTCGTTAGTTTGAGTGTTTGTATATAGTCTGTACAGTTCTCTCTTTTGTTTTATGAGTCTCTAAAGTTAAGTTTATGCTGTTGATGGTATTTGTTATGTTTCTTTTGTGCAGTAGAACGTCTGGTGTTGAATATGGGTTTGCGGGCATCAGAAAAGTAGGTGGGGTGTGCTGTTTTATTAAGTCCGAATTTGAAATGAAGAATTTGCCAACGAGATGCGAATAATAATATCCAGAAATAAAGGAGGATGAAGATAACCAAGCAGACATTTTAACAAGAATCCAAACGGAAAAATCAGACAGTTTTTTCTACATATTGATAAAATCGGTTTAATAAAGTGCAACGTCGGAAGATGAAAACAAATCTGTTGTTGCTGCAGAACAAAAAAATATAAGAAACAATTCTTGAATTATGCGAAAATTTCACTTACATTACAAAAATTAATACAAGGAACAGAATTCAAGAAGTCGTCAGCAATGAGCAACTAAAAATTGGAAAAAAAATCATAGGCAGGTGTATAGTAAATAGTAAAGTGAATAGCAAAACTGAAAATCAAACGAGGAATAGGAACAATAAATAACATCAAAAACAAATAAATTAATTGAAACATTGATTAAGTTGGGCAATATTAATGATTCCAATGAAACAATAAAAACGTTCAAAGCGCAAATTAGAAACAAACATGGAGAAAACGTTTTAAAAATGCAGACAAAGCTTAAAACTCTTTAAATGTATGCAATTTATCATTGGAAATAAACATCGTTGGTTTTTTTTAAGTTTGATCTGTTTCCAAATAAATGTTCAGAAATCAAGTTTATAATTGCGAACGGCCTACAAATTCGATACTTCCTTTCATATTTTAACTTTTTTTAAACATTTTTTAACGATTTACTCTTTAAGTAAATCGGTTCTTTCCAGTTTCCCAAATGTTTCGTAATAAAAAATCTCAAATTATCGAGAAATCTTTTCGAGAAATCTATTTGTTTGTGGAACAACAAATGTTCAGTAATCAAAGCATTCTTTTACGAACAAAAACTGAAGGGCGTGTGTTAAATCGAAGAAGAGGGCTCTACTACCATTCAAATTTTAACGAGAATTGAGCTTAAAGCTGCGCTCTTTATAACTAAGAAAATTTTAGGTTTTCAAGAATTTTTCCAGACCAAATTGTACACGTTTTTTAAGTATATATTTGAACATATTTAGTTCCAGACAAGGATTACACCTTCTAACTGCTACTTAATCTACGGGTACTTTAAAAACTAACATCATTTTAATATTGAACATCAATTTACTTATCCTAATCCTAATCCTAACTTAACGTTTCCGTAATTTTATCCAATAGCTTTTGTATAAAATCTAGAGAAAGGAAAAGTCTAGTAATGAGTACTTGATGATGGTCATGCATAGAGGCCGATACTTGGCGCAGTAGCAAGTTATATTAAAGTAATAAGGCAAAATAAACATTTTTGTTGCATGTTTCAAACACATGTTAAAAAGTGCAGAATCTTAATGGCCTTAATTATCAATATATCCAAATTGCTTCCTGCAAATGAAAATTGCTTTAGTTGCAAATAATTCATTTATTTCTCATCATTTAGTTGTTGTTATGAACGGAAAAGTTTGCTCGATAAGAATGGCAGTTGAATTAAACTAAGCATTTCAATTATTCACCATTACCTGCACATAGGAATATGTTGCAAAGCCTGTCGGCATTTAATGAGTTTATTCTAGATACGCAGTTTCTGTTGAAACCAGGGTGCAAAATCAGTTATCCTGTCATAACTGCTTCTATGTTAATTTAGTAATTTAATGAGAAAAACACTGAACTCGTTAAAAGCTTCGTTTTCCTTTGAAATTGAAATATATCTCTCAGTAATTGCAGTTGAAATCTTTGTGAATAATGATCTTATAATACGTCTCAGTAGTTCGAAACATGTGCTAATTTCGAAAGCAATCTCAAAAATATAATAAATTGTTAAAAGATTTTGCAAGCAGAATAAAGTGAATATAAACATGAACATTCATGGACAATTTTGAGAAAATCCAGGCAGCAACTTTTTTCAGCAGCATTGTATAGTATTATTTTGTTTTCTTTTAATTTGCAACTCAATTTTACGAATCGTTGATTTGATTGTTTCCCGACTTTATTTAAAAAGATGTAAACATTTCTTATACAAAAGTTGCAATCTAAACTCAATCTAAAAGGTTCAGGTTTAATAAAAAAAAACCGTATCTGTAATAAATGAAGTAAATTAATATTCAAACACCTGAATCATTAATTTTGGCTTTCTCTCATTATATTATTAAATGAAACTAGAAGCAGGTTTGACAGGTTAAAGGATTTTGGCCCATTTCAAGCAGCAACTCGGTATTTAGTTGAAACTTTTTAGGTGCCTGGGGCTTTACAACTTATGCGGTGTATAGAGCAGAGGAAGAATGCTATGATGAGTGAACATTATGTTTCCAAACTTTCAGGCCAATTTATTTATAGTGTTTAAACACATTAACAATTAAATTTTGTGATATTATCAAACATTGTATATTTTTCTATATTTTGCTTCCTTATTTTGATAATAATTTTATTTTGACGCATCAAAGAACAAAAAAAATTGACAAACGTTCCTAAAAATATTTTATAAAATTAACACTCGAGCATCTTGATCGGAATAAAATCGACAGCAGGAGAAACTCTTCAGAATAACTCTTGAATAAATGCAGTGAAAATCATCTGTACGAAATAAGTGAAGAATATTTAGTATCAGAAAATTACCGCTAATTTTCTTGCAAGCTTCTTTACATTCTACTAGTTTGGGAAACAAAACAAGACAAAAACGAATTTATCATACTAATTTATAAGTTGTTTTTTGATCGTTTTTATGCGTGCGGGAGTGTAATATTTAAAAGTAAAACCAGGAGTGCCAAAAACATATAATTAGTATGCTATTAAGAACATTTTTTTGGATAGCGTTGTTTTAATAGTAATGATATTTTTATTTCATTTATTATAATTCCAGTGTATTCCTGGGTTTTCAGTCAATTTTATTGTCACTAATTATGGTGTTATGTGATGAGCCCTGCGTTTCGTCCCGGGTCTACCTATTGGACTCGTCAGTAAGGCTTAGGTAGACCCTGCCTTATACGCCAGAATAGTAAGGCAGGGTCTACCTAAGCCTTACTGACGAGTCCAATAGGTAGACCCGGGACGAAACGCAGGGCTCATCACATAACACCATAATTAGTGACAATAAAATTGACTGAAAACCCAGGAATACATTGGAATGAATTAAAGTACAGTCAGGAAAAAGAATATACAAAAAAATTTATTATAATGTTTCAAGTTAACAAAATTACATTGTATTAGCGCTTACAGTGTCAATATCCTCAAATTAAGCGACTATGTGATTCTCACAATATATAGAAAATAAACACTTTTAAAACCTGCAAATTTACCTTATAATCGCATTACAAATTTAGAGAGAGAAGTAAAAATATAGCAAAAACCTGTTTTTTAGCAAGTTAATTGGCTGTTATTTCAAGAACTGTACCAATGAGTCATAATATTCGAGTGCTGTAGTACGAGTTTTAAGGGTATCCACTTGAAATTTCCCAGAAAATATAGTTGGAGATTTTAGTTGGCCAAAAACTTCCCTTGTATTTTGAAAAAGAAGCGGAGGATATTTTCAATAATTTATTTCGTTTAAGAATTGCAAATTTTTGATTCTGGTGGCAAACACTGGAATTATACTTTTAGCTGTTTAGCAGGTCGCATCTTATTATATGGTAGCTTCACCAAAAGACACTTTATACGTCGCACTCTTTCATCTTTTATAAGCTGGTTTCTATTGATCTCAAGACAGATTTTTATGGAAAACTTATCAATTCATATAAACGATTTTTTAATGTCATAGTCAAAATTATCGAATGGTGTCTGCATTTCTTTTTCTTTTTGGCCACTTTGTGTATCTATTTCGCATAGTTCATATTGCCTTGTCTCTCCTGTCTATTATCAAGTTTTTTGCCTCTTTAAACTTTGCTCTCTTTTTTCTCTTGCCAATTTAATAGCTCTCTTGAGAATGTTTAAATATTTGTTGCACCTTTTTTATAATTAGCCCCTTTCTTTCTGATTGTTTATTCTGGAAAAAATACACTTATTGTATGCATTTGAATTGTATTTTATGATTCTATTTTCAGGCAACTCTGCTTTGAATCATGGTCCGGTCTTCGTCGTTCGCCGATGTTCGGATGCATCTGTCCTAATAATCACATGAAAAAGAGATGCGACCGACTGTTCAGCATGGTGAATCACAATCCGTGTGTTGGTAAGTTAAAAGGTATCTATGTATATGTTAAGCTTTGACTCTTATCCCTGCTTAGCTGACGATTTCCTATAAAAAAAATACGATTTCCTCGCCATTGCGGGCTGTGAGGTTTTAATGCTGTTTATTTATTTTGAAAGTTATTTAAAACCTGGCAATGTAATTGGCCGTGGGTTGAAGCCCAATTTCGATTACACTCTATCACCGATAATGCCGCCAGACACTTACAATTAACTAAAATGGGTCACATTCATCGTGACGATAATTAATCAAACAAGACTACGTGATTTACACATTTTTATTTACAGTCTTCGATTGACTGTTTAAGCCACTCGTGTAAAGGCACTTTGAAATAACAGAGCCGTGGATAGTTTTTAGGCCACCAACTGAAATCAATAAATGTATAAACGTTCCAGGCAGCTTTCAAAACATTCAATTTATTCACGAATTTTAAACTTCAACAACGTGGAAAAACTTGAATTTATATAAATTTCAGTCGGGCTTTCAAATGTCGATGGATTATGTTAAAGTATTCCACTTTTTCATAGCGAATATTGGTTTAATTTAAGTGCCTCTTAATTGAGGTGTTCTCTAGTGGTTCCGTATGAAACCGACTGGCAGTTATTATTCGAGTGCATCATTGGTCAGATTTTGTTCGAACAAAATCAATTCTGAATTGTTAATCCACTGTGGTTTTCCCTTTTAGGGCACTGTTTATTTTACTTTACTTTCGTGTTGGAATCAGTTAATGTTACGAAATTGAAAATTTCTATGGTCTTTTTGTGTTGTTTTCTCGCTAATCATCTCTTAGTACCGTTTTCAAATATTGGTTCTATTTCCCAAATTTTTCTTGCAATGTTTGCTATCGCTATTTTCTATCAGTTCACGATAAGTTTAACATATCTTCCTTATTTTTCTCTCATTCTCCAATTTAATTCCCTTCGTCCTAATCCTTTTTGACTTTTTTGCATATTCCTTCGCTTATACTTGCATCCTCACATGCTTTTTTATTCGTGTCTTCTAGAATTCATTGTTCGATGAAATCTTTTCATTGTTAATTCCTTCTACCATTTGTGATATTGCAGGTTGTTTATTTATCGTGCTAATCTGCCTTCACTTTCCTTCTGTTTGTGTTAAAACACTTTTCAGTCTAACTCTTACAATCGCTACAAGAAGAACGTGGTTGGCTTTTATTTGACTCACCTTTTGACTTTGAGTCCATACACAAATAGGTTGCTAATTTTCTTCCTTTAATTTCATCTTCTCATATATATTAGCCTTGTTGAAAATTTGAAGAAAGGATTCATTATGCAAGAGTCATTTTCCCGACAGAAATTTCCATTTTCCTGGCAGGACTATACCCTAAACTAAGTGCATTTTCGGTTTTTACAATTACAATCCATTTCACTTGATGTGTTTGGCTCGGAAATTGAATTTACTAGTTACAAATGTGCAAGTGAGCTGCTGACAACTGATCCATTGCGATTATTTGCCAGGTGACAATTGCACCGTTTCACCGGCATTTTACTCAATGCGAGTGAACAGTTAAATTTTCCTTAATACATCACACATTTTCCTCAAGCAGAATATATATTAAAGACACTTCACGGCTCTCGAGTCGTAAATTACATCGAATTTGGCACTTCGGAGCGTCCCAGCGCCAGTATTTTATTCTAAAATGGACTTTCTGGCCTTAACGGTAATTGACCTTCATTTCTCCAAACTTCGTTAAAGTTTTTTCTTCGATACTTCGCGTTATTACAGCAAAACTTTTCAAATATCCCGGTAACGAGTTTAAAACTTTACGTGAACGAAATATCGATTTAGGGAGAATCACGTCTGTAATTAGTGATCTATCGATCTGAATCAAGATTTTCTATTAATGGATTTGCATGATTGTTTGCTGATTTTTTTCTGGAGTTTTTGGATAATCACGATATTCCGTTAATACTTAACCTACAAGTTACAGGGTGTTTCAGTTTTAATTAAAAGGGCAACATTTGCAAATATTCCGGGCACCGCTAAGGGTCAACAACAGTAAATGTTTTGTGATACAAAATGTGTGTTCTCAAATACACCAAACCGTTTCATTCTGATCGTTTCCTCTAAATTTTTTGAACTTTTCTACTTCAATAGAAAAACTTTCTTTAATTTGCAGTCTTTTCATAAATTGCCTGGTGAAACATCACTGAGTTACTTCAATGCGAGCGTCTTGTTTTCTCAATAATCTCTGCAAATTTCTTAGTATCCACTAGTCATTCCAGTCAATCACTCATCCTCTCAATTAAGGCGAAATGGCCCGGAAGCGATAGAACCCGAGGTGTGGAACGTGGAATTTTGACTCTGTTTTATTAGCTCAGAGTGAATTAGACACAAGAAACATTCTCAGAGGTGTTAGCAAGTGTTTTGAAGAATCCTGTGGTGTTTTATTATACAATTTGTCAACAATGTATGTTTTAAGTTTTTTCATTAAATGTTCACACTGACCAACACTAACAGAGAGGATTTGATAAAAAAAAATGCGAAAACAATTTATTGAATATTTTGACATCGACACCTCGGTCGTCTTTTTTGGTAACCATATGTATGTATTGATGTTCGACATGCTCCTACCTAACAAAAACTCCTCGACAGAACCCCAAGAACAATTAAAACAAACAATCACTAACATAGACCCTTCAACATGATACTACTTTACGCCAACATCAACGGACTTAACAGGAAAAAACCACTTATTTACAATTACATAGAACAAAACGACACAGACTGCTGCATATTTGTAGAGACTAAAAATAAACTAGGACAGACACCAACGTACAGAAATTGGCAGTATATCTATAGGCATGGAAACACCATCAATCATGCCAGGGGCGGGGTCGCAGCTCTCCTAAAACCAACATTTAAACTTGGAAGAGCAAATCCTCCTTCCCTAAACCACCCTCTGAACGACTGCATAAATTTTACGATACCCTACCTAAATGACCTGATACACATATTTCTGACATACATACACCCACACTCCAACCTAGAACAAAACATATTGACCAAGGCAAGCATCTATAAATATGCAATAATTATAGGCTACTTTAATTTGAACAGAAACAAAACGAAACAGCTTGAAAGATTTTTACAAAATTCCGACTTTATAAAACAGCACACCCCACCAACTTTTCTGATGCCCGCAAACCCAGATTCAACACCAGACGTTCTACTGCACACAAGAAACTTAACAAACACCATCAACAACATAAACTTAACCAACGAACTTGGATCCGACCACCTGGCTATTACGTTTAACATAGACTTACAACATACGCAACCTACCTCCAGTACACTTCCTATAGAGAAAAAGTTAAACCTAACAAAGACTGACATAGACAAAGTGAAACAACATATACATGACTACATTCAATCGCAAGCACAGCGCATTTCAATAGAAACCATACAACAACAACTTTCACTAGCCATAGGAAAATTTAGCCCGGAAATAAAAAATGCTTTCTACCGACATACACTACCCAAATTCATACTGAGACTCATAAAACAAAAGAGAGAACTGTACAGACTATATACAAACACTCAAAATAACGACCTAAAAAAGACACTGAACCAACTCAACAGAAACATTAAAACCTTGATTGGACAATACCGACAAGACAAATGGCTAGAAACATGCAAAGAAATACAAAAAGACAAAGGCAAAACATACTGGCGAAAAATTAAGAAACTAGCGCAATACAAAAAAACTAACGCTACTGACACAATTGACGAAAACGGAATAGAACGGTACACAGACAAAGAGAAAGCTGACGCGTTCGCCAGACACTATCAAAGGGCCTTCAGCATATCGACAAACCCTAACTTCGACAATGACAACTGGAACTTGGTCAACGACTGGTACTTGAACTAATTTAACAGCTCACCAAACTATACATACAAACTGATCACAGACACAGAATACAATGAAGCCCTAGCGCATATCAGAAACACAGCACCGGGAAAAGACAAATTAAAGGCAAAACTCTTGAAAGGCCTAACTCAAGAAACATACAAACTGATTCTAACTGAGTTGAACAACTGCATCACAAAAAACAGAATCCCAAAAACATGGAAGAAAGGCTTAATAATCCCCATACCGAAAAACGGACTGGACAATACACAACCTAGCAACTACAGACCAATTACATTACTCCCAGTACTTAGCCAAGTTTTTGAGTACATAATAAAGCAGCCACTAGGAAAACTAGTCGGAAAGTACATACCATCGTATCAGTTCGGATTCAAACATCAACACTCGACTATTCACCCACTCTTCACTCTGACTAACGGTATACAAACAATTCACCTAACTGACAGAAAGACAGCTTGCCTGTTTATGGACATTAAAGAAGCTTTTGATAGTGTCTGGCATAGAGGCTTACTATACAAACTACATACATCAACATATCTACTACACACCATAAATAACTTACTAGAAAACAGACAACTACAAGTACGAATTGACAAAACACTGTCATTTTCTTTTTCCCCTGAACAAGGGCTCCCTCAAGGATCCCCGCTCTCACCGTTTCTCTACAATATATACTGCCATGACATATACAATTACAACTTACCAGACATAAATCAAATCGACGGATCGGCATACATATTACAATACGCAGACGACACGGCACTTATTGTACATGACAAAACTACTGAGAGAGCAGCTCAAAGACTCCAAACACTAACAAACAACACAATGACATGGTTTTATAAATGGAGACTAACACCAAACGCTGCAAAAAAACAACTTCTGCTCAAAACCACAGACTCAACGCTGACTCCCCTACTATAACCGCAGACGGCCAAACGACACAACCAAAAAACGACGTAAAATACCTTGGAATCACAATTGACGACAAACTTAAATTCACTAAACACATACGAAACATCAGGGCAGAAACAATAAAGAGAACAAAACACTTCCGATCACTAACCTACAAAGACAGAGGAATTAGCACAAACACCGCCACCAAAATATATAAAGCTATTTGTAGACCCTTCCTAGACTATGGACATATACTCATGACCAACGGAACAGAAAGGACAAAACGTTATATACAAACAACAGAACAAATTGCACTAAGACTAATAACACGAATAAGACTAACTACACAACCCACTACACAACCCCTCCACCCAACTACTATACGAACGCACAAACATGACAAAGATTTCGGAAAGACTCATACACCTACAGACAAAATGGACAAACAACCCCTACAACTGGACCATACTGAATCCCCTTTGTCTTACAAGACCAACCAGACAATTCCGCTTCCGTTTCCCTACATCAACGCTACTCGAACGCTTACAATAGTAACTGACTACTGAGCAATAAATCCAAGATCTCTGTTTGCCAGAATTAAAATTATTCAATTAGTAACCTAGAATAAGATAATTTTTACCTTTATTTGTTTGTTTAGATTAAGACTGCATGTACTAAACAAGGGCAGAAAGACCGATATTTCACCCTTGTACGTTTGTACATTATATAATTAACTGATGATTTTCAGTAAAAAGTGAGCACCTGTTTAATTGGCAAATAGAAAAATTGTGGCCAATTGAAGCCAGCGTTGTAATAAACAGCATTAAAACCAACCCCAGAAATGAGCTTCTGACAAAGCCAATAAATATTGTTTCATTTCAAAAATAATTTAGCCACTCTGTTTAACTTACCTAAACTTCACAATTGCACCTAAAGTACTGTTTGTGGAAAATGTCGTAATATAATTAGTTGCCCTTCTAACTGTCTTACAACGTTTAAAAAAAAGTTATATATAGACAAAAGTTTTCCACTTTTAATTTGAAAAGCTGAAAGTTTCTAATGCCATTATAGCACTTTCTATTGAGCTGCTCTTGTTCTAGTTTGTAAAGTTGGCTCATGTAAAAAGTTTAACTGAAGCAGCCAACGCCAATGGATTTTATGTTACTATGAAAGTCAAATTGAGAGGAAAACAATTGTACAATAATTTTCAAAGGCATTTTCCCCTTTCAGTCAATTTTTGCATGACAAAGCACAGATATAGTGGCACCGACACTGGCACATCCGCAAACTTTGGCACAAGAGTAGTGTGCATTATTAACTTGGTAGCGAAGATATCGTCTCCGAGGTCTTTTCTTCAGTTCCAGCTGTAAACTTTTACGGTGAGACAAAGCAATGTTTAGATATACTGAACAACAGAAGTATACACCATTTTCTTTTTATTTAGTGGAATGTTATTTGACATCAATGAATTTTTAATATATTCAGCTTGTCCCATGCGGACCATAACAGTATCGTAGAGGGCAATTTGTTGACAGTAGATGTAGCCAGATTTCACTTTTCCCTTTAACTAGGCAGTTGTTACAGCTTCCGTGAAATTTTAATTATTAACAAATGTTTTCTATTAAAAAGAGGCTTTAAGCTCTTTTATCGTTGTGACCAAATCAGCCTCTAGTTCGCAATTAACGGAATATAAATTAGAAAAACGACGCCGGTTTTGAACCTACTCACTTTAGAATTTTATTCGCGTTTAAGTGAGCTTAGAAAAGCTTCTCGAGATAAATATTTTTTGCAAGCAAATGCGTCCACCTGGTTTGAATAAAGTAATATCGGCAGTAAAATGTTGTTCTCAATTCCTTAACAATTTATTTTTGATGTTATTCGTTGTGTCCATTTGGACATATCGAATTGTCGAGTGCCATCAAAATTACGATTCACATCATTTCACAGGACGTGAACGCAGGTTATTTCCGGCTTTTTCTTGCTTAAGAATTAAGAACTCAAACATACGGAGAATTGTTTAACTGAAAAAATGCTTACGACAACACAAATCAAGTGAAACTGAAATAAATTGACCCAAATTAAAAATATACAGGGTATTTTCTTAAGGATGAATACCTGATGTCTGGAAAATGATTCAAATTTAAAAAAAGTTAGGAAAAAAGGATAATTGTAGCAACTGTGGTAATTTATTAGACTCTTTTAAATAAGTTTATTAGACTCTTTTAAATAAGTCGTACAATGTTTGATAAAATTGGCGATAATGTTTGCAAATAGATACTTTAAAGTCATAAAATTTCAGACAAGTTTTGTATAAAATACCAGTATTTTTCAATAGCTGCTGACCTAAAATTACTTGTGCATTTCTAAGGATGGGCGGTGTGACCAGTGAATGTAAATAGAATGCAACATTTTCATCGAAAAAATCTACGAATTTTAGAGCCAATAAACACTATGAAAGTGCTATGAAATGAAGATAAAACAGATCATTGCAATGGAAATTGTTATTAAAGAAATGCCTAAAATCGCAATTAAGATTTTCAATATTTTCCAAAAACTAAGCGAAAGGCGAAAGCACAAATTGAGACAAAAAAGACAGATTTTCTTCAATGCTTTGGAATAATTGTGTAAACATCTACGCGAAGGACTGAAACATTCTCATCACAACTCTGGAATAGTTGGAGCGCTTTACTAGTGTAACAAGTTGATGTTAGTGAAAACTTGAATAGAAACTAGACACTTATAGTGAGCATGGTTATGGGCACTTTCTAAAGTTTTGCACTTGATTCTTTGAGATTAATTCCCGTTATTGTTAAAGTTCATTTCATTCGCATTATCAAAATCACTAATTGTATTCTTTGTAATGAAGAACTTTAGTTGTTAAGAAATTATTTCCCTTTAGGCAACGCGCAATCTGAAAAACTGATGGAAAGTGCCGTTCTCTTCCGTAGAGTTTTAACAGCCCCTAGCAAATTACCATCAAGTAATATATCCGGGTAGAGATTGGAACTAATTACAGACAATTTCCAGCTTTTTCAAACTTTACCTGCAAATATTTAGCCTGGGTAGGGTTGAAATGCCTTATCCTGGCACATAACAGTGCTTCTAAAAACAGGCCTGCAAGTTCAATGCAGAAAAAAAATGTTGAAGATGCCCCAAAATCCAAAGTGGTTAAGTGATTTTGCAAGAAGTTGCAAATGTTAATTTTCTAGCAATTTTCGTTCATCAGTAACCATTGAAAAATCATCAACATCAACAATTTTCAATTTAAAGACACTTTTAATAAAATTTCATAAAGCTTGACGTTAATTATTTTTGGTACCGTTTTGATTCTAAATTGCTTTGCCTTAGCTTTCTTGTCTGGATCTTCAATCAGGCGTTTCAATTTTTCACTCTTTCCACTATTTCTTTAATAGTTTAAACCTTTTTTTGTTGAGATTAATTATCAGGCCCAATATTGTGGTGTTATTGTTTCACGGCAAATTCAAATACGAATGGAAGAACGAGCTCTATAAGCACGTCATTTTCTGCTAAACATGACTTTTCGACAACAGCGGTTTTTTCTACAAACGGCACCGCCAGTGCTTTGATTTCTCCCGAAAAAAAATACTTTGTATTGTCTTGAGTATTTAATTTTTCATAAACTGGTAGTTGAGGTTTTGTTGCGACTGTCGTTGTTCATTTGATATCGAATAAATAATCAGTTTAGTAATTCTACTGCCTTTCAAAATCCTATTTTAAAACATTGAATAAATGTTTTTCATTTTAGGTCAATGCCCAAAAATAGAGTAAAAAATGTTAATAATAAATGTAAAATCCTTTAATACCAACTAAATCTCATTTCAGAACTTAGTTTCATAGTCACAAACAGAAAAGTTAAATGGTGTATAATTCTGCCGCGTTAGACTCGTCTAAGACTATTGTTTTCCATATTCTCAACAGAAAACTACATGTTTCCAGATAAAAAGTTAGCTGCGTTAAATGCACAGGGTGTCCCATATATAATGGGACCGGCCAGCAGGTTATAAGACGTTAAAAAAAGCATTTGAGACAAGCTGAAACTGGTAGTATAAAAGTACTGAGTTTTTTTAAATATGCAAGAATTTTCGTTAAAATACAAAATTATTATTAACTTCTGCTAATTACAGCTAATTTTCGTAGGAGAATTTGCTTAACTTGTACTACTTGCAACATGAATTTATTTATTCTGACCGGCCACTAAAATTCCTTAGACATTAAACCGTGATATTCTGAAATTTGTTAGTGAAAATAGGTACAGAGGACAAAATATTGTAAATTTCGGCTTTTAACGATTTTCCTTGAAGCAGTTTTCCCACCAAGACTTCTCTCAAACGTCTTTCTTTTAACCAGCATGTAATCTCATATTATCGCACTACTTGGTTAGTTAGGAGCCAAAATCAATACCTTTGGTCACAAACGGACTCAGCAACCAGCTTAACTTAAACAAATGTTTCTTAGTTAAAGAAAATGACGTTAAAAACAATATGGAAATTAAATAGTCTGTGTACGAGTAAGTATGTACAAAGTGAATCCAAGCAAATTATTTGACCCGGCATAATTTCAGCATCCAATAACTTATCATCGCCATATTCGGACGAAATCAGCTACAATCCATTCGTCGACGGTACCAATGGACAAGAAGCGCACGCTAATTCCAATCATGTTTCCTTTAACATCTTAAACAACGACAAACTGAACAAGGATCATAAGACCCACTACTCATATCCGGACGAAGAAGACCTGCAAACCATTGAGCAAACATCGCATCATTTAGGGCCATCAAGTAGGTATTCTAAATGTCGTGACTTGTGCATCTAACTGTTTAACATAGATACGTATCTACTACGTTGATTTGCGAGCATCTGACTGGGATGTTTATTTGCAACGTTCTTCCTTGCAAATTCACTTAACCTTTGCCATCCGAAAATATTTTTGTAGAAACGGCAAGTTGCACTAATTCTATTTTGAACTTAAAAGATTTGTTTAATGTTAATTTTTGGATGTATCGGCAGGTTATAGAGTAAAAGTCTTATAAACCGAAACGTATATAAATTATGCATGAAACAGTGGTTTTGGCTTGATTGAAATTATGTCCAGGTCACGGTTACTTAACCGGCAGGAATGGGAGCCGGAATCAGTATGCACTTTAACAAGTTTTGTAAAAGTAATTTAAATTCACTTAAGAAAGAAATCTTTTAAAGCAAGCAGCTAAATTAGCTGGATTTCTGGCTATAGACGCACATGAGACTGTCGTATTATCACAAATTATGAGAATTCAAGTATCACAGACGGGAATTTTAGCTTATTCAAAACATCTGAGGTAATTGCCACAAAATGTTCAAAAAAAAAACAAAGGAGAGCTGAATTTAATTTATAAAGCATTACATTTTTCGTTGGGCGAGGAATTTTCCCAAATTTCTGGCAACCGAAACACATATTTTACAATTAAACATTCATTACAGTGCAGGGTGCAGGCTTTTGAGGACGCAAAATGGTGCGCAAATTTTTGAAAATTTCTACTGAAAGGATCCGTTATTTTTAGAAAAAAATAAAAACTTTAGCTTCACAAAACAAGTGGGTTTTTCGGGTTTATAGGCCGTCGTTCGGTAGAATTTCTTCTTGACGTTTCGCAAGCACGTGTGGCTTGCATCTTCAGAAGTGGTTTGCTTGAACGCTTACACTGTTCTGATGCGATTCCTCGGGCGCAGTCCGTATTTATGCACCGGTTGCGATGACGTGGTTTGTGATGACGTGGCCTGTGTCATCGGAGCTTGCGCATTCTGTTGGCTGTTGCTATCCTCTGGGGTACTGGATTCTCTCTCCTGTCCTGAGCTGTTGCTTTTTCTTGCTGTTTTTGCATTGGTGAGTGCTGGAAACCATATCCTGTTCAGCGCCATTGTCTCTTCTTTTCTGTTGAAATTGTCGTCGTGTTTGTAGATTTCAATGGCTTCTCGTATTAGTCGGGGGCGATACCCTGTTGTCGTGGCCAGGACCTGTGCCTCTCCGAAATATATGTTGTGTGTTCCATCGCTGAGGGCATGTTCCGCCACTGCCGACTTCTCCACATGTCCAAGTTTGCAATTCCGTCGATGTTCTTCTAATCTTGTCGCAACCGATCTCTTAGTAGTTCCTATGTAGACGCTTCCACAGGAGCATGGAATCCGGTAGATTCCCGCAGTTGCTAGGTGAGGTTTTTGTCTTTAACTGACCCTAGACATTCTCGGATCTTTGTTGTGGGCTTGTAGACCGTTCTTATGTTGTGTTTCCTCAAGAGCCTCCCAATTCTGTCCGTAACCCTGGGAACATAGGGCAGGAAAGCTTTCAGAGTGGACTCACTTTTTTCAGCACGTCCCACTCCTACAGCTTTTTTTTATGTCCAACTGGGAATATCCGTTCTGAAGAAAAGCTTTTTCCAAGTGCTGTAGTTCCGTTGTTAGATGTTGTGGTCCACATATTCTTCTGGCTCTATCCGTGAGAGTCTTAATGATTCCCTGCTTCTGGCTCGGATGGTGGTTAGATAGCTTGTGAAGATATCTGTCTGTGTGGGTGGCTTTTCGATATAGCTTGTGGTCCAAACGATTCCCCTGCCTAGACACCAAAACATCCAGGAAGGCCAGTTGGTGGTTTTGTTCAACTTCCATGGTGAATTGGATGTCTGGGTGCTGTTTGTTTAGATGGTCGAGGAACATGTCCAGGTTTTTGCGTCCATGCCTCCATAGCACGAACGTGTCATCGACATATCGGTACCAGATCGTTGGTTTAAGGGGTGCGGTGCTCAACGCTGCTTCCTCAAATTTCTCCATGAATAGATTCACCACCACCGGACTGAGGGTGCTTCCCATGGCTACTCCTTCCTTTTGCTCGTAATAATCTCCATTCCACAGGAAGTAGCTGCCCTTTAGACAAGCCTTGAACAGATTTGTTGTACTCTCTTCGAATAGCTCCGCCACTAATCCTATTGATTCGTCCAAGGGTACCTTTGTGAATAGAGATACAACATCGAAGCTGACCAGCATATCCGTAGGTTCCAGTCTGAGGCCTTGGATCTTCTCAATGAAATGTTTGGAATCCTTGATGTATGTTTCCGTGGACCCCAAATGTGGCTGCAGGTTTTTGGTTTCACAATTTCAATTAAAGTGAAGAAAAAGACTTTCGACGAAGTTGAATAAAGGAACATGCTTTATATACACTGTGCTGCAAACTTAACGCATAGCTGAAATATTCTCTGACTTTTGACTGTAAATATTTTCTCAATCGATAATCCGATTTGAACATTAAAAAAAAATAAAATCATAGCTTCATTATTGGGCAAAACTTAAGCTAAAAGATAATAAAAAATGTAACAATTTGTTTAATATTGTACAGGGTTTTTATAATACTGCCATGTTTCCTTAGTCAAAGTCTAAACCGGTCTGCGGGCAATCTCGGGTAGCTCAGACAGAAACAAAGTATAGGGTGTTATAGCCTCATGTCTTCTGAGTAATTCGGATCGTTAACCGTCTGGTTATTCTGAGCCTTTCGAGAGATTTCTTATCGATCGAGATAGAGACTTTTTATGACCGGTCACATTTCCGCATCAAATTTATTTAAACTTTTTTTTAAATTCCGACGAAGACTGTGCAAACAAAAGTTTCTTACAAACTTAGAGATGTCAATCTCTGTTTACTAACTACCCCCATAAAGAAACAAAACAAAAAACAACATCCTTAGGGCGTGAAAACAAGAATATTTAATCCTTAGGACAACAAAAACTTGGTGGAGGGCAGAGAGTGACAAAACAAACACAACTATCAGCATGTAATAAAACGTTCGTACAGCTTTTTTGCGGGAAATTTTCTTCGAAAAAAAGTTTGTGTAAATTTCGCGCGGGAGAAGTGGCTGGGCATAACAAATGAATATCTCTCGAATGGCTGAGGATAAACGGACGACTAAAGATCTAAATTACACAGAAGACATGACAATATAGCATCGTATAATGTTTTCTCTCTGTGTCACTTTATATTTCCCGCGGAAAAGTTTAAACTTTGACCAAGAAAACATGACAATATTTAAACGCCCTGTACAGAATGTTCATTTTATTTTTTTTTGTTCAAAACCTGACCAGAATTTGCACCGCTGGATGTTAAAACCAAGTTATTTTGCAAATTTGTAAACAATAAATGCAATAGTCATTGAAAGTTTCGAACATGTTTCGGTTTAATTCATTCGTAGGGTGGTACTAAGTCAGCTATTGTTTCCGCAAAGGAACATTTTACCCGGAAGAAAACGGTTTTTTCCACTAAACTGCCCAAAAAAACTATGCCTCCATTTGGTAACAAGTTTCTAAAACAATGCTTTTCAACAAGCCTGATTCAACGATGCAAGAACCCACACAAGTTTAAAAATTATAATCGAGCTTCTAACTGCATCGAGCTTCTAACTGGTTTTGATACATTTTCATTCATTCCACTCTATTCCATGCTCAAATTCCACTGCAATCGATCTAAATATAGCCAAGTAGTAATTACTGTCACATAAATGGCCATCAACGTTTTCGATGGAAGTATTTAAAAGCGAACAGATACCCGAAAATTTCAGAGAATAGATTTGATTTGTATCAAAATCGATCAGTTCGTTGGTTTGACCTTTCAGTAATAATAGAAGACTTAATGGTCTACAGTTAATTTAAATCCTTCAACCACAAAGTTGGTTCATTAACGGAATTTCACCATGTATTTTGGTATTATTTCCTTTTGAATGGTTCTTTTTTCTTTTTTTTTGGCGAAACTTTTGCAGGATAACAGTAATCGGTGTTGTACTCAGCGAGGAAAATTTCATTTTGTGTCTTTTCTTGCTCTAATACACAGTGTTCAAATTGACTAAGCTGTTCATCTAATCAGCTAAAAAATCACTAGTTCTCAGTGAATCTCAGAAATCTTTCATATCTATAAAAGATAAAATTCTCCTCAATTTTGGCTTATATGTTTTCGGCATATTGCAAATAAAATATTCGCATTTTTGAAAATGGAGAAAGCAAGCAAATCCTCATCACAAAGTGTTTCGGGAACAATGGAAGACTAAATGTACTAAAAGCAAAATACCAAATGGAGACAGTCAAAATATGATATTTTATGCTGGCGCAAACAGTTAAAACCGGAAGGCGACACTTTAAGCTTTTAAAGTGTGTCTTATGCAGGCTCCACATGCTGTAGATTCTTATAATTAGTGAATTAATAATTTTAACGTAGGTAGATAGTTAGTGGTGCAGTGCTTTAACTAGAATGTTAAGATGACTCAGTATCAACTGTGCATGCACTAGCAATTTAAAATTAAATCCGTATTCGAAATGCAATTTGATCGGTTCCTTCCATTGGAACATACCCGATTTAACCTGTAGAATACAATGGAAAAATCTTAACAAAGACGACGTCTTTTTAGGTAATTCGATCGACCCGGAAAAAGAAAGACTGGTTTTACAAAGCACTTGTCACAGCGCAATGGATAGCTGTAACAATAACTACCACTGTCGAATGCTGCTCGCACCGATTCTACATCACTGCGACATTTCCCATTGCAACCGAAACTCCTGTATGGAAGCACTTCAGACATTTTATGGAAAACCGGATTTTCCTTGGAACACGGAGATCGGCTTTTGTTTGTGCAAGTAGGTATTTTCCGGCGCAAGACTCGAAACAAATTGTTACAAATCTCCCCCTGATTCTTATAAGCGCATTACTTAACTTTCCCCCCTTTATACACTTGGCTACCTATTTCACATTCTATTCATTTAACTGAAAAAATATACTAAAGCTGTTCCTACTCTTGGCCTAAAGTTGCAAGACAAATTTGCATCTTGATTCATTTCTTAGCGGATTATTTCCAAAAAGCTTTTGGAAAATTGGTTCCTAATATACGAATGGGTAATTAAAAATGAAGACAGAACATGAAGTACAAACATGAATAATATAATACTAATTTGAGAGTAATTGAGCAATATTTTTTTGCCTTAAAACACATAAACCACACATTAATCGTCAATAACAGAAATAGCCAAATGAAGTTGAAGAAAATAGACACATTTCATTCCTGATGGCTCTCATGAATTAATTTTGTTCAATTTTTAATTGTCTGAGCAACTTTTCTAGCGCACTCTGTATAATTGTGAATATTGTTAAAATATGGGCGTTTAGTACCTTTACAATATGACGATGAGAATGTTGAAACAAATAATACCGATTAAGTATAACTTAGTTTATTGTTGGGACACTCTGTCGATCTTTGAGTGCATTTGCTTTTTGCGTATTAATCAATTTAACTCTCTTTGGGGAAAATAATGAATGCCAATTAAAACTATTTTAAAATATCTTGCAAAAGAGAGCAAAAGTGGGGTCATTTTGGTCTAGTTTAGAGCACACACAACAACAATTTAAATTATATTTTATATTAGAAGCTGGAAGATTCGAAAAACGTATTTTTCATAGAATTTCAACTATCTGTTACCCAGAAAAATCAACCTTAAGCGATCAAAGGTTAGCTAAATTGGACTCACCATTCACCTGGCCATTTCCAGACCCAAATAGGTCCATTCCAAATTTATAATAATTTAATGATCATCAAGTTTCAACAAATATTGCGAAAGCAGATTTTGCAATTTCAGCAAAAAAACCCGGAAGCTGAAAATCCGGGAAATAATTATGCGAGCATTAAAACCCTTCATCATTTATAGTATATTTAATGTTGCAAAAAAAAATCAAAAAGCTTTATCGGCATAATTTCAGTTAATGGTCGAATTTTAATTGGTTTAAATTCAAATAGCAAGTTTACATATCTTAAAAGAATTAGTTTAGTTTTTGTCTTTACCCCATATTGACCTCATTTATCCTAATTATATTGCTAATAACCAAAGAACCATTTAAACATACTAAATCACTCTGAAATGAATAAAACTTTCTGGTTAGGAATAGAAATAGCAAACTTTCCTTTCTGAATTATTTAAATAAAACACTTTAAACTAAGTGGGCACAAAACGTTGCGACAGACGTTAAAATGTAATATGGATATTCAAAGCACGGACATAAATTGTTCTTTCCATTAAATATAACTCTCTTGAGTAAAAATGTGCCATTTCCGAGGAAAAAACTGAAATTATTAGAGATACTTTTATTTGCACCGTAAAAATATATAATGCAAATTGCTGATTCTCATTCACGAATTTAATAATAAATATTTGCGCTCAATGAGTGCCAATGGAGCAAACCCTCTTCCGAATTTCCCTTTATTTGAATTCTCTTTTCCGCTTTGCAAACTAATTTTTAAATTGGCTCTTGAATGATTCTCGCCCTTAGCGTTTCTGGCTTCTTTTGCGTAGATCACTGTATAATTTTCACTAGTCTAGAACTTGGATTTTATTGTCTTTATTTTTAAATATAATGTCTTCAATCTTATTTATTTTAAACAGATGCGGCTTCCTTAGAGTAGTATCCGAGAGAAGGTTTGAAAAAAAGCAGTAAAAGGCTGCAATCTTGAAAACTGTGACCCTTAAACTAACACTTAAACAGAAAAATAGTGGAATTTTTCGAAAACGATAAAATTTTTCTTCATTAGTATATTTTAAAGTAACAAAAGTATTTAAAGATTCACTTACAAAGCTGAAGAAACTGTTAAATTGGCAAAATTTAGGAGAATTTGAAAGATTATCCGTTCGAAATTAAGGCCCAGGTCTTGTTTCATGAAAAATTATGGCTAAGAATTCGCATTTTCTAATTGTAAATACTTTCTTTTGCAGATGTTGTGCTTAAAGTGCGAGTCAAATTTTAAATTGAAAAAATTTTAAATGGTCTTAACCCAGTCTATACATAAAAATGATAATTCTGATAACGTTTACCCATTTAACGGAATACAGGGTGGCCCATAATTACGTATATATTAATTAAAATATATAATAATAATTATACTTATCATAATAATTGCAGGTATAATAAATTTGTTCACGTGAAGAAAACTATCAGACTTCGATCCAATTATGGTAGTAGTAAACATCTTTATTTCTAAAAAAGGCTATCGACCTATCGGTCTTTCTGCCCTTGTTTAATACATGTAGTCTTAATCTAAATAAAAAACAAAGATGAAAATTCTCTTATTCCAGGTTAATAATCTTATTAAATAAACTTTCCAATTCTAATGTCAAGAAAAAATTATTTTATTGTCCAGTAGTCAGTTGCGTTTGAAAGTGTTCGAGTAGCGTTGATGTAGGGAAACGAAAGCGGGATTGTCTGGTTGGTCTTGTAAGACAAAGGGGGATTCAGTATGGTCCAGTTGTAGGGGTTATTTGTCCATTTTGTCTGTAGATGTGTGAGTCTTTCCGACATCTTTGTCATGTTTGTTCGTTCATATAGTAGTTGGGTCGAGGGGTTGTGTAGTGGGTTTTGGGGGTGTCTTATTCGTGTTATTAGTCTTATTGCAATTTGTCCTGTTGTTTGTATATAACGTTTTGTCCTTTCTGTTCCGTTGGACATGAGTATATGTCTGTAGTCTAGCAAGGGTCTACAAATAGCTTTATATATTTTGGTGGCGGTGTTTGTGCTAATTCCTCTGTCTTTGTAGGCTAGTGATCGGAAGTTTTTTGTTCTCTTTATTGTTTCTGCCCTGATGTTTCGTATGTGTTTAGTGAATTTAAGTTTGTGGTCAATTGTGATTCCAAGGTATTTTACATCGTTTTTTGGTTGTGTCGTTTGGCCGTCTGCAGTTATTGTAGGGGAGTCACCGTTGAGTCTGTGGTTTGTGAGTAGAAGTTGTTTTTTTGACGCGTTTGGTGTTAGTCTCCAATTATAAAACCATGTCATTGTGTTGTTAGTTAGTGTTTGGAGTCTTTGAGCTGCTCTCTCAGTAGTTTTGGCATGTACAATAACTGCCATGTCGTCTGCGTATTGTAATATGTATGCCGATCTGTCGATTTGATTTTTGTCTGGTAAGTTGTAATTGTATATGTCATGGAAGTATATATTGTAGCGAAACGGTGAGAGCGGGGATCCTTGAGGGAGCCCTTGTTCAGGGGAAAAAGAAAATGACAGTGTTTTGTCAATTCGTACTTGTAGTTGTCTGTTTTCTAGTAAGCTCTTATGGTGTGTAGTAGATATGTTGGTGTGTGTAGTTGTATAGTTTGTATAGTAAGCATCTATGCCAGACACTATCAAAAGCTTTGTTAATGTCCATAAACAGGCAAGATGTATTTCTGTCTGTTAGGTGGGTTGTTTGTACATTGTTAGTTAGAGTGACGAGTGGGTGAATAGTCGAGTGCTGATGTTTGAATCCGAACTGATTCGATGGTATGTACTTTCCGACCAGTTTTCCCAGTCGCTGCCTTATTATGTACTCAAAAACCTTGCGAAGTACTGGTAGCAGTGTAATTGGTCTGTAATTGCTCGGTTGTGTATTGTCCAGTCCATTTTTGGGTATAGGGATTATTAAGCCGTTTTTCCATGTTTTTGGAGTTATGTTATTTCGGATGCAGTTGTTCAATTCAGTTAGGATCAGTTTGTGTGTTTCTTGAGTTAGGCTTTTCAGCAGTTTTGTCTTTATTTTATCTTTTCCCGGTGCTGTGTTTCTGATATGGACTAGGGCTTCATCGTATTCTGTGTCTGTGATCACTTTGTATGTATAGTTTGGTGAGCTGTTAAAATAGTTCAAGTACCAGTCGTTGATAAAGTTCCAGTTGTCACTGTCGAAGTTAGGGTTTGTCGATATGCTGAAGGCCCTTTGATAGTGTCTGGCGAACGCGTCAGCTTTCTCTTTGTCTGTGTACCGTTCTATTCCGTTTTCGTCAATTGTGTCAGTAGTGTTAGTTTTTTTGTATTGCACTCGTTTCTTAATTTTTCGCCAGTATGTTTTGCCTTTGTCTTTTTGTATTTCTTTACATGTTTCTAGCCATTTGTCTTGTCGGTATTGTCCAATCAAGGTTTTAATGTTTCTGTTGAGTTGGTTCAGTGTCTTTTTTAGGTCGTTATTTTGAGTGTTTGTAGATCCAATTATATTTACCATTTAATACAACATAAGATTCGGTGGATTTCATTGAAAAATATACAAAAACGGTTTTTTTTATACTGCAATGCATCCATGCGGGTTCGTGCATGTTGAACAAAGAAATAAGTATACATAATCTGGATTTTCAATGGTATGGAAGATATTGTCATGGTATTTTTCTCTAGCGTGGTAATGATGATGTAAAGGGCATTTCTCGTTTGAAGTCGCAAAACCTGTACAGACAAAAGTCGTGAAATGGAAAGTTCTATCAGGCACTCACGAAATTAAATTTGGAAATGGCAATAATGCATGTCTCTAATTAGCTATATATTCTTCAGGAAAACGGAAAACAAGCACGACGCATGCTTAATGGCTCAAGAGAAATTGCATCCGGTTTGTGCACAACGGATTGAAGAATCGCCCCAACCGACCTGCTTGCATTTAGCTGAAGTGTGCAAAGGGAACTCGGCTTGCAGGTAAAGTAATTAACATCTAATCCTGATATGTCATCGTATATTTGCAGGATTTTGCCATTTATTGCCAATTGTGGCCAATTGGCATTGGGATGCGAACAAAACACATAAATTTTAATTGCCCAGTTTATTACTAAGTGACACAATAGCATATTGCTTAATTAACCAGCAGATAGAGGCTTCTTTATACTTATTTTGATACTTGGGGGCCCTTTCTTGAATTTACTTGATGTGAATGAAAATTTTCTACAGCTTCAAAGGCAACTAATTTTCCTTTGCCTTTTTCTCAGGGGGGGGGGAGGACCAGCTGGTCCTCCCCCCCCCCTGAGAAAAAGGCAAAGGAAAATTAGTTGCCTTTGAAGCTGTAGAAAATTTTCATTCACGTGAATGAAAATTTTCTACAGCTTCAAAGGCAACTAATTTTCCTTTGCCTTTTTCTCAGGGGGGGGGGAGGACCAGGTGAATGAAAATTTTCTACAGCTTCAAAGGCAACTAATTTTCCTTTGCCTTTTTCTCAGGGGGGGGGGAGGACCAG